>JAOTOL010001583.1:1837500-2173534 GCA_034440575.1 Imbricaverruca yamaguchii | reverse complement strand
ACACCTCACTTGTCCAGGTTTTCAAAATGCAGCTTACTTTTATCAATCGTCAAACTGCTACAACATTTGTGCACGTGGGCGTCGCTTTTTGCAACACGTAATGTTCCATGTTCATTGACTTATTTCTATGTCAAATCTTGTAAAAAAAATGCCATAAAAACTGTGACTTCGTATGCTTCAATCATTTGCTGATACAATGGCGCCAGAAATGCGGCATAAAAAATAGTCGAGAAATGCATTTATGGCCAGTTATTCCATTGGGATATCACACTGTGTGCCGGTGACAGTACACCCGTGACAGTACACCGGCTGGCTGACAGTACACCGGTGACAGTACACCGGTGGGTGCCCCTCCGGCCGGGAAAAAGTACCACTTTGGAAGGGCTCAGCATACCTCAAATTTTCCAGCCAGATTCGCCCCTTAGAAGAAAAGGTGTCCATACGGGAAGGCTCGAGTGCATTCCCTTCAATTTTGTCAGCCAAAGGCGCCTCTTAGAAAGCAACCCCCCCCCACCTTCCGGCCACCTTCGCAGTGGCCCTCCTCCTGACACGATGCACCCCCCGTGCCGATTCCTAGACCCGCTCCTGCACCACTCAGGTGACAATGCACGGGTTGGCTGCACCACACAACGGTGCAGCCGGCTATTGTGTTTTCGATCCTCGACGTCAGGCTCATTCGGCTGAATGGCGCACGGCACACGATGCAATGGACGTGCAGTACACTCTAAAAAAGCAATCCTTTCAGTGGGCCGTTCACGTTGACCGCACCCGGCAGGCGCGGGCTGCTCGTCAAGATAGATACCGCACTTCATTGCTGACGACGAGCCCACGCACCGATGCTACTGTGACTGCCGCGGGCCAACGTTTTCGTCATCGCGTCGCGTTGCTATGGTTACACTACGTTGCTGGTTGCGTTGCGGTGCTGGCGATTGCTCCGGACGATGCTTGGACGTGACGTTGTTGACGTGGACTTTGCTTCTGACGTCGTTTGTCGAGTGCGGCATGCTGTTCACAAACTTTGAGTATAAAATCGCTTTCATGCATGCACTGCATGCTGGACATTTTCGAAGACCTCGCTCTGTGGTCTGTATGGTGGTTATTTCGACGAGAGCCTTCAACAGTGATTAATCGCCCGGTTCCCCGATGTTTTTAATGGGGCGCCACGCACGTGTCCTGCTTTATGGGGCACCTTACTGGTCTGAGTAGTATAAGAAGAACCTTGGGTTCCTTTGCGACGCATTCAACCGCCAGGTTACATAGCATCTCCAACCTCCCATGCCGAGTGGCTGTGGGTGTACTCGGTAAATGCCGTCGGCTGTAAGATTCGAACCCGCAATCTTGGATCATGAGTCCGATTCTCCACCAACTGAGCTACCGCGGCCCCTGGTCTGAGTAGCAAGCGCATAACTGCAGTTGTATAATTATGCTTCACAAACAAAACAAAAACTGCCTCATAAATAATTAATTAACATAAACTGTTTCATAACATCATAAATCTCAAACTTACAACGTACAGCTGATACCTAGGAATGGCTATAATTTGGGCGTAATTGCCGAATTCGACCGTGTACACATGTCCGCAATTAGGCACAAACAGGGATGTCTCTTTGTGCCTGAGGGTGGAAGGGGCGGGCACTGCGGCACTGCCGCTCAACCAGTGTTGGCTTTACCCTTCCAATAATCTCAACGCTTAACATGCGGCCCTATGTGGTATGCCACCCTAATCCATTTGGGCCAGTCCATTGATTTCAGGTGTGGATTGTACCCTCCCAACAATTTGACTTTTTTGTCGGGCCCCGACATCACGCTTTTAGAATACAGCACGGTTTTTGAGAGCCAAGTACGATTTTATGTGTGTGTGGGAGGGGCAGACACCAGCTTTGGGGGTTCATCTGTTTTTAGCTGGAGCCCCCGCTTCAGTTTTGTGACTCCAGCAGGACTTGGAAGCACGGCGCGAATTTGGACCGTTTGAGCGATTTTGTATGGGGCCCTACTGCTTATTTCTCTTGATTGATGTCTCTCGATGTCAATTTTTTTCGTGTTCGAAGGATAATTTTAGGACCTAAGCAAGATTTTGTGAGCCCAGTTGATTTTCGTGCTTCGTGCTTCGTGCTTTGTGGGGTCCGGCCTGCACTGGGGGCCCGGACGGGAATTCGAGACCTAAGCGTGATCTTATTGTGCCACAGACGCGATTTTCGGGCCCCAACGCGAGTTCTCGGTGTCCTGGATTTTTTTTCGACCCCATTTATTTTTATTAAGACCCCCATTTCAGAAGAAAAAGCAATTCAGTGTCTTCGAGTGCTCTCCCCTCCCTTCCCTGCGCCAAACAAATTGTTTGACCCAAGCCGCCCTTCCGACTAAATGATATGCCCCTCATGGATATTCCTGAATCCGTACCCCTGACTGAAGCCCGACCCAATAACGGAATCATGAAGCATGTCTGCAGCGTTGCAATCTCAGACGCTTAGTAATCACATCCATTACATCAGCATTGACTTGGTTGTCATACAATTTCGTTACTAAATCTGTATTGAGAACAGGGGGATTAGCAGTGAAATTTGTCGTCCAAGTCGGGAATTTTTAATTTGGTAGTGCCAATCTCCGGTCCTTTTCGCTCAATTATTGCGTCATAGTGGGGTATCGACCAACCTGCCCTGCATGACAATCTTGCCAGAACGTGCCGGACAGGGGCGGGTCGTTAGGATTGTACGAATAGGGGCGAATGTCGAGGGCGTGCGAGCTTTTGAGGTAAGAATAATATTTATACGTGTAGTAGCATAGCCATTCATTGGGACTGTAATTAGTGTTGCGTGTCCACTTACCACTTCTAAAAACATCGGCAACGGCAATGCATTGACTCCTAAATCCGAAATACCCCTAAACCCCCATAAATGCGAAATCATGCGTTCGGTGTCACATCATGTCAACCTCAGAAATGCTGGAGCATGATTTCTTGGAACTATAGTTTATGACGTATACGGGATAGTATCTATGTTAGGAGTTTCTCCGAAGTGCCAAGCAAAAGGTTCCACACTCCTCCCAGATGATTTAAGTTAGGGTGTAAAGCCCGTGCGTTCAGTTCGTACGCGATATGGTGACTATAAAGTAAGTTCACGTTACACATGGGGGAAGAGAAGGTATCCAAACACGTTCTGTTTATTGAATACCTATTTGGATGTCTCTCAAATCATGTTTAAGTACGTACATAATCCTGGGTATGAGTAGTCTAGGGCTAAGTTGCCCATCTCACAGCCAAAAGGTTGTGGGTTTGAGTCTCACCTGTCTCTACTCTTTGCCCACAACCAATTGGAGTGAGAGATTGGTGACACTACATGACAATGGTCACTGTGTCGTAAAACCAATAACCAACCAGTGAAGTAATCCTGCACAACATTTTAACATTCAGAATATGGCACACCACTGCAAAATAATTATCTGTTTTAAAGTTCCACTTCACAAGTGGTTAGAGGATTTTCATTGAAAGAACTTCTTGAATATGGATAGCTTGTTCATTTTTGTGTTCAGTAAACAGTATAATTACTGGTTCAGCACCATATGGAAGCAGCAGTAGAGCTATTTGTTGCTTGATGCCTTGAGTGTTCAGAACTCCCATCCCCTCTTCTCTTTGGTAGTTAGGCATGTACCTAGGTACCTAGGTAATTCTGTAATATTGTTTAGGAAGTTTTTAACCAGCTTTTTTTGGAAATGTTCTAATGTCATGGTAATTTGTGTTTAACTGCCCTTAAGCAATAATGGCTTTCCACTTAACGAGAGCTTGCCCTTGCTGGATGAGCAACCACTGTACTGGGGGGCAGGGATGGCCAAGTGGTTAAGGTGTCAGGTTACGGGTACCAAAGGTTCCGGGTTTGACTCTAGCACCACTCAGGACATTTCCCAATCCTGCAGCCCACCGGCAAAACAGTGTGGGCGGCGCCATTAGCAGTGAATGTGCATAAAGTGTGTAGTGAACCAACCAATAAACAAACAAACCACTGTACTGGTGCAGTGGTTGGTGGACATTCTGTTTTGTGTCTTCATGTTGGAATGTTGACTTACATATAATACAATGTATTGGTAGTTCCTTTCCACATTGTTCATTCTGCCCTGCCCAGGTATGTCATACTGAAGACAAAATATGATAAGCATCTGGTGTAGATTCTATTGGTGTGTGAGTATTTGTGAGTGTCTGGCATGAATAGCATCACCATGGACTTGGCAGGGGCAGTCACAGTTCCAGACTCTGGAACCACTCAACCATAGAGTTCAAGTATCTTTGCATTCTTCTCTCAATCATGTGCAATTTAACATACCTTGACAGTACCATGCAGTCATCGACATAAGACAATACAACTATTTCCAGTGGTAGGAGACAGCATTTGACCATGTACATGTTGAAGAGCTGGGGAGATGACACTCCTCCCTGGGGAGCACCATTAAAAAAATTGAGCATGACATGGCTTCACCAGATTTAATCCAGGCTTTTCAGTCTGTCAGGCAGCTGCAAAACCATTTCTTGTCATTCACATGCATTTCATCAATATTCATTATCATCTTGATCAATGTACATCTTAAGATGGTGGTGAAGGCTTGTGTTGCATCCAAGTACAGCAATGGTCATCTGTGGTTTCTTCATATGGAAGCCTTGCAAAATGTACTCACTCATGTTTGAGAGGTGGGTGCTTTTGCTGGGGCCTTTGTGACAGTGTAAAATAATTAACCATGTGCCCTGGAAATTCACAGTTAATGGAGTTGTGCTATTTCATCCTTGTCTTAGGTTTTTACCATTTTGCCACATGATGTCTGGGCAGTCATGATGCACACAACTGCTAAATAATGTAAAATGCATGTAACTGAAGTGAAAGGCATTCCACTTTTTCATCCTTAAGTAGCAATCCTTTACTTTTTTCCATTTTTTCACTATTCCCAAACAACTTCTTCCCTCATCCACACAGTTAATGGTGAAGTAACTTTAGGATACTGCTTTGTGATATCAATGTTGATGTGGTTCCAGTTTGAGAAACACTGCATTTCTATCCAGCATCAATCACTCTAGAACCTCTGAAGAAGGGCAGAGAAGAATAGTAGGTCAGAATGAACAAGGATTGTTAGGAGACTTTCCAGGCTTCAAGATTGGGATGATGGTTTCCTTCTTCTGGATCTCAGGTGTCTGATTCGTGAGCTATGAACAGTTGAAAATTTCTGTAAGCAAATTCAGGGTTCTCTCTCCAAGGTTGTCCAGAAAGCCTTGGACTCACCAGGTGCAAAATGACCACAGCAGTTGATGTGCACCAAGGCCCAAATAACTAACTAGCTAACTAACTCTCCAAGGTGTTTCAGATGATAGATTGCATTGCCATTTGGGCCAGAGGTGCTGGACATGAATGATCAAAACTGGTTGAAATGCCCTAAAACTCAAATAACTAACCAACTAACTAACTGGGCCATAGGTACCTGTATTTCTGCTTGCTCCTGTTACCTTTCTTACATTAGAGACATCAATGAGCTTCTTGAGGCTACTATCAACTTTCACATCTTTCACTCTGTTAATGATCTTTCTGTTTGAGAGCACAGGCCTGCCTTTACTTATCAGCATGACAGCTTATCAGCTTGTCAAAAACAGATTTGTATGATGGCACACATCCAGGCTAATTACAGGGAGCATGTTTGGGTATTTTGATCTATGAATCCCTTTTATGACCCTCCAGTATTCTTTCATGCTGGTTGTTCTATGTGCACCGTGACAAGGGTTGGCAAAGTGGGCTGTTCCTAGATGTTTTGCATCCAGAACATTGTCCTCAGAAATTATCTCATTTTGTCCTTTGGAGCTTCAGTGGTGCTGCTTGACAATGAACTACCCTGTAATAAACTGCTAGAGATACACTAGAAAGCAAGGTTAAAATATTTGACTGTACCTGGATTTTTGCATTCAAAACATCATTGTCTCCAGAAAATTATCTCATCATTTTTTTTCATTTGGAGGTTGCAGTGTTTCACACTAGCCATCAATGAAGGCTATTTTTACAGTTAAACCACATGGAAAGTTTCTACAGTTGAAGTAGGGACTAATGTACTGATGCAATGTAGAGCAATGCACCAGTATCCACGACATGGCGAATACATGGGGGAGGGCACTTGGGGATGTCCTCCATGAAAGTTGGCGCCCTCCATCTGGGATGAGGCACCTCTACTGGAAGGCAAGTGTGCATCGCCCAATCAACAGATTGTCGCGATCCACCTGTCTGCTCCTTATTGTCGTGGTAGGTGGGCCAGCCCACCCCGATACTCCTGTCTGCCCTGTATTGTCGTGGTGGGACAGCCTGCCGTGATCCTCCCATCTGCTCTGTATTGTGGTAGCTGGGCCAGCCTGCCATGATCCTCCATCTGCTCTGTACTGTGGTAGCTGGGCCAGCCTCGTATCCTCCCATCTGCTCTGTATTTGAGTGAGCCTGCCGTGATCCTCCCATCTGCTCTGTATTGGGGTAGCTGGTCCAGCCCGCCCTGATCCTCCTGTCTGCCCTGTATTGTCGTGGTGGGACAGCCTGCCGTGATCCTCCCATCTGCTCTGTATTGTGGTAGGTGGGACAGCCTGCCGTGATCCTCCCATCTGCTCTGTATTGTGTAGCTGGGCCAGCCTGCCGTGATCCTCCCATCTGCTCTGTATTGTGATAGCTGGGCCAGCCTGCCGTGATCCTCCTGTCTGCTCTGCATTGTGGTAGCTGGCAGCCTGCCGTGATCCTCCCATCTGCTCTGCATTGTGGTAGCTGGGACAGCCTGCCGTGATCCTCCCATCTGCTCTGTATTGTGGTAGGTGGGCCAGCCTGCCGTGATCCTCCTGTCTGCTCCGTACTGTCGTGTTAGTGGCGCGCGCTGGGTCCGTGCCATGAGGCTGGTGGAGTTCTGGAGGCTGAGGTGCCCTGTCACATGGTGCCAGTTGTGGTGACGGACCAGCACGCCCATGCGATCCCGACATGCCGCAGGAGTGGGCGTGGCCGTGCGTGGCAGGCTGTGATTGGACGATGGACAGTTGCTGATGTTCTCGCCAATGGCTGAAGGATGAGTGGCACTGTGCATTGTCATGTGTGCCATCACATAGTCACATCACATGTGTCACATCACATCACACTTATCACATGTACCATGTTGCATGTGTCATATGACACCACATGTTCATGCCATCACATATCACATCACATCACACCATATCACATCACATCTATCATATCACATGTGCCATATCACATCACATCATCATACCACATTATATGTATCCCATCAATTTTAAATGCACAGGTGAAAGCTGGTGGTACACCAGAACAACGATCGTAGCCAGCTTGAAATATGTTGCCGTATAAAAGGTGTTTAAATTTGACTTAATGTCGCTGTTTTTCTACCTATATGGTTTCCTCTTGATCTCGAAAACATCCTCGACCATGTTTACGGGGTATATTTTCGTTTCAATCCACGAGCCTGTTTATTTTTCGGGTGTTCATCATCATTAGTCAACATGTTCTTCATGGCAACTTTCAATATACAACAATGTGCCTTGCAGAAGCCATCAGCAGGAGCTGTGATCCAAAAAAGCTGTGAGCTGCAGAAGCCGTGGTCTGTCGAAGCTGCGTGTTGGCTGAAGGTGCGTGTTGGCCGAAGCTGTGGACTGCCGGCGTTGTGGCTGGCTGGAGTGGGGTCAGTAAAGCGCCATGAAGCCGGCTGTGGCCGCCGACGAGATGTTCCCCGAGAATGCCGCCAACCAGTTCATGGACGTGTCAATGGAGGAGGTGAGTCGAGGGGAGGTTACTGGTTTTACGACATGTCGACCGTTGAATCATGTAGCGTCACCAAACTCTCACGCCGATCGGTCGCGGGCGAAGAGTAGCGACAGGTAAGACTCGAACCCACAAGCTTTCGATTGTGAGACGGGCAACTTACCCCTAGACCACTTTCCCCTGGAGGAGGCGAGTCGAGGGAGGCCGCAGCTACTGCTGGTCCACCGGGCTGGTGGTACACAAGCTGACCACGTAGTTACTGGAGATGCAGGCGGCGGAGAGATAGTCAATCTGGATGTAGGTGGTATGGGTTTAACGTGCTCAGGAACGAAACAGGCAAATGCCGGCAATTGCCTGGACAGTGACGTCGGGAAGCCAGGAGGCCCAGTTGTTCACCCGGGGTTCACAGCGTGCCCCCCCCCCCCACACACACAAAATCATGCTGGGTTCCCAAAAACCGCGCTGGATTCCGAAAGCGTGATGGCGGGGCCCGACAAAAGAGCCAAATTGTTGGGAGGGCACAATCCACACCTGAAATCGATGAACTGGCCCAATTGGATTGGGGTGGCATACCACATAGGATCGCATGGATCTTTCCCGTTAATTTTGCCACCCAGCCGGTCGAATCTTCGAGAGGATCGCCTACCAGGCGTATTGCTGCCACACAAATACTTGTCGGGGTCCCAGGGTCCGTGGTACCGAAAAGTGCATTGGTGGTCGTCGATGCAATTTCGTTTAACGTAGTGGTTGCTTCGCTTGGGAAACAACAAAATTGCGAATAATTTCGTTACCCTGTCCAATGCCTAATTTCTCGTAGCAAGTGAGTGATAGCGAATTCTGACGGTTCAGGCCATTCATGCTGCCTAGGAAGTCAGTGTGGAATTGCTCAGTGTGGAGTGTCCATATGGAATTGCTGCATTGAATCATGTTCATACGCGTCGGGGTACTGTGATTCTCATCTTTATGGGGTACTCATCAAGGGATGGGGGTGATTCCCTGAGTCATCCCAATGACCATCATAACGGAACTCTAGTGTAGTCCTAAAAAGGGATCTTGTTAGAATAGGGGATTGAACAAAACATTTGTCGCGAAATCGTACAATTACTGACACCACCGTGACGTTTAACACCACCGTGTGACATCTGGCATCACCATATGGCATCTGACATCACCGTGTGACATCTGACACCATCGTGTGACATCTGACACCATCGTATGACATCTGACACCACCGTATGACATCTGACACCACCGTATAACATCTGACACCACCGTATAACATCTGGCATCACCGTGTGACGTCTGACAACCGTGAGCCGTCTGACATCACCGTATGATATATGACACCGTCAGGTGACGTCTGACACCACTGTGTGACATCTGGCATCACCGTATGGCATCTGACACCACCGTGTGACGTCTGACATCACCGTGTGCCGTCTGACATCACCGTATGATATATGACACCGTCAGGTGACGTCTGACACCACTGTGTGACATCTGGCATCACCGTATGATATATGACACCGTCAGGTGACGTCTGACACCACCGTATGATGTATGACACCACCGTGTGACGTCTGACACCACCGTATGACGTCTGACACCACCGTGTGACGTCTGACACCGATGTATCACCAGATGTCAGCGATGGACCGCACCGGTATTCTGGACCTCTCCGGCAACGACAAATTGGTGCACAGCGGCTTCCCTAACAGTGAGTGGCAAAACGGGCGCTAGGCGGCCACGCCTCGATCCAGACCCGCCGACATCGGCCACAGGCCTCGATCCGGACCTCGATCCAGACCGGTCGACACGGACCACACGCCTCGATCCAGACCCGCCGACATCGGCCACACGCCTCGATCCGGACCTCGATCCAGACCGGTCGACACGGACCGCACGCCTCGATCCTGACCCGTCGACACGGACCACACGCCTCGATCCTGACCTGTCGACACGGACCACACGCCTCGATCCTGACCCGTCGACACGGACCACACGCCTCGATCCCTCGATCCTGACCTCGACCCTGACCACCTCGATCCTGACCTGCCCGACCACAGCCTCGATCCGACCTCGATCCTGACCGGTCGACACGGACCACACGCCTCGATCCTGACCCGTCGACACGGACCACACGCCTCGACCCTGACCTCGACCCTGACCTCGATCCTGACCTGTCGATCCTGACCTCGATCCTGACCCGTCTGACACGGACCACACGCCTCGACCCGTCGACACGGACCACACGCCTCGACCCTGACCTCGACCCTGACCTCGATGCTGACCTGTCGTTCCGCCGCGGCGGTGTGGGCACCAGGTGGGTGGAGTATTTCCGGCCGAAGGGCCGCAGGTGGCCGCCACAGGACCTGCTTGGTTTGCTGTGGGGTTTTCCCTGCCGATTGACAAGACAGGTGGTGGCTTTCCGCACGGCCGCCCGTTGTCCGGTCCGATGTGGTCAGGCTTTGTGGCGCACGTGGTCATTTAGCAGCCATACGCGTGGCCCTGCATGACCAATGACGTTGATGCGCCCCGGAGCCCAAATGACTAGCAAACTGACCCATAAATACGCAGCGATGTGGTTTCGATCAAAGATCAAAGATCACAGAGCCAACGCCTTTCCATCTCCGCTCTTCCTGTGCACACCCACAGAAGTCAGACGCACACTTCTGATACACGCTCGACAGCAAACATGGTTGGTGGTTATGATTGGCTTGACGACGCGTCGACCGTTTTGGATTGCGTTGCGTCGGCGAGCTGCCAGGCGATTGATCGCTGCAGGAAATTGGGAATTTCCCTGCTCTATTCAGTCTCGGCTCTTCAGCTCACCTCAGCGATAAGCGCTTGGCTGTGTGGGATGATCCATCAGGAAGTGGGCGTTTTTTCAGTGTGAGGCAGGGTTTGTCGGTGGATTTCGGTGCTTGTTAGTGCGTGATGGCAAGTGGCAATGTGCAACAGTTTTCCCACTCTGTCTGTGTTTGTCAGTGTGCACTGATATTGGCGGGGGGCTTCTGCGACGGTAGGGATGTGTCTGTGTTGGTGTGGATGTGTCTGTGGTGGTAGGGATGTGTATGTGGTGGTAGGGATGTGCCTATGTTGGTAGTGCTGTGTCTAGTAATTGGGATGTTTGATCCTGTGTGGATGTGTCTGTGATGATAAGGAAGTGTCTGTGGTTGTAGTGATGTGTTTGTGGCGGTATGGATGTATCTGGTGGTAGTGATGTGTCTGTGGCTGTAGGGATGTGTGTGTGTGTGTGTGTGTGTGTGGCGGTAGGGATATGCCTGTGGTGGTAGTGATGTGTATGTGGCGCTAGGCATACGCCTGTGATGGTTGGGATGTATGTGTGTCTATACGGATGTGCCTGTGGCGGTAGTGATGTGTGTGTGGCGATATGGATGTGTCTGTAGTGGTAGTCACTCTCCTGCTGCTCCTTCACCGCTTCGGATTCACGACAGTGTTGGAAAAATTGACGTTTGTTGGTGGCATGCATACCAATACATTATGTACTCCAGGATTGTGACTAGACTAAATGAGATATTTTGTACTCCAGAAGGGAAAACGAAGAACAACATTGTTTGGTCGAGTGCTACCACTCAAAGTCCATACCTGAAAACAACTAGCAGTTTCAGCGATCCCTGCACGTCGACCAGTCAACGTCACAATACATCTGAAAGGCAGTACAAAGCGTACCTCACGTGCTCGTCGGTGTTTCGCTAAAAACGTCTACTCGCAACTGGCGGCGTGTCACGACATGTGTGAAGACGCTATTTTTGTATCAATATAGTCGATAATTAATTCAATATTTATTCAATATTCATTCAATATCTATCAATATTTATTCTTATATGTGATATATTTAGATTAATCAATATCTATTTAATATTTATTTTTATATACTTTTGCTGGAGTGCTCGCCAAGAAGTACCAGAAATCCCTCGTTGGCAAATCTGGGGGTACTTGGTATCGCCGGAGTAAATACTTGAAGCCTCGCTTGGCTATTAAGGTGTTTTGAATGCGCACTCGAAGGTCATTTTGTTAAAGAGACAACTTTTTTAGACACAATGTGCCCGTTCAATGCAAGAAAATCACTCCAAATTTACGAAAATTGGCCCCGGAGCAAGCAAGTTCTCTGAGGCGATTACGCCAAGAAACCAGTGCCATTTGTGAATTTATGCATGACTGTTAAATATTTTTTGTTGTTGTGGTAAATGTGTGCGAAAATAAATCATGCGCCTTGAAATATAACTGCATTTGGGGTTCATCAGTGTCAGTAAAGGGTCCGTAATACTTTTTCCAAGTATACTCCGAGCCACCCCGTTTGCCCGCCCCGTGATCAGCTGTACTTCTAGTGCTGGGATAAGCGAATCCGACCAGCTCTATTGAACAGCAAAAAAGTAAAACCGCCTGAGCGGCTTTACAGGGGCAATTTGCTCTTCCGTCTAGCAGCTCTGGATCCTTCCAAGTCGATCCTTGCTTGAACTAAACATTCTAGATATGTACTAAACAAGTATATAAAGGAACTTTTAATATCAATAAGAATCGGTTTCAATATTTTTTTTTCAGGTTTTTTATGCAAAATAACTTTCTTGGTGGTGAGAATAAAACTGTTTTAGACGGATTGTTTTCGTATAATTTTCATTAAAACATTTTATATTCCAAAACCTATATCCAATAGTCACGTGGGGTTGTTGCAAATATCAAGTGTGCGTTGTGAGCCGGTCTCGTGCGTCGGTGCGCATTTGTGAACTTCGTTGACATCGATTAAGGATGTTTTTGTTATCATTTTCTCTACCATTGCTCATGAAGTTGGCTTATAACCTCATCCTTCGCTAATAATTTAACAACAGCCAATTTTGAGCTCTGAGGTAGAGCTGTGTATTATGCGTCGGTGGCGAATGGTGCGCGCAAACTCGGAATATTGCAAAGGTTGACCGGGGCCATGAAATGCATTTTGGGAGTGCTTGAGATCTTGGACAACAACGGAAGTTAGCAATAATTATAATGAATCGCGGGTGAACTCGGCTCATTGGTTGTGGGACTAGTCCTTCGGAGAAGTGTTTGTTGAAGGATGATCCCGGTTGTGTGGTCCGCCCAAGATAAGTTTGAGTGCGATTCATCCTGAGCTCTGCCAGGAGAAATGTTATTGGTGTATTCACATCACATCATGCCTATTTATCATAAATATTTGTGAATTTTGGGAATACATCACCCACCTACACTCAGGCAATATCTATCCAATTTGCATATATCATGGGTATTTTTTTGTGAGTACTTTGGCTACTGGGGGCATTTCCTACTAGATGCATTCCTTGGCACAATTGTACCTATTCTTGACTTAGCTTGCTGACATATTGCTGACTTAGCAGTTAGCTACATGTACGTATATGTTTGTATGGTGCATACAGCATGAAATGCTAACATTTATTTTTAATTCCATTAAAGCAATACTATTTAGTGCAGCAAAATTTTCGACATGCCTTAGCTTGCCAAGATTTTTATGCATACAAAAATGCTAACATTGGTTTCCAGCCCCACTAAAACAAGGTTAATTGTCGGCAAGTGCATAGCTATTTTTTGGAATCCAGCTAAAACATTTGTACTCCACTACCAAGGAATAAATACGAAAATCCTACACGGATTCACGACGTCGTGAATGCCAGCGTCGGACAGCCCCGTGTCGTAGTATGAACGGACAGCTCCGTGTCCTAGTCGAGACGGACAGCCACGTGTCCTACTCTGCACAGACTGCCCCGTGTAGTAGTCAGGGTCGTTTCTAAGCAGGGTGGAACAAATCGGCTGTTTCCGGTTTTTTGTAATCAAGAAGATTGTCTTCTTTATAAAAATGTTTTCTCCTTTGGAGGTTGAATGGTGCTGTTTACCAATGAACTGCTCTGTGATAAAGTGCGCAAGATTCACTTGAAAGTGCAAATCGATATTCTGATGTCACGTTTGAAGATAAATATTTCCTCCCTATTCGATTTCCCAGCAGTTATCCTCTCCACGTCCGGGATTGCACAGCGCAAATCCAACACTGCTTCGGAGCATTGCTCTAATTGTTCTGCTCGATGAATGACTAACGAGTGTCCCCCTCCCCCCCGACGAGGCATCACCTTTACATGGTGGGGAGTGCGTGCCTCAAGGATCCGGCGGCCAGACCACCAGGCGGCCGGGGAGAGGTCAGACTAGGAGTGCCTCACTCGTCCTTCCATCCATACGCCCCCATTCCACTGCCCATCTCACCCCAACATCCATGTCCTTCACCTGGCCCTGTAACACTGACTATCCCTACTATGAGCAGGCAGGGCAACTTCCCCGGCCCTGCCCACCAGCTCAGTTTTATCGGGGTAGCCGCGCCCCTTGGCCCGTCCCCTGGGGTTGACGGAGTCCTGGAGGTTGAGGTCCCCCGTCGCACGGTGCTAGTTGTAGCGGGGGACCAACACACCTCTTTGGTTCCGATATCCCAGAGGGGCGGGCTTACCCGTGGGGCCTCACACGGGCCAAGTGGCTAGTCGCCTCGGGCCGGGGACCTGGGATCCCAGTGTCTTCCGGCCCGGCCGGCTGGGGTCAAGGGGTGGGCGGTGCTGGATCCAGATCGGGGTGGTGAGTCTCTCTCTCCCGGCCGGGCGAAGGCGCTGCCTGCCCCGTGATAGCTCCTCGGGCGCCTGGCGACCTCCCGTTCGCGGGACCCAGGCGTCCCCTCGGTAGGGCCCTATGCGGTGGGGCGCCCGAGGAGCGGAACACAATCACACTGTATGGCATACACAGCACAAGAAAAAACACCCCTGGTCCCTCTCGTAGAGACCAGACCAATAGTTCATCTGCCCCACGCATACTTATCTTTCGAGGTAAGACTAGGTCCCTCGCCTCGTTATCACCATTTCAGAGGCGAGACGGTGTGACAGGTTTGGGAACATTGTACGGTACGAAAAATTGAAGGATGGCGCCTTAGAGGTAGAATTTGCACGAGCAGGAGAAGCGGCGCATTAAAAATGTTGGAATTTAGATACAGCGTCCGGAAAGATCAACGTAAGTCCGACGAGATTATTCCGACCACCATTGAACCCCACAGAACCAAAAATACTTCACGAGGCATCATCAGCTGCTTCGGCTCGAGGGAAGTGCCGGAGGAAGAGATTGTAGATGGTCTGTCGGAGTTCGGAGTGACTGAAGCAAGGAAGATGAAAGCAAGGAGGGCTCTGAAATGATTACAACAAACAACGTGATATTAACATCCAATGCCACAGATATTCCGCCTGAAATTCGTGTAGGTTACGTCCGTGTAAAAGTCCGTGTGTTTCTCCCGAATCCCATGAGGTGTTTCAAGTGCCAAAAGTTCGGCAATACCGACAAATTCTGCCGAAATCGCCCTGCATGTGTCAACTGTGCCTCCTACGTACACGCTAGCGAAAATTGCACCTCGGAGACCCCTTTTGTGCGAATGGTGGCACAGGTCAGGACCCACACACTTCTTTCGACCGAACATGCCCGACTTACATCAGATAATTTACATCAAGCACACACAAGAAGTATCGTTTCGCGAAGCAAGAGAGCGTTATGAACAGACGCATCCAAGAATAGCTTACGCATCCAAAGTTAAAAATAGCATGCATTCTTCACAGCACACACAGCCCGACAGAGCATCTGAGTTGGTCGCACAATTAACAGCTTTTCTTCGCTCCTTTGGAGTGCCTCCTGGGTCGCAAGTGAATCAAGGTCAGCGAAGCCAATTCCACACTGATGCGACAGAGGTCCGACCGTCCACAAATACCGCCGTTTGACCATCAGAAACCTCCTCTCGACCAACGCCCGAGGATGGGGCGTGGACGCTGGTCTATCGTTCAAAGAGGCCTCCTCGGTCCTCTTCGCCAGGCCCTAGCCCTCTCCATCTGCCTCGAAATCCCCAACTTCCATTTCCCATCCGCCCTCCAATCTACCCTCGCCTCCCGCGCGCACCACTACCGCATCCAAACCCAGCCTCTCCACCTACCTCTACCTGACCCTCTCCCCTCCCTACCTGACCCTTCTCCCCTCCCTACCTGACCCTTTTCCCCTTCCCGTGATTCAGGCCTCTCCCCCACCCTCGTGTTCCACGTCCGCACCTGCATCGCCGCCCCGACACAACCAACGACCAGTACAAATTCCAGATATTAATCTGCACTACCAGGAGGCTGAGAGACGCGCCCGCGAGGCGAAACGAGCGCGGCTCGCTGAAATGGAAAGGGCCCGCGAGGAGAGCCGCCAGGGAGCCAAGGCGGCTGCACCACGAAGGCCGGCAACCCCATCGCCACGACGGCGAGTAGAGGGACCGGCTTCATCCATAAAGCAAATGGGTCCTCCACCCCTTACACGGCTGGGGCCTCAGAAGCGAGGACTCCACCGGGGGAGGGGTCACCACGTTCCCGCCCGAGGACTCAGTCCCTTGGGCCGAGCCAGCCTGAAGCTCGGGGTTACCTCCGGATTTGAGGGCGGAAACAGGAAACCTAACTCGCTCTCGTTTCCCCAGGTTTTAGCTCGCAACTTTCACCTTTATGTATCTGATGTATTAGTTGTATTCTCCAATGGAACTGTAGAAAGTTGAGAACCAGCCTCAACGACCCCCCGAACCATTTTACATTTACGAGTACCATTGGTAGTTTGTCTCCAAGAAACTAAGCTTTCTCATGATGCACATTTTCATCTGAATAACTACTCTCTGTCACGTAGGAATGTTACTCCTCACACTGTAGTACATGGCGGAGTACTTATTGCTGTGCACAACTTTGTTCCCTTCCAGCAAATATCTATATCTTCAAATATGCAGTGTATCGCTGCTCGCATGAAAATAAACCGCCACGCCGTTACCATATGTAGCGCATATCCCGCCGGGCGAGAGGTTCCCACTTTCTGAGCTGTCCCAGATGGTGGGGCAGCTCACTCCACCGGCAATGGTGTGCGGCGATTTTAACGCCCACCACCCTCTTTGGGGTTCAGCCACCACGATGAGCAGTGGACGTGCAGCCGAATGTTGTGTACGATATTTTCCACTCTGTGTACTTAACACAGGAAAGCCAACTCATTTTACATTGCCAACTGGGCAGACCTCCGTGCTGGATCTTACCCTCTGCAGTCCAGCACTTGAACCTTTTTTAGAGTGGTCCGTGGACGATGATCCACATAACAGTGACCATTTCCCTGTTTGGTCTTGTTTTATTAACCGTGTTTTGTAAACCGACGACTTCCCAAGTGGATATTTAACCGAGACGATTGGGATGCGTTCCAAGTAAATCTTGAAAGTAGACTCAGAGACTATTCCAGTGAACCCGGTGTTTCGGTGGAGGCATTCACGACGGCAACTGTGCAGAGCGCTCAGCGGCACATCCCTCGTTCTTCAGGAACTTCAGTTCGAGTACCCGTTCCGTGGTGGTCGGAATAGTGCCGAGAGGCGTTGCGTGCCAGGAAGAAGGAAAACCAACACAAGAATAGTTAGAACCAACACAAAACTAATAGAAATCGTTGTACGGCAAATTTAATACCTTTCCGCAAAGCACGGGCATTCGCTAGGCGTACTATCGCTGAAGCGAAACGAGACTCATGGAAAGCTTACGTAAACACATTCAATCGATCCACATCACTGTCATCTGTATGGTCCCGCATTAAGCGCTTTTCTGGGAAGTATACTCCACTCCCACTTCCCACCCTACACATAGCCGGCCGGGATATCATTGACACGGAAGAAGTAGCGGACGAGATGGGGCGAGCGTTGTCAGCAGGATCGAAAAATATTATTAGCGTCCGTTTCTCGTCCTACAAGGCTCAGTGCGAAGCACGCCCCCTTGACTTTTCGACCACAGATCTCCTCGAATACAACATTCATTTTTTATTTCAAAACTGACTGCAGCAATCAGCACTGAGGAGCGTTGCAGAGGGTCCGGATACATTACATAATGATATTATTAAGCATCTACTACAAACAGCCTTAGATATTCTGAATGCGCTAAATGACATATGGACAACGGACACATTTCCACCTTCCTGGCGGAAAGCAATAGTGGTGCCCTTACGCAAGCCAAATAAAACCGGTTTAGACCCATTGCATTATCGCCCAATCTCGCTCACCCGTTCCTTGTGTAAGCTATTTGAAGACATGGTGAATGTCCGATTAATGTGCTTTCTAGAACGTAACAATCTCCTCTCTATGCTACAGAGTGGTTTCCGAAAACATCGCAGCACTTTTTACCACGTTTTAACACTCGACTCTGTTGTGCGCTCTAGTTTTAGGAAGAAATGCCACACAGTTGCGATATTTTTCGACATTGACGGAGCATGCGATACTGCATGGCGACACGGTATTGTCATGAAGTTGCACTTGATGGGTATCAGAGGCCACATGAGGTTTTTCTTGACAATTTTTTTAGCTGCAAGAACTTTTCGTGTCAGGGTAGGAGGTTTCCTCTCTGGCACATTCCAGCAAGTGTACGGAGTTCCGCAGGGAAGTGTGCTGAGTGTCGCATTGTTCGCCATTGTCGTCAACGACCTGGACTCCTCACTGCCAGCTTTCATAGGAAAAGCAATATTCGTAGATGATCTTGCCGTTTAGTGTTCTTCGCGTACTGTACGCGCGGTAGACAACTCCAACTGACTGTCCGGAAGGTGCAGAATTGGTGTGACGAAACAGGCTTCGCCATGTCAACATCGAAAACCGTGTTGCTGTTCACTTCTGCCACAAACGTTCTTGCACCGATCCGGTGATTATGATGAACGGGAACCGCATTCCTTTCAAACCAGCTGCAAAGTTTTTAGTTGTGTGGATTGACCGTCGACTAACATTCAGAACCCATGTCAGCGATCTTGCGCAAAAATGTGCAAAAAGACTGCAAGTGATGAAAACCGTCTCCAGGTGCTCGTATGGGGCAGACATACATGTTTTACTTCTTATGTATCGATCTCTCGTGTGCTCTAAACTTGACTATAGATGTTTTATTTATGGCAGGGCGTGTGCCACATCCAAGCGTTGTCTTGATGTCATCCATAATTATTATTTCATAATTATTTGTTTCAATAAGTAATTTGGGAAATGTTTCATTATCGTAGTGCTCTTCAATTTTATCGCACTAGAAACGTGTGTGTGCGCCGTCATTAGCCGTGATCGTGCAAAAAGCGCGTCGAGAACCACCAAATAAACAAGCAAGCACTAGAAATATAAAAATCGCGCCATTTTTTCCCGCACCCATAAGTCCCGTTTGACACAAGCCGTCAGACCGCATCCGTCTGTGGAGCATCCCCGTCAGACGTGTGATGTTCCGCATATTCGGCGCTGCCCGCATGTTCGGCGCTCCATGTTTGGCGCCGTCCGCAGACTTCGGCGACCTGTTCGACGATGAAGACCTGGAATGAGCGGACCGCGCGCGTGCTGCTGGGCTGCCGGGGCGGACCGCCGGCCGAGTCGGCTGGCCGTCGGCTGACCTGTGCCGCCGCAGGCTGCCGGGACGACAACGGCGGCTGACGCGCCACCATCGCCGCCGCCGCGCCACCATCGCCGTCGCCGCGCCATGATGGCTCTTCTCTGACACCGCGCGGTCGTGTCGCCTCGTACCGCGCGCAGCCGCCCGCCGCGGCGGCACTGTCTCTGCGCCGCCAGGTAGCGCCGCGCTCCGGCCCGTCTGTCAGATTCAAAACTATGGTGCACGCCGTTGCCAGCTGAGGTGGTCTGTGGGTGTGTGTGTGTGTGCGTGTGTGTGTGTTGGTGCGTGTGCTTGTGTGAGTGTGTGGTAGGCGAGCTCTGTGTGTGTGTGTGTGTGTGGGCGGTAGGTGGACTGTGCTATATGTGGACTGTGGCTAGTATGAAGGCTTTGTGTGTGCTAAACGACTGCGAGCGATAGGTGGACTGTGGCTAGTAAGAAGGCTTTGTGTGTTCTAGACGGCTGCAAGCTATAGGTAGACAGTGTATGCGATAGGTAGACTGTGCGCTGTAGGTGGACTGTGGCTAGTAAGAAGGCTTTGTGTGTGCTAGACGGCTGCAAGCGATAGGTAGTCTGTGCATGCGATAGGTAGACTGGGTGTGTTGCAGGTGACCTGTGTGTGCGTGTGTGTGGCGAGCGAGCTGTGGCCGTGCCGACGATGGAGACGGACGCCGAGCCGGGCCAGATCGAGGTGCTGCAGACGGCCGACCACTACGTGCTGGTGCGCGGCGAGCACAGCCTGTGGTGGCGGCGCGGCTCGGGCGAAGTGAGCGCCGGCGCGCCGGCCGACGTGGCGGCGGCCCACGACGCCGTGTGCCTCGGCCTGTGCGAGGCGCTGCTCGGCCGGCTGCAGACGGAGGCGGGCGGCCGGCGCCTGCTGCTGCTGGCGCGCCAGTCGCAGCCGGCCGGCCGGCTGCCGTCCGGCCACATGGTGCGCCGGCTGACGCACGTCACGTGGCTGCCGCTGACGGCGGCGCCGCCGCCCGACTCGCCGCAGTGTCAGCTGAACGCGTGTGGCAAGCACCAGCCGCCGGCGGTGGCGGCGGTGGCGGCGGCGGTGGCGGCGGCGCTGCCCGGGCGGGCCGGCCTGGCGCGCACCTGGGGAATCATGCGAGACGTGACGACGCGCGTGACGGCCGCCACGTCGGCGGCGGCGGCGCAGGCCGGCGCGCAGGTGAAGGAGCGCGTGCCGGGCCTGTCGGCGTCGGGCGCCGCCTCGACGGCCGCCTCGTTCGCCGCCTCGATCGCCGCGTCGGCCGGCGGCGCCACCGTGCTGGACGAGGTGCTCAAGATGCTGGCCGACGGCGAGTCGTTCTACCTGTGCCCGGGCGGCGACATCACCAACTCGATGCAGCGCCGGCTGGACGGCGCCGACGTGGACGAGCGCTTCTACTGGAACTGGGCGCTGCTGGAGCCGGTGCGCGCGCTGGGCGAGCCGGCAGCGGCGCAGTGGAGCGAGCCGCTGCTGCAGGGCTACGTGCACATGGCCGACGTGGTGCAGCCGCCGCCGCCGGCGGCAGACCCGGCGGCGGACGCGACCGGCAGCGCGTACGCCGCGCCCGCCACGCTCCGTCTCAGCCTGATCTCGCGCCGCAGCCGGCACCGCGCCGGCACGCGCTACCGGCGGCGCGGCGTCGACGCCGACGGGCACGTGGCCAACTACGTGGAGACGGAGCAGGTGGTGTCGTGCGGCGGCCACCACCTGGCCGTGGTGCTGGTGCGCGGCTCGGTGCCCGTGTTCTGGGCGCAGCCGGGCCGCCGCTACCGGCCGCCGCCGCGGATCGAGCGCGACCCGCTGGAGACGGCGGCCGCGTTCCGCCGCCACGTGGAGGCCGAGCTGGCGCGCTTCGGCCGGCTGCACTGCGTCAGCCTGTCCGACCAGACGGGCCGCGAGCGGGTCGTGTCGGACGCCTACCTCGACCACGTGCTGACGCTCGACAGCGAGCGCGTGCACTTCACGGCGTTCGACTTCCACGACCACTGCCGCGGCCTGCGGCTGGACAAGGTGGCGCTGCTGCTGGCGGCGGTGGCTGCCGACCTGCGCGCCGCCGGCTTCGCCTGGGCCGACGGGCGCGGCCTGCTGTGCCGCCAGACGGCCGTGTTCCGCGTCAGCTGCATCGACTGCCTGGACCGCACCAACGTGGTGCAGACGGCGCTGGCGCGCGACGTGCTCAGCGCGCAGCTGGCCAAGCTGGGCGTGACGGACGCGGCGGCGCCGCCGGCGCTGGCCGCCCAGTTCCGCCGCATGTGGGCCGACACGGGCGACGTGCTGTCGCGCCAGTACGCCGGCACCGGCGCGCTCAAGGCCGACTTCACGCGCACCGGCGAGCGCCGCTGGACGGGCCTGATGCGCGACGGCGTCAACTCGGCCAGCCGCTACTACCTGAACCGGTTCCGCGACGCCGGCCGGCAGGCGGCCATCGACGCGACGCTCGGCCGGCCACCGCCCGCCGAGCCGACCGACGAGCCCGACGACACCGACGAGCCGGACGACGCGTCGGACGGCGAGCGCGTGCGCCAGCTGCTGGCCGACTGCCAGCGGCTGCTGGTGCCCGACGAGGCGGCCGTGCTGGGCAGCTGGCCGCTGATCGACGCCGAGCCGGGCGGCGCCGACGCGGCCGACGACGAGCTGGACACGGTGCTGGTGCTGACGTGCGACTCGTACTACGTGGCGTGCTACGACGTGACCGCCGACCGGGTGGTGTCGTACCAGCGCGTGCCGCTGGCCGACGTGCTGTCGCTGCAGCTGGGGCCGCTGGACGGGCCGCGGCTGTCGCGCGCCGCGCGGCCCGCCTGCCTGCGGCTGTGCTACCAGATCGGCGGCGAGCGCGGCTTCTTCCACCAGGTGCGCGCAGCGCCCGTCCAGCTGTTCAACAACACGCCGGTGGCGGCCGGCTCGGGCGAGCAGCGGCTGGAGACGCTGCGCGCGCTGGCCGCCGCGCTGCTGGCCGCCTGCGAGGCGGACGGCCACCAGGTGGCGCTGGCCGAGAGCCGGCTCGACCGGCGGCGCTCGCGCGCCTCGCTGGCCGGCTCGCGGCGCCGCTGGCCCGACGAGGGCGTGGAGCCTGCGCGCGCCGCCGGCGGCCTCGTCAGCTGGCTGCCGCGGCTGTGGGAGGCGCGCCCGATGGCGGCGGCGCGCTCGGTCACGCAGCGCAACTCGCCCGAGACGGAGGCGGCGCTCGACGGCGGCGGCGGCGACCTGCTGGTGGACAGCGCCGGGATCATCGCGTGGCGGTCGGGCGACGCCGCCCCGGCCGCTCTCCCGCTGTCGTTGCCGCTGACCGCCGACACACCGGCACCGTGCGTGGCGGCCGGGCCTCGCCCGGTGGCCGACGCCGCCCACCAGCCGCCCGCCGGCAGCCACGGCGCCCAGCTGACCGCCGACTGGGCGCCGGACGGGCCGGGCGGCGGCGCGGCGCGGCCGGCGGCCGGCCTCTTCAGCTCGCTGTCGCCGCTGACCAGCCCGGCGCGCGACTCGGTGCTGGAGGGCTTCTCGCGGCTGGCGCGCGGCGTGCAGCGGCTCGGCGCCGCGACGGCGACGGCGGCGTCGCCGACCGCGCCCGACTGGCGCCGTCAGCAGCTGAGCGAGCTGCTGCGCCAGCGGATCGCCGCCTCCAAGAGTCACGTCACCATACTGTAGCGCGCCGGCTGGGTCAGCGCAGACGAGTCCGACCCCTGAATACGCGACTGTCGAGCTGAGAGACACGCTGCACGTCGGGGAGTATGCAAAAACCCATTGTGCCGCTCAGGTCGGCGGGTATGAACTACGTCTCACGACCACGTCACCTCCTGTCCGCCGGTCCACCCGTCAGCCGTCAGCCGTCAGTCTGAACTGGAGCGGTCCATCTGCCGCGATTCCATGACCTGACCTGACCTGGCCTGGTGTGGTACTGGTGTTCTGCTCAGACGTGTAGAAATGTGTCGTCGCTTGCAGTCGATTTGCTGAAATTGCACACCGTTCTAGGATATGTTCGTGGGCAATATGACCTATGCAGTCGATGCACCCCTAAACCACAGTAACTGACAAGTTCGTGGTTAAATCCAGTCGAGAACTAGTCGAGATGTCTCATCATGCACTGTTTTGCACCACACAGCGAAGTATAGGGGGATGCTCCGGCGAGCGGTGGGACAGATTGTGGAGGGAGACCTGCTGTAGTCACGCCCCCAGCACAGTGTAGAGGTGGTGATGGTGAAGGTGAAGGTTTCAGAGTGGAATATAGGTTGGACCGTACACCATTCCACACTCCACCGCACGCTCTACGGCCGCATGTGGCACTTGTTGTCCAGCACCTGTCTTGTGTATGTGTGTGTCTGGTGTATGTATCACGGCTCGTTGGAAGCGCTGGCACTTCTCAAGACGAGGCACCGTCGGAAACCTGAGCAAGTGCCGATCACGAATATATCATCCGTGTGAAAATCTAGTGATCGGTTATTAAACGTCCTTCAGTTTTTTAATGGTTGTTCCTGAATTTGTGGGGAGGGTAGTTTAAGGCGATCGAGACTGATAAAAGCAGCATGTTCATAACAGACGGCTGCTCAGCTTTCAACTGGTGCATGTTCTTTTGAGCATCCGGAAGCGCTTCCAGCGAGCCGTGACCTCTGCCGACAGATAACCCAGTCGTTGGCTGGGCTCTCGGCTATGTTGGCCGCGGCCGCTGACGCGGATGCATATCACCGTCAGGGTATCGGGAGAGCATGTCGATCTCACACAGCACACTCCTCACCTATCCGGGAGTCGGCCGTGTGTCTGTGGCCGTTGCGCGGGCTCAGTCCACCCAGACAATCAAGTTACGGTTGGTGGTTGGTGATGCGCGTGGCGGTTGGTGTCGATGGTGGTATATTGCAGTTGGTGGTGTCGATGATGCAATAATTGACGTCACAAATAGCTTGGCAATCGTGCTGGTGGTCCTGGCACCTGAATATCCTGCACAGGTATAGCTGTGGTGGGAGGCAGTGTACCTGTGCGTGATATTCAGGTGACTAGATACTCAGCGTGACTGCCAAGCTATTTGTTATGCCAATGGTACTTAATGCGGTGGGAAACAGTACACCTATGCATGATATTCAGGTGGACGTCCAGCCTGACTGCCAGGTTATTTGTGACGTCAGCTGTACACGTGGCGGCTGGTGGGGTCCGCGGTGGAACAGGTGGCGGTAGACTGCGATGTGTCGGTGTAGTACACGTATCAGTGGGCTGTGCGCTAGTGTGGTGCATGTGGTTGGGTAGGCTGTGTGCTGGTGCGGTACACGTCGCGGTAGGTGTCTGTGGCTGGTGTTGACGGGCCTGCGACATCCCGGACTTGTACAGCCTCGCTTTTGGCTCAGTTCCGGGTGGTCTACAGAGCCCTGTCGTCGGCCCAGCAGCGATCCACCGAGCCCAATCATCGGTCCAGCAGCGATCCACCGAGCCCAATCATCGGTCCAGCAGCGATCCACCGAGCCCAATCATCGGTCCAGCAGCGATCCACCGAGCCCAATCATCGGTCCAGCAGCGATCCATCGAGCCCCCGTCGTTTCTACACGGATGACATGGCCGTCTGGGAGCTGGCCACCGCCGTGCGGGCCGGCCGTGCTGTGCGTCCAACGGCCCCGGCGGCCGACCGCCGACTAAGCCGCCGGCAGAGCGGCACCCGGGGCAGAGCCGCCGGCCGCGCGCGGCGGCCGGTCGCCATGGCAACCAGAGCGGCCCGATTGGAAGCTGGCTCGGCGGAAACTGAGCGGTGCCACCGCCCGGCCGCACAGGATAACACCAGCCGGAGACGTGACAACGGTGCACCGTGGAAAATGCAGTATTTATTTTGCCGGTTTGTGGTGTAATTGCTGCTGTGCATGTGTTGTAGCCACCCGTGCAGGTGCATGTGTGCGCCGTTACTGGAGAGTGGTAGGTGATCACCGGGTTTTGGAGCCAATTTCTTACACGCAACGCCCGTAGTCTTACCGCCAATAATGTTCAGTCCCAGAAATATCACGCTTTGTACCCCGCGCAGCCATATCCAGGAGGCTCCGTGGAGCGTGCGTGTGCTTGTATGCCACGCCCGTAACCGGACGACTTCGCACGTCGCCTCGTAGCGCATCTCGGCACCGAGTCGCATTGTTCTGCTGAAATGGCATGTGTTAGCTCGTGCGGTGTGCTTCATCCCAGCATGATGTGGCTTTGTGTTTGTTGGCAATACACACATGGCTCGACTTCGTTGGGTTGTGTCGGCAGGGTTTACGAAGATCAGGACACGCAGCACCCGTCGTAATCTCTCGGTAGCGTCGCCAATCTCTCACGCCGATTGGTCGCGGGCGTAGAGTAGCACCAGGCGAGACTTGAACCCACCATCTTTCGATTGCGAGATGGGCAGCTTACCTATAGACTACTTGTACCCTGGAAGGAAGTGAAGGAGGATACGACTGGGTATGATTGGACTCATCATCCAGCGCGCGCGGACGTCGGTGATTGAACAGTAGTCCCGAAGGGTCGCACGAGTACAAGATGTGCAGTACCGTTAGACGCGCGAGGCGTCAAGGGCACCCCGGAGGCCGACTTTATTTCTGTATACCAAATGGCTATGGGTAGGGTATCAGTGATAAACTCCCGGGAGACGGTGTTACCACTTTTCTGAATCTTCGCTGCAACGATTGCCAATATCTCAATTTCGACTCGATCGTCCTTTGCTTGTTCCCGAGTTCCACTGCGCCGGTGTGGGGACCGCTGTTACATTGTGCGGACCAACAAGCCGCCAGTTGCCGCGGTGATGACCGCTGGGGTTTGTCTGACGCGGCGCGTGGCCCAACAAGACCCCCGCCGCTATCGTGCGGGGACCAACCAGGCGCCAGTTTTCGCCGTGCGGGCCGACGCCGCTCTCTGTGGGCCAGCAAGGTGTCGCCTGTCGCCGTGTGTTTGGCAGTCTTTTGGCTCTTGGGCGCCTGGACTGCAATTGTGCAATTGTCGCATTGTGCCCGTGCTGTCGCGGTGAGGACCAACAAGGCACTGACTGTCGCACTATATAGCACTCAGATATACTCATACATGTCACGCATACACTCAGGCGCACTCCTCGGGAGCCATCTTGACTGTAGCCGGTCCCGAGGAGGGGGAGGGAACGAACACCCCCATAAACCAATCTGGAGCTTAGATTTCCACCAGGCTGGGATTGTTCGTATAGCCACTCAGCTGTCCGACTAACACGGCAGCTCAAACACACATCATTTCGGGAACACACGTCGGCGGGGTCCATACAGTGCACAGTGTCGGTATGTACAGTGCCGCCGAGAGATTGCACAGCCCCGCGGCGGCCGGCTCCGCTGCTGGTGGCGAGCCCCGGCGCCGGCCGACGTGCAGCGCAAGCTCGGCGGCCGCGATGGCCCGGGAACACACCACACGCCTGCACACCTCACACCTAACTAACGTCCCGCGCCTCTCTCCCCACGTCGGCCGACCTCCGCCGACGCGCCGCCATCGCTTCTCGTGACGGCACACTCGCGCATCGTCTGAACACAGTCCGACTCTACGGGTGCGCCTGCTCGCGCCATGCATAGGCTGCACTGGGTGAGACTCCCGCCTCCAGTAATGGCAAGAACACCGCCGCACACCGGACGTGCATCCGCCGGCCCGCAGACGAGATAAGACGCGCCGCCGTCAACAACTAGAGATGGCGCCACCGGCGCTCATTGCGCCTGCTGGCGCATCTTGTTGAGCGCCGAGCCGGCGCGGAACCACTCGATCTGCTGGGCGTTACACGAGTGCTGCAGCATCACCTCGTGCCGGCTGCCGTCCGCGTGCTCCAGCACACACTTCACCGGCTGTGGCACAGAACACGGCGTCACTGACACGTCACTGCACCGGCTGTGGCACAGAGCACTGAGGCACTGACTCGTCACTGCACCGGCTGTGGCACAGAGCACCGCGTCACTGACTCGTCACTGCACCGGCTGTGGCACAGAGCACGGCGTCACTGACACGTCACTGCACCGGCTGTGGCACAGAGCACGGCGTCACTGACTCGTCACTGCACCGGCTGTGGCACAGAAAGGCACTGCATGGCTGCGGCACTGAGCACGGCGTCACTCGTCACTGCACCGGCTGTGGCACAGAGCACGGCGTCACTGACTCGTCACTACACGGTCACTGCGGCTGGCACAGAGCACGGCGTCACTGACACGTCACTGCACCGGCTGTGGCACAGAGCACGGCGTCACTGACTCGTCACTGCACCGGCTGTGGCACAGAGCACCGCGTCACTGACTCGTCACTGCACCGGCTGTGGCACAGAACACGGCGTCACTGACTCGTCACTGCACCGGCTGTGGCACAGAGCACTGCACCGGCTGTGGCACAGGGCACGTCATCATGACTCGTCACTGCACCGGCTGTGGCACAGACACTCACTGACTCGTCACTGCACCGACTGCGGCACACGCGTCACTGACACGTCACTGCACCGGCTGTGGCACAGAGCACGGCGTCACTGACACGTCACTGCACTGGCTGTGGCACAGAGCACTGAGGCACTGACTCGTCACTGCACCGGCTGCGGAACAACACACAATCTAAATGCAATGTAAAAAGATGCAATGTGTGCACAGACCAGGATTTTAGGAATAGTACACCCCTGCACTCTGGATTAAGATTCACTGGGTGCAGCCAACCAGCAGACTCGAAATCATGGTTGGTAGAATAGGGCCTTTCATGGATTTTCAGCATTCAGAACAGTGTCCTCTCAATTTTCACATTTGAAGGTAGACTGGTGCTGTTTGACATTGGATTGCCGTGTTAAAGTGCGAAGATTCACCGCAAAGTGCGAACTGAGATTCTGGCATCACATATTTTACGAAAAATATACTCCGTATTCGTTTTCTATGCAATTTTCATCTCCGCACTCAGCATTACAAAGAACAATTCCAACCCCGCCCAAATGGCACAAAACTGCCAGTCTTTTCCCAGAAATGCATCTCAAAGCATCTCCCAACCGTACGAGGCGGGCAATGTGATGCGAATTCGTCATCGATTCATACCCGAGCTGCGACCAGTATCTAAAATGACCAAAGCCGCTGCTGGTCACCAAATCTGACCAATCGGTCTCCGGACGAGGCACGCGCAGGCTTAACTCCAACACATGGCGCAAGCGACCGCCCCTTTGCCACGGCTAAAGTGCCAACCGGTAAAATCGTGACTCGCAAAGTTGAAGGCATAATCGCACGTGAATACGTAGTGCTGAGAATTCCAACTCTTCCTCCGGAGAGAAGGTGCCGCCCCTCCCCCGTCCAGTCACGAGCCACCGTTGAGATCGGCGATGTCCATCCAGCCTCCACTCACCTTGCCCGGGGCGAGGTCTTTGAGCCCCTTCAGGGACACCTTATCAGTCGTCTGCACCTTGTCGTAGTCAGCCGCGTCTGCGAACGTCAGGGGCAGCATACCTGCCGGAGACAACCACCAAACATCAAGGACAGGCATACCTGATGGAGATAACCACCCAACGTCAGTGGCAGCATACCTGCCGGAGATAACCACCCAACGTCAGGGGCAGCATACCTGCCGGAGATAACCACCCAACGTCAGGGGCAGCATACCTGCCGGAGATAACCACCCAACGACAGGGGCAGCATACCTGCCGGAGATAACCACCCACCGTCAGGGGCAGCATACCTACCGGAGATAACCACCCAACGTCAGGGGCAACATACCTGACGGAGATAACCACCCAACAACAGGGGCAGCATACCTGCTGAGCACAACCACCAACACCAACATCCTGATGAGAAGCAATTTCTCTAATTCCGTTTTACCCCACCCCACAAAAGAAGAGTTTTTAACACACACATTGCGAGTATGCCGCGAGTATGCCGCCACAGATAACACTATAATGCATGAACATGAAATTACGACGAGTGAGAGCTGAGGGCGGACTACGATAACCACCAGCCGCACGTCATTCCACTGCAAATGTCAAATGAAGCCGAGAGGCCGACCGGCCGCCCCAGTCGGCGGCCACGCACCCTGCTTCTTCAGGTTGGTCTCGTGGATGCGCGCGAACGACTTGACGATGATGGCGCGGCCGCCCAAGTGGCGCGGCTCCAGTGCCGCGTGCTCCCGCGACGAACCTGGCGGACGGTCGACGTCAGCTGGGCCGGCAACGGCGGGCCACACTCCGCTGCCACTCAACAGTGTCAAACGGCCGGCCACACCCGCTGCCACTCAACAGTGTCAAACGGCCGGCCACACCCGCTGCCACTCAACAGTGTCAAACGGCCGGTCACACCCGCTGCCACTCAACAGTGTCAAACGGCCGGCCACACCCGTCAAACGCCACACCCGCTGCCACTCAACAGTGTCAAACGGCGAGCCACTCAACAGTGTCAAACGGCCGGCCACACCCGCTGCCACTCAACAGTGTCAAACGGCGAGCCACTCAACAGTGTCAAACGGCCGGCCACACCCGCTGCCACTCAACAGTGTCAAACGGCCGGCCACACCCGCTGCCACTCAACAGTGTCAAACGGCCGAGCCACTCAACAGTGTCAAACGGCCGGCCACCTCCACTCAACAGTGTCAAACGGCCGGCCACTCAACAGTGTCAAACGGCAGGCCACACCGTGCTACCACTCAACAACTGTCACAGCAACAACGCCGCCCAAACAGCGAGCCGCACCGCGCCGCTGCTCAACAAACGGCGAGCCACGTCCTCGACGGGCAGTAGGCGGCGTACGGCCGGGGGAGGCACAGACGTGCACGGGGATTCGCGGAATACGCACACCTGTTGTAGGCATGACTGGATATTCCGGGCGAGTCGGGCGTGGGGTCCGGACCTCGGCCTGACTTGATACACTGCGAACGCTAGTTTTTAACTTTCCCTCTTCGGTCCGAACTTTTTTCTGCGCAAACCACATCCCCTGGCAGACGGAGGAGGAATATCTCAAAGGCTGGACCATGCAACGGCCCTGGTTTGGTGAACTATCACCAGCCCGGGTTGTCGGACCGAAGACAAAAGCCGCGCTAAAACATTGCAATGACCTCGAGAATCCCGAGACTACAGACTTGGTTGGTTGGTTATTGGCTTTTACGACACGTCGACCGCCGATTCATGTAGCGTCGCCAATCTCTCACGCCAATTGGTCGCGGGCGAAGAGTAGCGAGGTGAGACTCGAATCCACAATCTTTCGATTGTGAGACCAACCCCCCTAGACTACTCGTCCCCAATGTGGCCGGCGTGGTCCGGCACTGACCTTCGCCGTAGTTCTCGTCGCCGATCACGACCCAGCTGGTGCCGCGGGCCTTGTAGTCGCGCGCCGTGGCCGGCACGGGGCCCACGTCGCCGGTCACCTGGTTCTTGACGGCGTTCATCTCGCCAGTGTCGGCGTTCACGGCCCTGCCACAGCAACACTATGGCTGACACACCTCCCCAGGGTCGGTGTTAACAGCAACACTATGGCTGACACACCTCCCCAGGGTCGGCGTTAACAGCAACACTATGGCTGACACACCTCCCCAGGGTCGGCGTTAACAGCAACACTATGGCTGACACACCTCCCCAGGGTCGGCGTTAACAGCAACACTATGGCTGACATCAACACACTAGGCCCACCTCCCCAGGGTCGGCGTTAACAGCAACACTATGGCTGACACACCTCCCCAGGGTCGGCGTTAACAGATCCCGGCTTAACAACACTATGGCTGACACACCTCCCCAGGGTCGGCGTTAACAGCAACACCATGTCTGACACACACTCCCACAGGGTCGGCGTTAACAGCAACACTATGACTGACACACCTCCCCAGGGTCGGCTTTAACAGCAACACTATGGCTGACACACCTCCCCGGGGTCGGCGTTAACAGCAACACTATGGCTGACACACCTCCCCAGGGTCGGCGTTAACAGCAACACTATGGCTGACACACCTCCCCAGGGTCGGCGTTAACAGCAACACTATGGCTGATACATCTCCGCAATCCCAATCTCCACAAAGTCGGGGGTGTGTCAGCCATACATCCACGCATACGCACAAGGGGCACTCGAGTAGTGCATTCCCCCAGTGAGACACCCACATGAGAGGCACACCAACATCACCACCACCATCACGAGGGGTCGCCACCAGTGAGACACCCATGTGAGGAACATGTTGATGTTGTCCAAGGGAGACACCTACGTGAGGAGCATGTTGCTGATGTTGTCCAAGGGAGACACCCACGTGAGGACCATGTTGTTGCTGATGTTGTCCAAGGGAGACACCCACGTGAGGAACATGTTGTTGCTGTTGTTGTCCAAGGGAGACACCCACGTGAGGAACATGTTGTTGCTGATGTTGTCCAAGGGAGACACCCACGTGAGGAACATGTTGTTGCTGATGTTGTCCAAGGGAGACACCCACGTGAGGAACATGTTGTTGCTGATGTTGTCCAAGGGAGACACCCACGTGAGGAACATGTTGTTGCTGATGTTGTCCAAGGGACAGTTGTTGCTGATGTTGTCCAAGGGAACCCACGTGAGGAACATGTTGTTGCTGATGTTGTCCAAGACACCCACGTGAGGAACATGTTGTTGCTGATGTTGTCCAAGGGAGACACCCACGTGAGGAACATGTTGTTGCTGATGTTGTCCAAGGGAGACACCCACGTGAGGAACATGTTGTTCTGATGTTGTCCAAGGGAGACACCCAGTGAGGATGTTGCTGATGTTGTCCAAGGGAGACACCCACGTGAGGAACATGTTGCTTGATGTTGTCCAAGGGAGACACCCACGTGAGGAACATGTTGTTGCTGATGTTGTCCAAGGGAGACAACCACGTGAGGAACATGTTGTTGCTGATGTTGTCCAAGGGAGACACCCATGTGAGGAACATGTTGCTGCTGATGTTGTCCAAGGGAGACACCCACGTGAGGAACATGTTGTCTGATGTTGTCCAAGGGAGACACCCACGTGAGGAACATGTTGTTGCTGATGTTGTCCAAGGGAGACACCCACGTGAGGAACATGTTGCTGATGTTGTCCAAGGGAGACACCCACGTGAGGAACATGTTGTTGCTGATGTTGTCCAAGGGAGACACCCACGTGAGGAACATGTTGTTGCTGATGTTGTCCAAGGGAGACACCCACGTGAGGAACATGTTGTTGCTGATGTTGTCCAAGGGAGACACCCACGTGAGGAACATGTTGTTGCTGATGTTGTCCAAGGGAGACACCCACGTGAGGAACATGTTGCTGATGTTGTCCAAGGGAGACACCCACGTGAGGAACATGTTGTTCTGATGTTGTCCAAGGGAGACACCCACGTGAGGAACATGTTGTTGCTGATGTTGTCCAAGGGAGACACCCACGTGAGGAACATGTTGTTGCTGATGTTGTCCAAGGGAGACACCCACGTGAGGAACATGTTGCTGATGTTGTCCAAGGGAGACACCCACGTGAGGAACATGTTGTTCTGATGTTGTCCAAGGGAGACACCCATGTGAGGAACATGTTGTTGCTGATGTTGTCCAAGGGAGACACCCACGTGAGGAACATGTTGCTGATGTTGTCCAAGGGAGACACCCACGTGAGGACCATGTTGTTGCTGATGTTGTCCAAGGGAGACACCCATGTGAGGAACATGTTGTTGCTGATGTTGTCCAAGGGAGACACCCACGTGAGGAACATGTTGTTGCTGATGTTGTCCAAGGGAGACAACCACGTGAGGAACATGTTGTTGCTGATGTTGTCCAAGGAGACACCAACGTGAGGAACATGTTGTTGCTGATGTTGTCCAAGGGAGACACCCACGTGAGGAACATGTTGTTGCTGATGTTGTCCAAGGGAGACACCCACGTGAGGAACATGTTGTTGCTGATGTTGTCCAAGGGAGACACCAACGTGAGGAACATGTTGTTGCTGATGTTGTCCAAGGGAGACACCCACGTGAGGAACATGTTGTTGCTGATGTTGTCCAAGGAGACACCCACGTGAGGAACATGTTGTTGCTGATGTTGTCCAAGGGAGACACCCACGTGAGGAACATGTTGCTGATGTTGTCCAAGGGAGACACCCACGTGAGGAACATGTTGTTGCTGATGTTGTCCAAGGGAGACACCCACGTGAGGAACATGTTGTTGCTGATGTTGTCCAAGGGAGACACCCACGTGAGGAACATGTTGTTGCTGATGTTGTCCAAGGGAGACACCCACGTGAGGAACATGTTGTTGCTGATGTTGTCCAAGGGAGACACCCACGTGAGGAACATGTTGTTGCTGATGTTGTCCAAGGGAGACACTCACCCGAGGAACATGTTGTTGCTGATGTTGTCCAGGTGGCCGCGGAACTTGAGCCACGGTCCGGCCGCCGAGATGTGGTCGGTGGTGCACTTGCCCTTGACCTTGATCAGCACCGTCATGCCCTCCATGTCGCTGCCGTCCCAGGGGCTGAACGGCTCCAGCAGCTGCAGGCGACTCGACTGTGGGTCCACCGTCACCTGCCGCCCACAGGTCACGTTAATACAGGTCACACTGGGTCAGACATCACAGCAGGTCACGCTAATGCAGGTCACACTGGGTCAGATACAACAGCAGGACATGCACAGCGGGTCACACTGGGTCAGGTCACACTGTGGGTCAACAGGTCACATTTGGTCAGACATCACAGCAGGTCATGCTAATACAGGTCACACTGGGTCAGACACAACAGCAGGTCACGCTAATACAGGTCACACTGGGTCAGACACCACAGCAAGTCACATTAATGCAGTTCACGGTAATGCGGGTCACACTAGGTCAGTACCACAGCAGGTTACACAAGAAAATCTATACAAGAAGATCATGGTTTAAAGGCTACAGTGGAACAGGTGGTGCCACAGAGATCACATGAAACACATCAGGCCATAGGAGGTCACAACAGGTCACAGGTCGCAGACAGAGGCAACTGGTAGCAGCAGGTGACGAAGAGGCCATCAGGCGTCACCCAAAACAATGAAGGTTCCTCGCAGCTTGACCTGACCAATGTCGGCAGGAGGGTGCTGGTAAGTATGGTTCAACACTCGCACCGCTGGAGACATTTTCCAATCTGGTAGATCCGCCCATCAGCCCCACTCCTCACCTTGACCTGACTGCCGTCGGCCGGCCCCTGCCGGCAGTCCCACCCCACCACCTCGCCTTGACCTGGCTGCCGTCGGCCGGCGGCTGCCGGCAGTCCCACCCCACCACCTCACCTTGACCTGACTGCCGTCGGCCGGCCGCTGCCGACAGTCCCACCCCACTCCTCACCTTGACCTGGCTGCCGGCAGTCCCACCCCACCTTGACCTGGCTGCCGGCAGTCCCACCCCACCACCTCACCTTGACCTGGCTGCCGGCAGTCCCACCCCACCACCTCACCTTGACCTGGCTGCCGTCGGCCGGCCGCTGCCGGCAGTCCCACCCCACCACCTCACCTTGACCTGGCTGCCGTCGGCCGGCGGCTGCCGGCAGTCCCACCCCACCACCTCACCTTGACCTGGCTGCCGTCGGCCGGCCGCCGGCAGTCCCACCCCACCACCTCACCTTGACCTGACTGCCGTCGGCCGGCGGCTGCCGGCAGTCCCACCCCACCACCTCACCTTGACCTGGCTGCCGCGGCCAGTCCCACCCCACCACCTCACCTTGACCTGGCTGCCGTCGGCCGGCGGCTGCTGGCAGTCCCACCCCTGGCTGCCGGCAGCCACCCACCACCTCACCTTGACCTGACTGCCGGCAGTCCCACCCACCACCTCACCTTGACCTGACTGCCGTCGGCCGTCGCATCCCACCCCACCACCTCACCTTGACCTGGCTGCGTCGGCCGGCCGTGCCGAGTACTCCCACCCCACCACCTCACCTTGACCTGGCTGCCGTCGGCCGGCGGCTGCTGGCAGTCCCACCCCACCACCTCACCTTGACCTGGCTGCCGTCGCGCCTACTTGACCTGGCTCCGGCAGTCCCACCCACCACCTCACCTTGACCTGACTGCCGTCGGCCGGCCGCTGCCGACAGTCCCACCCCACCACCTCACCTTGACCTGGCTGCCGGCAGTCCCACCCCACCACCTCACCTTGACCTGGCTGCCGTCGGCCGGCGGCTGCCGGCAGTCCCACCCCACCACCTCACCTTGACCTGGCTGCCGTCGGCCGGCCGCTGCCGGCAGTCCCACCCCACCACCTCACCTTGACCTGGCTGCCGTCGGCCGGCGGCTGCTGGTAGGTGTCCTGGCCGGGGTCGAAGCCGCGCGTCGGCAGCTCGTCGCCGTGCGGCGCTGCCAGCCGGAACGGCTTGCCGTCGGCGCCGGTCAGCGTGTCGCGGGTCGGGTCGAACTCGAGCGTGCCGGCCAGCGCCAGCGCCGTCGTCAGCTCCGGCGACGTCACGAACGCGTGCGTCGCCGCGTTGGCGTCGTTGCGGCCTGCGCGACACGGCACAGGTCAGGTCAGGTCAGGTCGGACGAGGTCACGGACACCTCAGCCCGTCCCACCGCGCCGCATCAGCTTACGCCGTCTGCGGACATGGGCGCAGGTCATGTATTGCCATGGGCGCAGGTCATGTATTGTCATGGGTGCAGGTCATGTATTGCCATGGGCGCAGGTCATGTATTGTCATGGGTGCAGGTCATGTATCGCCACGGGTGCAGGTCATGCTTTGTCATGGTTGCAGGTCATGGATTATCATGGGTGCAGGTCATATACTACTGTTATGGGTGCACATCATGTATCACCACACCATGCAGTGCGAGTGCAATTATGCCGGGGTTTAGAGCAGAACACGAGGTGGCCAAGCAAACGCAAACACTGGTGGCTACATTTGAAGACATCAATACACATCAGCAAATTGCATCATTTGCGACGCCGGTTGATGGCAAATGCAAGGAGTTCACCCGCTGGGAGAAATTCTTTCGAAGACATGCTCCTTCAACACAAGTCGCAACATCTGTGGAGTACTTGAATCCCCACTATCGCCAGACGTTGGTGACAGTGGTGATCGGATAGTGGTGACGGACTCGGACTCCGGCGGCGGCGGCGGCGCCACTGACCGGTGAAGTTTCGGTTGTACGACGAGACGATGGTGTTCTTCTCGCCCTTCTTGACGTCGCGCCGGTCCCACTGGCCGATGCAGGGGCCGCACGCGTTGGCCAGCACCTTGCCGCCGAACTGACGCAGCGTCTCCGCCTGCCCACACACAGACACACCGGCCGGGGTCAACGGCCGCCGACACCACTATCAGACGGTGTCTACTGACGCCCACACACAGACACACCGGCCGGGGTCAACGGCCGCCGACACCACTATCAGACGGTGTCTACTGACGCCCACATACAGACACACCGACCGGGGTCAACGGCCGCCGACACCACCATCAGACGGTGTCTACTGACGCCCACATACAGAGACACCGGCCGGGGTCAACGGCCGCCGACACCACCATCAGACGGTGTCTACTGACGCCCATATACAGACACACCGGCCGGGGTCAACGGCCGCCGACACCACCATCGGACGGTGTCTACTGACGCCCACATACAGACACACCGGCCGGGGTCAACGGCCGCCGACACCACCAACAGACGGTGTCTACTGACGCCCACATACAGACACACCGGCCGGGGTCAACGGCCGCCGACACCACCATCAGACGGTGTCTACTGACGCCCACATACAGACACACCGGCCGGGGTCAACGGCCGCCGACACCACCATCAGACGGTGTCTACTGACGCCCACATACAGACACACCGGCCGGGGTCAACGGCCGCCGACACCACCATCAGACGGTGTCTACTGACGCCCACATACAGACACACCGGCCGGGGTCAACGGCCGCCGACACCACCATCAGACGGTGTCTACTGACGCCGTCTGGGACGGGGTCTACTGATGCTGGGACTGGGACGGTGTCTACTGATGCCAACCATCAGACGGTGTCTACTGATGCCGTCTGGGCGCAGCGTCTCCGTCTGCCCACATACAGACACGCCGGCCGAAAACTTATGGGTGTGCTATTGGTCCAAGATTTAGCTTGAATGGTTTTAGCGATATCTTATGCAAAATCGTTGTCATTGGGAATTTCGGCGCCCTATTGCAATCGTTTTGACATCTCACACATAAAAACCGTATTTTAACATTGTGTGACTGACGGCTGTTTCCCGAACCGGTCAGCGGCCAGGCATCTCCATGGCGTCCAACACACCTTCCAGTGCACCGAGAGTGACGCCCAAGCATATTGAAGCGGTTCCCTTCCGTCGGTTAGGACGGGTCAGGACAGGAAAATCACGATTCACTGTTAGGCAATCATTCGTCACTTGAATATTCAGAGGGCAAAGGGCAGGTTGATATCGTGCCGATGGGGCTGGACGCGATATATTCTCCCTGCTTGCTGTACTTTCAGTAAAAACGTAGTGTTTCGCCCATCAGATCCAGCGGTGCCGGTGCCAACACTCACAATTCCCTCTCACAGAGCGGTGAGAGGGAATTGTGAGCCAGCGCTAACACTCACAATTCCGTCCCGCTCGATGGTGGCGCCAACACTCACAATTCCGTCCCTCATGTGGCGCCAACACTCAAATTCCGCCCACCGATGGTGGCGCGCCAACACTCACAATTCCGTCCCGCTCGATGGTGGCGCCAACACTCACAATTCCGTCCCGCTCGATGGTGGCGCCAACACTCACAATTCCGTCCCGCTCGATGGTGGCGCCAACACTCACAATTCCGTCCCGCTCGATGGTGGCGCCAACACTCACAATTCCGTCCCGCTCGATGGTGGCGCCAACACTCACAATTCCGTCCCGCTCGATGGTGGCGCCAACACTCACAATTCCGTCCCGCTCGATGGTGGCGCCAACACTCACAATTCCGTCCCGCTCGATGGTGGCGCCAACACTCACAATTCCGTCCCGCTCGATGGTGGCGCGGATCTGCTCGGAGCCGGGCGTCACGTTGAACGTCGACTTGGCCTTCAGGCCGTGGTCCAAGGCCTGGCGAGCCAGCGAGGCGCACCGGCCCATGTCCTCGTAGGAGGAGTTGGTGCACGAGCCGATCAGCCCTGGCGCGGTCATACACCGTGTCACCTCCTCAGCGGGTCACAGTCACGGTCACAAACCATAGTGGGCACGAGTAGTCTAGGGGTAAGTTGCTCGTCTCATAATCGAAAGGTTGTGGGTTCGAGTCTCACCTGTCGCTGCTCTTCGCCCGCAGCCAATCGGCGTGAGAGATTGGCGACGCTGTATGACTCAACGGTCAATGTGTCGTAAAACCAATAACCAACCGGTCACAAACCATACAGCTCAGCACAAACCACATTACTCACACTACACAGGCCAGATGGCCTTTGTGGTGTGAGCAATATAGCTGTGTGGTGTGGGCAGGATGACCTGTGTGGTGTGAGTAAGATGGCCTAGGTGGTATCCTACTATCCTATTCACACGATACAGGCCATCCTACCAACACCACAAAGCCCATCCTAGTCACATTACGCAGGCTGTCCTACACACACCACACAACTGAATATAAACGACCTTAAGCACACAACAAACAGTTCAACGCAGGCCATCTTACCCACACCGCACACAGCTCAGTACAAGCCACATCAGCGAAGCTGCGACCTCACTGTCTGGTCATATCTGGGCAAGGTGTCCCGATCCCTGGTGAAGGCTGTGTACAGACCGTGATCTCTGAAGAAGACTATATACTGACTTTGATCCTTGTGAAAGGTGTACCGATCCCCCGATCCCTGGTGAAGGCTGTGTACAGACCTTGATCTCTGAAGAAGACTATATACTGACTTTGATCCTTGTGAAAGGTGTAGTGATCCCCCGATCCCTGGAGAAGGCTGTGCATTGATTGGTTGGTTATTGGAGTTTAGGGGCGCAGCGACTGCATCGGTCATGCAGCGTCCATAGGCTGTGTGTTGAGTTTGCTCCCTAAGAATTGTTCACTGATCTCCCGCTCCCTGGGGAAGGTGACCCTGATCCCGGAGAAGACTGTGCACTGACCGACTTTGATCTCGAGCGGCCAGTTGTTGACCTTGGCAGCCTTAGCCAGCTGGTCGATGGGCGTGGCCAGGTCCGGCGTGAACGGGCCGTTCACGTGCGGCTTCAGGTCCGACAGGTTAATCTCGATCACCTGCCGGACAGGTCAGGTCAAGCCCGCGCAGGTCACGGCTGGTCACGCCGCCAAGCCCACATCGGCGGCGTGTCGGTGATGTCCGGTCCGGTCCGGCCAGGTTGGACCAGTGCAGATCATGGCCATGAGGCTCCAGTTGGGTTGGATCACCTTAGACGAGTTGACCTAGGTCACGTCTTCGTTGGATCGTGTAGGGTCATGGTGCAATCGGGAACGCCACATTTCAATACAATCGGGCTGGGGCACAGGCCGTACCACGCTCTTGTGTAACAGCCCCACCCTCTGACTGTGAGGCTCTTCAGTGTTGAATCCACACCCCCTGCCCATAAGGCGCTCCTGTGTGGCAGCTCCACCCCTAGACCTGCAGCTCTACCCTCTAGACGTAGAGCTCTACCGCGTAGTAGTCCCACCCCTGCCCACACAGCGCTCCCGTACTGCAGCCCCACCCTCTCGCCGTACGGTTCACCCGGGTGGCATTCCCACCGCTGGCCGTACGGTTCTCCCGCGTGACATTCACACCCCCTGGGCGTACGTCGCTCCCGTTGGCAGCCACATCCCCTGGCAGTACGTCACTCTTGCGCAGCATTCCCACCCCCTGGGCGTACGACTCAGCAATGTGACAGTCCACCCTTGGCCACATGTCGCTCCCGCGGGGAATCCCAGCCCTCTGCCGTGTGGCGGTCCCATGTGGCAGCTCCAACCCCTGGCAGTACGTCACCCCCGTATGGCAGTCCCGCGGCTGCGGCCAGACCAGCCGGCCGCAGCCGCCTCACCTCGTCGTAGGGCGCCCCCGAGTCGTACGTCACCCCCGTATGGCCGTCTCCGGCCGGCCGCAGCCCACCTCACCTCGTCGTAGGGCGCCCCCGAGTCGGGCGTCACCCCCGTATGGCCGTCTCCGGCCAGCCGCAGCCCACCTCACCTCGTCGTAGGGCGCCCCCGAGTCGTACGTCACTCCCGTATGGCTGTCCCCGGCCGGCCGCGGCCCACCTCACCTCGTCGTAGGGCGCCCCCGAGTCGGGCGTCACTCCCGTATGGCCGTCTCCGGCCGGCCGCGGCCCGCCTCACCTCGTCGTAGGGCGCCCCCGAGTCGTACGTCACTCCCGTATGGCCGTCTCCGGCCGGCCGCAGCCCACCTCACCTCGTCGTAGGGCGCCCCCGAGTCGTACGTCACTCCCGTATGGCTGTCTCCCGCCGGCCCCCCCCTCCCGTCGTACGCCCCAGTCGTACGTCAGCCCCCGGCCGCAGCCCACCTCACCTCGTCGTAGGGCGCCCCCGAGTCGTACGTCACTCCCGTATGGCTGTCCCCGGCCGGCCGCGGCCCACCTCACCTCGTCGTAGGGCGCCCCCGAGTCGGGCGTCACTCCCGTATGGCTGTCTCCGGCCGGCCGCGGCCCGCCTCACCTCGTCGTAAGGCGCCCCGGTGTCGGGCGTCAGCAGGGCGGCGTGGTCGTCGGCCGCGTTGGCGATCTCCTTGCGCCCGGTGGCGGCCAGGTAGTCGTGCATGCGCGAGTTGTACGGGAACAGCGACGTGGTCGCGCCGATCTCGGCGCCCATGTTGCAGATGGTCGCCATGCCTGGCAGCGAGGTCGTGTCAGGTCAGGTCAGGACGGATGGTGACTCGTCGAAGTCCCGCCATCTGAGGAGACGATCTCACTACGCACTCTACCGTTTAGCCCTCGTCGCCAATCTTGTTTATCTGGTGTTTCCCGAAGAACTTTACGCACGATCACTACCAATGGCGCAGCCCACACTGCTTCGCCGGCGGGACGAGCGATTGGGAAATGTCCCGAGTGGTGCGAGTATTGAACCCGGTACCTTTGGTGACCAGGTCTCAACGCCTTAACCACTCCGTCATTCCCGCCCCATCGTCGCCAATCTCTCGAGCCCATTCGCTGCGGGAAGGCTGAGCGACACCGACTGTGGGACTCGGGCCAGCCACCTTGAGATCGCGAGCCGAATGATCTGCTCACCGAGCTACCGTCACGTAACCTTGTGTTCTTTTACGACGCATTCAACCGCTAGGTCATATAGCGTTGCCAACCTCCCACGCATATTGGTCGCGAGTGGACTCGGTAAATTCCGTCGGTTGTTAAATTCGAACCGACAATCTTGCGATCAAGAGTCCGACGTTCTACCGACTGAGCTACCGCGGCCTCCTAGAGCTACTATCACATGAGGACGAGCTACTATCACGCGAGTTGAGGGGGTTGCTGCCTGTACACGAGATGGAGTCCAGTTCGGGTTACCTGTGCACGAGATGGAGTTCAGGTGAGGTCGCCTGTACATAAGATGGAGTCCATGTGGGGTTACCTGTGCACGAGATGGAGTCGAGGTGGGCCTGCCTACACACGAGATGGAGTCCAGACGGGGTTACATGTAAACAAGGTGGAGCCCAGGTGGGGTTACCTATAAACAAGGAGTCGAGGTGCGGTTACCTATACGCGAGATGGAGTCCAGATCTGGTTACCTGTACACGAGATGGAGTCCAGGTGTGGTTACCTGTGCATGAGATGGAGTTGAAGTGTGGCTACCTGTACACGAGGTGGAGTTGAGATGTGGTTACCTGTGCACGAGATGGAGTCCAGGTGTGATTACCTGTGCATGAGATGGAGTTGAAGTGTGGCTACCTGTGCACAAGATGAAGTCGAGGTGTCGTTACCTGTACACGAGATGGAGTTGAGACCCGGCCCGAAGTACTCGACGATGGCGCCAGTGCCTCCCTTCACGGTCAGAATGCCGGCCACCTTCAGGATGATGTCCTTCGGCGACGTCCAGCCGGACAGCGCCCCGGTCAGGTGCACGCCAATCACCTGCGTGGGAATCGCCGCGTCACGCGGGAACGACCAATCAGCATCCAGCCTGGCAGGCATCGGCCGGCTCTCCGCCAATCGTATCGCACATAACAGCCGCGTCCGATACGCTGGACCAATGAACGTCGTTGTTATCATTGGAGTTTAGGGGCGCATCGACTACATCGGTCATGCAGCGTCCACCAATGAATGTCCACTGGGTGGCGGTCATTTGGCAGATACGGCTCCGCGGACACGACACGTCACGTGGGGAGAACACACCGAAACCCGGTGAGACATGCAAGCACTGTGTACAGGCCAATCGCCCGCCGTGGAAGAGCGACCGGTCGGCGCCTGGCCAGTGGCCGACCCCTACTAACCACCCTCTGATGGAGGCGCTCCCCAGAGTGCCAAATAGCAGCAAATGCCTGATACCTGACACACAGATGCCAGACACCTGATACACAGGCAAATGTCTGACACCTCGCACACAGGCAAAGGTCTGACACGTGACACACAGGCAGACGTCTGATACCTGACACACGGACAGACGTCTGATACCTGACACACAGACAGACGTCTGATACCTGACACACAGACAGACGTCTGACACCTGACACACAGACAGACGTCTGATACCTGACACACAGACGGACGTCTGACATCTGACGCACCGACAGATTTACTGGCACCTGATGCACAGACAGACGTCTGACGACTGACACACACAACTTTTAGCTAGGACCGTGATACATCACCCACTGTACTAGTTACCCGAGACACTCGCTGAATGTGACACATTCCAACGAGGACCACTCGAGTTCCGCGGGGACGCTGGCCACGCCACCCACCTTGGGACACTTGAGCTCCCACGGGATGTTGGCCATGACGTCGACGGCGTCGGCGCCTCCGACGCCGATGCAGAGTCCGCCGAGGCCGCCGCCGTTTGGCGTGTGGGAGTCGGTGCCGACCATCAGCAGACCCGGGAACGCGTAGTTCTCCAGGATTATCTGTGGGCGCGGGACACGTGGGCGTTAGTTTCCGGGTAGCACTACACCGGGAAAATGTAGCCAGGGCAGACCAAGAAGAACCTTGGGTTCTTTTACGACGCATTCGACCGTTAGGTCGCACAGCGTCGCCAACCTCTCACGCCGATTGGTCGCGGGTGGACTCGGTAAATGCCGTCGGTTGTGAGATTCGAACCCACAATCTTGCGACCATGAGTCCGACGCTCTACCAAGTGATCTATCGCCCCTCCCCCGCCCCCCATTTGGCGGTAGCGCATCGAGCAGGGTGGGCCCGCACCGATGGGCGATGGGCGATGTGTCGACGGTGTGCTACCGGACCGCGGGCGGATCACATGGCGGCTCGCAATGATCATCGATGCCGGATGGCTGACATGCAGGATTTATGAAACACATTTCATCGTCCTATAAAACAAATGCTTCAATATAATCTCACGCCCTGACGAGTGCTAGCATATCACACAAGTCAGCCATACTTGCGTTGCTGTTGGCGTGCTTTAACACGGCACAGCCCGCCGCCCGCAGCTGGATCTCTACAGCGTGGTCACCACTTACATCATCACGTCGACATGGACTGCTGTTCTATAAATTTGGATCTACGATTTTGTCGTCGCTACTTCGAACTGTCGCTTTTTCAACAAGAGTTTGCCTTCTGGCATATAGTATCGCCCCTGGCCACGGCCTTCTGGCTGGGGATGCGACTGCACTGGTCACCAGCCAAACGTCCACCCTTGCATCTAACGTTCACACTACGCATCTGACGTCCCTCGGTCACCTGACGTCCACCCTATACACCTGACGTCCCCCTGTCACCTGACGTCCACCCTGTACACCTGACGTCCCCCTGTACACCTGACGTCCCCCTGTCACCTGACGTCCCCCTGTCACCTGACGTCCACCCTGTACACCTGACGTCCCCCTGTCACCTGACGTCCACCCTGTACACCTGACGTCTCCCTGTCACCTGACGTCCACCCTGTACACCTGACGTCTCCCTGTACACCTGACGTCCCCCTGTCACCTGACGTCCACCCTGTACACCTGACGTCCCCCTGTCACCTGACGTCCCCCTGTCACCTGACGTCCACCACCTGACGTCCACCCTGTACACCTGACGTCTCCTGTCACCTGACGTCCACCCTGTACACCTGACGTCCCCCTGTACACCTGACGTCTCCCTGTCACCTGACGTCCCCTGTCACCTGACGTCCCCCTGTACCTGACGTCCCCCTGCTACCTGACGTCCACCCTGCACACTGACGTCCACCCTGTACACCTGACGTCCCCCTGTACACCTACGTCCCCCTGTCACCTACGTCCACCCTGCACACCTGGCGTCTCCCTGTCACCTGACGTCCACCTGTACACCTGACGTCCACCCTGTACACCTGACGTCCACCCTGTACACCTGACGTCCCCCTGTCACCTGACGTCCCCCTGTCACCTGACGTCCCCCTGTACACCTGACGTCCACCCTGTACACCTGACGTCTCCCTGTCACCTGACGTCCACCCTGTACACCTGACGTCCCCCTGTCACCTGACGTCCACCCTGTACACCTGACGTCCACCCTGTCACCTGACGTCCACCCTGTACACCTGACGTCCCCTGTCACCTGACGTCCACCCTGTACACCTGACGTCTCCCTGTCACCTGACGTCCCCCTGTCACCTGACGTCCCCCTGTCACCTGACGTCCACCCTGTACACCTGACGTCCCCCTGTCACCTGACGTCCACCCTGTACACCTGACGTCCACCCTGTACACCTGACGTCCCCCTGTCACCTGACGTCCCCCTGTACACCTGACGTCCCCCTGTCACCTGACGTCCACCCTGTACACCTGACGTCCACCCTGTACACCTGACGTCCCCCTGTCACCTGACGTCCCCCTGTCACCTGACGTCCCCCTGTCACCTGACGTCCCCCTGTCACCTGACGTCCACCCTGTACACCTGACGTCCACCTCTCCTGTACACCTGACGTCCACCCTGTACACCTGACGTCCACCCTGTCACATGACGTCCACCCTGTACACCTGACGTCTCCCTGTCACCTACGTCCCCCTGTCACTACGTCCACCCTGCACACCTGGCGTCCCCCTGTCACCTGACGTCCACCTGTACACCTGACGTCCACCCTGTACACCTAACGTCCACCTTGTACACCTGACGTCTCCCTGTCACCTGACGTCCCCCTGTCACCTGACGTCTCCCTGTCGCATGGCGTCCACCCTGTACACCTGACGTCTCCCTGTCACCTGACGTCCACCCTGTACACCTGACGTCCCCCTGTCACCTGACGTCCACCCTGTACACCTGACGTCCACCCTGTACACCTGACGTCCACCCTGTACACCTGACGTCCCCCTGTCACCTGACGTCCACCCTGTACACCTGACGTCCCCCTGTCACCTGACGTCCACCCTGTACACCTGACGTCTCCCTGTCACCTGACGTCCCCCTGTCACCTGACGTCCACCCTGTACACCTGACGTCCCCCTGCCACCTGACGTCCACCCTGCCACCTGACGTCCACCCTGTACACCTGACGTCCACCCTGTACACCTGACGTCCACCCTGTACACCTGACGTACCCCTGTCACCTGACGTCCACCCTGTACACCTGACGTCCACCAGTACACCTGACGTCTCCCTGTCACCTGACGTTCACCCTGTACACCTGACGTCCACCCTGCACACCTGACGTCCACCCTGTCACCTGACGTCCACCCTGTACACCTGACGTCCCCTGTACACCTGACGTCTCCCTGTCACCTGACGTCCCCATGTCACCTGACGTCCCCCTGTCACCTGACGTCCCCCCTGTTACCTGACGTCCACCCTGTACACCTGACGTCCAACCTGTACACCTGACGTCCACCCTGTACACCTGACGTCCACCCTGCACACCTGACGTCCACCCTGTACACCTGACGTCTCCCTGTACACCTCACCTCCCCCTGTCACCTCACGTCCACCCTGCACACCTGGCGTCTCCCTGTCACCTGACGTCCATCGTGTACACCTGACGTCCACCCTGTACACCTAACGTCCACCTTGTACACCTGACGTCTCCCTGTCACCTGACGTCCGCCCTGACACCTGACGTCTCCCTGTCGCATGGCGTCCACCCTGTACACCTGACGTCTCCCTGTCACCTGACGTACACCCTGTACACCTGACGTCCCCCTGTCACCTGACGTCCACCATGTACACCTGACGTCCACCCTGTCACCTGACGTCCACCCTGTACACCTGACGTCCCCCTGTCACCTGACGTCCACCATGTACACCTGGCGTCTCCTGTCACCTGACGTCCCCTGTAACCTGACGTCTCCCTGTCACCTGACGTCTCCTGTACACCTGACGTCCCCTGCCACCTGACGTCCACCCTGTACACCTGACGTCCACCCTGTACACCTGACGTACCCCTGTCACCTGACGTCCCCCTGTACACCTGACGTCTCCCTGTCACCTGACGTCCACCCTGTACACCTGACGTCCCCTGTACACCTGACGTCTCCCTGTCACCTGACGTCCCCTGTCACCTGACGTCCCCCTGTCACCTGACGTCCCCCTGTTACCTGACGTCCACCCTGTACACCTGACGTCCACCCTGCACACCTGACGTCCACCCTGACACCTGACGTCTACCCTGTACACCTGACGTCTCCCTGTACACCTCACGTCCCCTGTCACCTCACGTCCACCCTGCACACCTGGCGTCCCCTGTCACCTGACGTCCATCTGTACACCTGACGTCCACCCTGTACACCTAACGTCCACCTTGTACACCTGACGTCCCCCTGTCACCTGACGTCCGCCCTGTCACCTGACGTCTCCCTGTCACATGGCGTCCACCCTGTACACCTGACGTCTCCCTGTCACCTGACGTCCACCCTGTCACCTGACGTCTCCCTGTCACCTGACGTCCACCCTGTACACCTGACGTCCACCCTGTCACCTGACGTCCACCCTGTCACCTGACGTCCACCCTGTACACCTGACGTCCCCTGTCACCTGACGTCCACCCTGTACACCTGACGTCCACCCTGTACACCTGACGTCTCCCTGTCACCTGACGTCCACCCTGTACACCTGACGTCCACCCTGTCACCTGACGTCCACCCTGTACACCTGACGTCCACCCTGTACACCTGACGTCTCCCTGTCACCTGACGTCCACCCTGTACACCTGACGTCCCCCTGTCACCTCACGTCCACCCTGTCACCTGGCGTCCCTGTCACCTGACGTCCACCTGTCACCTGACGTCCACCCTGTACACCTGACGTCCACCCTGTACACCTGACGTCTCCCTGTCACCTGGCGTCTCCCTGTCACCTGAAGTCCCCCTGTCACCTGACGTCCCCTGTCACCTGACGTCCCCCTGTACACCTGGCGTCCCCCTGTCACCTCGCGTCCCCCTGTCACCTCACGTCTAGCGTGTGCACCTGACGTCCCCCGCCCTGTGTCGGCGCGGCGGCCGGCCGGCGACAGCGCGCCACAGCTGTCAGGCGACATTGGCGACCTTGTCGCGGCGGTCGTCGGCTGACGATCTACCGTCACAGCATTGGCTGATCGACGCTCGGAGGCCGGGGCCGCGCTGGCGGCCGGCCAGCCGCACAGTCGCGCCGCCGGCTCTGACCAACGTCCAACACTGACCCGACACCGTCAGGCGCTACCAAACAACTCACACCGTCAGACATTACCCGACACTACCACTCACATGAAACACCATCATCCGACACTACCCCGACACCGTCAGACACCACCACAACACCGTCAGACGCTACCACGACACCATCAGACACCACCACAACACCGTCAGACACTACCACGACACCGTCAGACACTACCACGACACCGTCAGACACTACCACGACACCGTCACACTACCACGATACCGTCACATACTACACGACACCGTCAGACACTACCACGACACCATGAGACACTACCACAATACCATGAGACACTACACGATACCATCAGACACTACCCCGACACCGTCAGACACTACCCCGACACCGTCAGACACTACCCCGACACCGTCAGACACGACACTACCACCACATACGCAGTCAAACACCATCCGACACTACCCCGACACCGTCAGACACTACCCCGACACCGTCAGACACTACCACGACACCGTCAGACACTACCCCGACACCGTCAGACACTACCCCGACACCGTCAGACACTACCCGACACCGTCATACACTACCCGACACCGTCAGACACTACCGACACCGTCATACACTACCCCATCACCATCAGACACTACCCAGACACCGTCAGACACTACCCCGACACCGCCAGACACTACCACCGACACCGTCACACTACCCGAAAACGTCAGACACTACCCCGACACCGTCAGACACTACCCGACACCGCCAGATACTACCCGACACCGTCAGACACTACCACGACGCTGTCAGACACTACCAGATACCATCCGACATCGTCCACTAATCCCACACCACAATCTCCACCACCAGTTGGCAACTCACACCGTCAAACACCACCCAGATCTGTTTATCCCGTAAGTATTTGGAGTACTTCAACTAGCAAAGAAGTGTAATCTCATACCGAGAAGTGTAATTTGTGGACAGCCTCCCAGCATTATCCAGCCCGCAGGGCCTTGGTTGGTTATTAGTTTTACGACACGTCGACCGTTGAGTCATGTAGCGCCGCCAATCTCGCACGCCGATTGGTCGTGGGCGAAGAGTAGCGACAAGTGAAACTAGAACCCACAACATTTCGATTGTGAGACAGGCAACTTACCCCTAGACTGCTCGTCCCCTCTCACAGGGCCTTATCAACACAATGGAAAAAGGGCAAATTCAGTAGATGGGGTGGACTTTATTTGTCGAAATCAATCTTAAAGGCTGACAATATCCAGCTCAAAACGCAATACGAATTTGGAACCATGAGTACAAAACGAAGCCATAAAAGAACGTCAAGTTCACTAGATGCAACTGTGTGTGTGAGAAACCATTGATTTGTACAAAGCAAAGTCATAAGTCACAAAAAGTGTCCACATGAGTGGATGGGTAGACGTGATATGTTGGAGCGGGAAAAAAACGGAAAAACACAGACATGAAAAAAAAATCGTAGTTTCACCTCGCTGATAAGCATGATCAGTCTATAAATATCATATTGGCGTAGTTTCATGTGTAAAATCGTAATGCGTATGCCAAAAGTGTAAGGGTAAACAGGTCTGATTACCCGATATTACCCCTCACATGACACAGTCAGAAACCGTCCGACACCACCCAACACCACACGGAATCAATCTGAAAGCCTCTACTTGCCAGGCGGATGTCTCTCCTGTACAAGTTAGATCGGTGCGTCCAATATTGACTCCGTGTAGGGGCAACGTGAACAAATGCTTAACGACTTGGTCAAACGAACTGCCACAACATGAAAAGCATGAAGGCCGACATCGACAACTGATGCGTTTGGCACGACAGGGGCTTGGTTACAATCGACCCGGAGGCTTTACTAAATAATAACAGCTTCGTTGTCTACCAGTTTTATAAGCGCTTGCCACGCCGGACGAGAAATCCACCTTCGCCGGACCGGGAAGGGCGAGGGCACTTGAAAGCACTCTCACCCAAAGTTTTGTATCAACCTAAGGTGGGATAATATGCAAAGGACCATTAGGAAGCTCTAGTCATGGAGCAGTGCGAAAATAATGTCTTTTTTCCGTCAGGTGTGAGATGTCGAAACGAATACAGCAGTAAGTCGAAAATTGCCGTGGAAGCGATGTCGCTGAGCACGTTCTTCCGACATAATTTTGATCCAACAGCGTTTGCACATGAATCTTTTTCGCTTGTTGCCAAATACCTAATTTATGGATAACAATTGTAACGACAACGATGCAAAATACATATGCTTAACAACTACATTTGCATGACATACTGCATCGTAGGTAGTCCTCTCACTTGAAATTGTGTAGATATGTTTTCAATTATGTTAGAGATGTAAGTGTATCATGGTACGCAATGTTGAGTATAAATATGATACTTATCAACAGGGTACTGTTAGAAATAAAATATGAAGAAAACATTAAGCATCATCAAGAAGCACGATGTGTATAATTATTTGGAAGGGTATTGATTCAGTGTTTAAAAAAACGATATGCGATTTCACGAGTAACTTATGACTGTCATGGAGAGTTCCAAGCTTAGCAACCACTTGCACTTTGGCCGATGAGGTGATCGAAGGTCAAGTAGGTCAATACACGGACCTCGACTTAAACTCCTCAAAATGTTCCTTTTTAAGAGGCCAAACTTGTTCTATTTAAGCATTGCTTTTCCAACCTACCATGATCTTATTGCGCTGATGATAGTGAAGAGAGGTCAAGACAGGGTACACCACACCGAATCAGAATCAGGCTTGAAAACTGGACTCCGAGCTATGCATGTCGGAGACACTGAAATGGCATTGTCAAGCCAATATAGGATAGGTCTAGATTCATGTACACAATGCCAACTAAACGGAATCAGTTGTATCGTATCATTTAATTGAAAATTGAGTTCGACACTTACTCGTCACAACTGCACTGCCTCCTTTTTATTGGGGCTTAGGGGCGCATCGACTGCAGTGGTCATGCAGTGCCCTTCCGCCTCCACTATCCACAGCCGCTCCCGGGCTCTTCGAAACATCGAACTCGCCCACCGTCTGCGGCTATCCCTTGGTTGGTTATTGGCCTTACGACACATCGACCGTTGAGTCATGTAGCGTCGCCAATCTCTCACGCCGATTAGTCGCGGGCGAAGAGTAGCGACAGGTGAGACTCGAACCCACAACCTTTCGATTGTGAGACGGGCAACTTACCCCCCGGCTACTCGTGCCCGTCTGTGGCCACCCCACGCCACCGCCCGACGACATCAGCTCCCACCTGGTGGATGATACCCGAGCCGGGCCTCCAGAAGCCGAGGCCGTACTTGGCGCCGGCCGACGCCAGGAAGTCGTACACCTCCTTGTTAATGTCCTTGGCGCGCGCCAGGTCCTCCTCGCCGCCCACCTGCCGGGGCAGCCGAGCCACAGGGCGTCGTCATGACAACGCTACTGTGGAGCGTGCCCGGCCAACCCGCAGCCGAGCCACAGGGCGTCGTCATGACAACGCTACTGTGGAGCGTGCCCGGCCAACCCGCAGCCGAGCCACAGGGCGTCGTCATGACAACGATGCTGTGGAGCGTGCCCGGCCAACCCGCAGCTGAGCCACAGGGCGTCGTCATGACAACGATGCTGTGGAGCGTGCCCGGCCAACCCGCAGCTGAGCCACAGGGCGTCGTCATGACAACGCTACTGTGGAGCGTGCCCGGCCAACCCGCGACTGCTGAACACGGAACACTAACAATATTTCAATACAAATAATAAATAATTAACTTCGCATAATTATATTTGCTATATATACTAAATTACGTCGTAATTAAATAAGTTCACAGAATAATAGACTTCAAATGGGGAGAGGGCGGCTGTTGACAACATATCAGTGTCAGTAGCACGACGGTCAGGGTCAGTAACGATGCCGTGAGTAAGCTACCGCCACATCGTTGATAACCTTGGGTTCTTTTACGACGCATTCAACCGCTGGGTTCTACAGCGTCGCCAACCTCTCACGCCGACTGGTCGCGGGAGGATGCGGTAAGGCCGCTGGCTGCGAGATTCGAACCCACAATCTTGCTATCAAGAGTCCGACACCCTACCGACTGAGGTGCCACGGCACCCGTACAGTTGGCAACAAATTACGGGGTTGCAAGAACGGAGATCATGACACCGTGGCATCCTGGCATGGGGTTCCAAGTACGAAGACCACGGCATCAGGCACTGGTAACTTGAGACAACATGAGCATGAACAAATTCTGCTCGCAGCTAACGAATGGAGTTGCAGTTCACTTAATACCATTGAATTTCAGAGTGCCGCGCATGGTCAGGAAGAATGCTTCAAGGCAGACATTCAATGGACGCAGAAATGAATAACTACTGTGATGCTGTGTGGGTCCGAGGTGCTGCATGTCAGAGGATATTCTGTGACTCGGAGGTACCGCAGATGAAGGGTACTCTGAGCTCAGAGCTACGCTAAGTCAGAGCTATTGGAAGTCTCTGTGGTTCAGTCAGTGTTAAAGTAATGCTTTTTTCGTCCGGTATGAGACGTCGAAATGAGTATAGTAGGATGTAGACAGTGGCATTAGAAGTATGCCACTTAAGACATCGTTTCAATCCTTTAAGCTAAATTTGTAGTCAATAGTGTACATTCATGTACTTTAAGTGCATGTTTTTGGTTTAATTTAGGAGACACCTAATATAGGGATACCTTTGTCAATGATAACGATTTCAATGCCATTGTATTGGCAGATGGCGTTGCTTAGCAGAACACATAAAAATATGTGTCTGGGATTGCGTTATGAGATGCTTGTGTAATCAATATGTAATCGTAAGGATAAGCATGATATTTAGACGCGAAATACTCTCAGAAACGAATCATGGAGACTTCATAAGCACACGTCGACAAACATGATATCGATACTTCGGTCCATTATTGGTTTTAAGACACGCCGACCGTTGACTCATGTAGCGTCCCCAATCTCTCACGCCGATTGATCGCCGGCGAAGGGTAGCGATAGGTGAGACTCGAACCCACAACCTTTCGATTGTGGGACGGGCAACTTACCCCTAGACTACTCGTCCCCGACGTCGGTACCTCAATGGAAAAGATGTATATTCAGTGCTCAGAAAGTGGTACATTCCAGCCCAATTTCATGCATCATTGGTCTAAGAGTTGGTTGGTTATTTGAGTTTTAGGGTGCATCGACCAGGTGTGGTCATTTAGCGCCCATTTGGTCTAAGAGGTGCCGCAGGTGGGAGCGACGGCGGCGCCGGCACTGACCTGGGCCTCGATCAGGTGGTCGCAGTGGATGGTGGAGGGCACGGCCACCCGCGGCAGGCCCGAGCTGATGAACTGCATCAGCGCCATCTGGGCCGTCGCGTCCTGCAGGCAGTCGAGGCAAAACAATGGAGAACACTCGTCTCTGGAGGACAATCGTCTCAGGAGAACAATCGTCTCAGGAGAACATACGTCTCCGGAGAACACTCGTCTCTGGAGGACAATCGTCTCTGGAGAACACTCGTCTCTGGAGAACACTCGTCTCTGGAGGACAATCGCCTCTGGAGAACACTCGTCTCTGGAGAGCACCCGTGTCAGGAGAACACTTGTCTCTCCGCACCATCGCCTCTGGGGAATAGTCGTCTCAGGAGAACACACGTCTTCGGGGAAAACTCGTCTTTGGAGAACACTAGTCTCGGGAGAAAACTCGTCTCGGGAGAACACTCGTTTCTGGAGAACACTCGTCTCCGGGGTAAACTCGTCTCCGGAGAACACTCGCCTCTGGAGAACACGTCTCCGAACAATCGTCTCTGGAGAACACGTCTCCGGGCAATCGTCTCTGGAGAACACGTCTCCGAACAATCGCCTCTGGAGAACACGTCTCCGAACAATCGTCTCTGGAGAACACGTCTCCGGACAATCGTCTCTGGAGAACACGTCTCCGAACAATCGTCTCTGGAGAACACGTCTCCGGGCAATCGTCTCTGGAGAACACGTCTCCGAACAATCGTCTCTGGAGAACACGTCTCCGGGCAATCGTCTCTGGAGAACACGTCTCCGAACAATCGCCTCTGGAGAACACGTCTCCGGACAATCGCCTCTGGAGAACACGTCTCCGGAAAATACTCGCCTCTGGAGAACACTCGTCTCTGGTGAACACGTGCCAGGGAAGATCATGACATGATCGTAATATGATCACGAGTAAATATTAACTGAGTACTAAATATTGATTGAGTATTGACGCGTTCCGGAAATTTACAGGCCATTTTTACCCATCGTTAGTTATTTTGGGTTTAGGGCGCATCGAATACTCAGGTCATTTTGCGCCCACCATTTTCGCCATCCGTAGTTCCAGAATAACTACTTGATGCTAGTAGGTTGGTTATTAGGGTTTAGGAGCGCATCGACTGCAGAGGTAATGCAGCGCCCACTTTATGCCAGTAAAATACTCCATTCAGTATGGGGAGGAGGCTGCAGGTTGAGCATTAAACAAGAAGTGTATGTGCTTGTTGAGCATTACACATGAAGATTCATTGGCATCGGTCGTGAGAGCATTAATTTTGCCGTTTTACAATCGAACGGCCTCTAACGTGCATAGCAAGAAAAAGCAGCCCGAGATTCGACTGCATTAACCAAATTGCTTTACCGAAGTGTTGATAAAACGAGTTCACCCTCCTTGGGGTTGGTTCGATATTGGTTTCATGATACATCGACCGTTCAGTCATGTAGCGCCGCCAACCTCTCACGCCGATTGTCCGCGGCGAAGAGTAGCGACAGGCGAGACTCGAACCCACAACCTTTCGACTGTGAGACGGCAACTTTCCCCTAGACTACTCATGCCTACCTGCATGCCCACATCAACAGGTAAGAGTGCCTACCTACAGAGCCCCATCAGCAGGTAGCAGTGCTTACCTGCAGAGCCCCATCAACAGGTAAGAGTGCTTGCCCACAGGGCCACAGTGTCAGGTAAGAGTTCCTACCTGTAGGGCTACATTGACAGGTAAGAGTGCTTACCTGCAGAGCAACATCAGCAGGTAAGAGTGCTTGCCTGCAGGGCAACATCAGAGCAGGTAAAAGTCTCTACCTGCAGGGCCACATTGGCAGGTAAGAGTGTCTACCTGCAGGGCCACAGGAGCAGGTAAGAGTGCTTACCTGCAGAGCCACGCGGTCGGGCCGCAGTAGCAGGTAAGACTCTCCGCGGTCCAGTTTAGCGCCGGCGGGATCCTCCAGATGGGAGTACAGCACCTTCTCCGAGGCGGTCATCGGCCGGCCCAGCCTGTCGCGAGCCGAGCAGCGTCACCGCCGTGACGGCACCAATACCGTGACAACACCCAAACCGTCACAACACCTATACGGTCACGACGCCTATACTGTCACAACACCTATGCTGTAATAACACTCATACCATCACAACACCCATACAGTCACAACACCATACCGTCACAACGCCTATACTGTCACAACGCCTATACTGTCACAACACCTATACTGTCACAACACCTATACGGTCACGACACCCATACTGTCACAACACCTATACTGTAATAACACTCATACCATCACAACACCCATACCGTCACAACACCCATACCGTCACAACACCTATACTGTCACAACACCTATACTGTAATAACACTCATACCATCACAACACCCATACAGTCACAACACCCATACCGTCACAACGCCTATACCGTCACAACACCTATACTGTCACAACACCTATACTGTAATAACACTCATACCATCACAACACCCATACAGTCACAACACCCATACCGTCACAACGCCTATACCGTCACAACACCTATACTGTCACAACACCTATACTGTAATAACACTCATACACATCACAACACCCATAATACCGTCACAACACCTATACCAAACTAAAAACAAACAAATACCGTCACAACGCCTATACCGTCACAACACCTATACTGTCACAACACCTATACTGTAATAACACTCATACCATCACAACACCCATACAGTCACAACACCCATACCGTCACAACGCCTATACCGTCACATCACCTGTACCGTCACAACACCAACACCATCACAACACCAGCAGTCACAAAACTCATAGTCACAAAAACTATACCGTCAAAACACCCATACCATCACAACAACTTTACTGTCACAACACCCATACTGTCACAACTATACCATAACAACACCCATACTGTCACAACACTGTCACAAAACCCATACCATTACAACACCTATACCGTCACAACAACACCCAGTGATTATCTATTTGTGAAATAGGGTGGAATATGCCACTTGCATAGCACTTAATAGACATTCTTTTCAAGGATGTATGGACATGTGCTTGTTGGTACATGCTTATGAAGTCTCCATGAATCGTTCAAAGAATGTGGTGTATAGGTAGCATTATTGTGCTCATGATTATGGAATGATTGTACAAGCATCTCATGACACCATTCCAGATACTCCAGTCACAATTTGAGATAAAGAGATTATCCATACATCATGTCAACACCATCACAACACTGTCTTCTTCAATCAGAACAAATAAATCCATCAAATGGCATTACACTTCCAGGAAAGCCCTCTTAGGGCAACAGTTTGGAGAAACAGGCATTTGGGGAGGGGGCATGGCCTCCTGTCCTCTCCAAGTTGTTTATCGGATGGCTCACGACCAGAGTTGGAAACTTACTTTCCGGGTTTGGAGTCGGAGTGCAAACAGATTTCTTCCAGAGTACATTTTCATTGACATTATTTTTTATGCACATAATATATTTACCGGTAACCGACGAGAAAAGCATATGTACTGAGTCAGTACCTACATAATATGCATGAGCATAGAAAGCATAGAAACAAAGAAGTGAACAATGGATGACACTGCAAGACAGGGGGTCGTGATGATCAGCTCAGCTCGGTCTCTCATAACTCACAGGAGCAATGCGCTTTCCTTGCACTGTTGGTCTCAGTACAAGTCTAGCCAAATGAAAAACACAAATAATTCACACTCCACTCTCAGCTCACATCGCGCGCACATTTACCAACCAACGCAGCCAATTCCCTGCGTGATACGGACCCATCACCACTACCTCACGCGCGACAGTCGGATGCGATACCGGTGCGCAAAGCAAAGGATCAGTCAAGGTCTTGTGTTTGCAGTATGACACTGCTAAACATATGTTCAAAGTTTCTAATGGTTAGACGTCATATAAAAATGCCTTGTAGCGATTAGTTGAGACAATTTTCAGAACAGAAAATGCTACCGAAGCAAATTCTGATCGGCGGCCTCTGGAACTCCGGAAGACGTCTCATAAAACCGTCAATTTTTATTTATAAATGCTGGCTCGAAAGCAGGTTTCTGGAGACGCATCGGCCGAATTCGTAGCGACCGGAGGCCACCGTTCAGTGCGTAGGCGCGAGGTTTCGCGCGTTATTATCGGCATTTCCGTTGGTTGTGGTTCGGTGTGGTGTGTGTTTGGATGTCATCTGTGTGCTTGATGTACGAAAAGTGGCTAGTTTATTTGGTAATCGTAAGTAGAACAACATGTTTGGTAAATGCTTAATTAAATCTTGCATTCGTTTTTTAGTTATATTTTTGTTCCTTCTGCATGTTTGTGTCGGAGTACATGTGGAACCCATTCTATCCAGTATGAACCCAGAGTGCAAAAATGTTTTAAGAAATGAAATCTCTAAAGAAGTGCCTTAATTCCCACCCTGCTTACGACGCACTTTATGCACACTAACGGCTAATGGCGCCATCCACACTGGTTCGCCGCGAGTTTTGGAAATGTACCGAACAGTGTGAGAGTCGAACCCAGGACCTTTGTTGGTTATTATATTTATGACACATCGACTGTTGAGCCATGTAGCGTCGCCAATCTCTCACGCCGATTCGCGTCGCGGACGAAGAGTAGCGACGGGTGAGACTCGAACCCACAATCGTTCGATTGTGAGACAAGCAACTTGCCCTTAGACAACTGGTTCTGAACCCAGGACCTTTGGTGCCCAGAGCCCAACACATTAACCACTCTGGCATTCCTGGCCCAGATCCGCCGGTGCTGGTGGCGGATCTGGGCCGGCCGAAAGCCTCACCTCTTCTTGACCACATTGTAGTTCTTCTCCAACTTGTCGTAGGGCAGCTGCGCATCGTCGAAGCGCGACATGGCCGTCTTCTGGGCCGCGTACCCGAGCGCCGACCGGTGGAAACATCGCGCCTGCATCTGCTGGCCAGCTGACCAGTGTACCTGCACAGGTGGTCAGTGGTCAGATAAAACAGCAGCAGCAGGAGCAGCAACAGCAGCAGACCAGCACAGCTACACAGGTGGTCATTGATCAGATGCAGCCAGTAGCAGACCAGGTGTTCAGTGGTCAGAAAGCCAGCAGCAGCAGCAGTAGCTGACCATAACACCTGCACAGGTGGTCAGCAGTCAGATACACCCAGCAGCAGCAGCTGACCATAACACCTACATAGGTGGTCAGAGGTCAGACACAACCAGCAGCAGCTGACTAGCACACTTGCACAGGTAGTTGGTGGTTAGATACAGCCAGCAGCAGCTGACAAGCACACCTACACAGGTGGTCAGTGGTCAGACACAGCCAGCAGCAGCAGCCTGACCAAACACCTACACAGGTGGTCAGGGTCGACACAGCCCCAGCAGCAGCTGACCAGCACACCTACACAGGTGGTCAGTGGTCAGATACAGCCAGCAGCAGCTGACCAGCACACCTACACAGGTGGTCAGTGGTCAGACACAGCCAGCAGCAGCAGCAGCTGACCAGCACACCTACACAGGTGGTCAGTGGTCAGATACAGCCAGCAGCAGCAACAGCTGATCAACACAACTGCACAGATGGTCAGTAGTCAGATACAGCCAGCAGGGTTTCCAAAGTGGTCTGAGGCTGTATATACATACTGTCATTACATATGGTTGTGCAGATTGTGCATACTGTGGCTACAGTCTGTGGCAGGCATACGTACAGAAAGTAAGTATGCCTGCTATAGTCAGCATAAATTATTATACATGAAATGCTATTTGATCAATACATTGATAGGTATTTCTTGCTAAAATAACACATTGAATACTACAAATCAGCTAAGGTATCACCATACTATTATAGTTTAAGGTATCTATGAGTTTTACACATATTTTACCTCCATGAAGCAAATAAAAGGAATAGTTTGGGTTGGTTAGGATTTTCCGTAGGAATGGAGAAGAAATTAAGTAAAAAATTAAGAAAAACTCCAACTTCAAAAACCTAAACTAACCTAACCAAACCTTTTGATTAAATTTAATAAAAAAAACATTGCCTATGTGTTTGCTTTATGGAGGCAAACATGTAAAAACTTCTCTTGCTACCACCTTATGCATAATAATACCAAGAAGTTTTGAGAAAAGAAATATCCAAAATGGTATTGTTTTCCTCAAAAGTAGCTTGGTCTACATTAGGTTAGATTGGGCTTGGTTAATTGGGCCAATCTTTAACTAAAATATTGTATTTAGAAAATGGCTGCATTTAAAAAATTTCTTTAAATATATTGCTCAACATCTTTCCAATTGTATCTTTGAAATTTGTTTTCTTTCTCAAAAGGTAGCTAGGTAGGTTAGGCAGTTATGTTGCATTTAAAAACATGTATTTCCTACCTCAAAGCCCTTTTTAGGCATTATTTTGCTACCAACCTGAAAAGTAAGCACTTGCACAGGAAATAAGCAGTCCCAGCAGATCAATCACCTCCACAAACATGTCACTCCAAAAGAAAAAAATGCACTCAGTCCATTTTTTGTCATTTTGCTTTCCAAATGAAAAGTAAGCATTTTGCAGAAAAAATGTGTGGTCGCATCATGTTAACCATATTCATAATCATGATATTGAAGACAAAAATATTCCAAGAATTAAAAAGGACCTTCACTGCAAATCTACCGACGTCACCAAACTTACCTTCGCGAGAGCTGTCCGTCCAAGATATGCCATGGTAGCTCTGTGGTAGATCGTGCTAAAGCCACCTGTCTCAGGCTTCAATGCGTATGACTGGCTTCGATATGCACCCAGCAGAAATTATTTTTGTGGTTATATCAAGAATATCCTCAGACTGCCCACAAAACGACACCAGCCAACTGATGAATCCGAAGCGGAGGGGACTACGCCAGGAAAAAGATCAGTGCGTCGCACTCACCGAAACTGATCAGCTGATCACAGAAAATAATAGAGGCGTGGAAACCGTCGAAGCATTGTTCAGTAAAATTGAACGCGCTTTTAAAAGTGCACATGCACTTTTAAACATGCACTTCTTATCTTTGCGTGATTAGAAAATTATGGTTATTTTCAAGAACCAATAAACCAATACAGGGTTCCTAGTTCATTTTGGAATTTCTCAATTCCAACGCCGTTCACCATGGCTCGAAATAGTGTAGATTGATGCCAGTACTTGGCTCGGACTCAAAGCTGGGCATATACAGCGTAAGTGTAACATCAAATTGGTAGGCCCGAACTCAAAGCTGAATCGCAGATGGCAAATGTCCCCTTGAGTACACACATCAACACATGTGTCCCCATCACCCTCACACATATTGTCCCTTGGAAAGATGGCTTTTGGTGTCTCTGCCTGGTAAGAGAACCTTCAAGATGCTCGAGTGCATCCACCCCCTTTAATTTTCAGTCGAAGGCGCTCTACTGATTCCTGTAGGATAAAGACGACGCTGCAGATGGATAGAGTGCACCTTCCCTCCCCCGCCTACAGGGCCTCCTGTAACATGTTGACTAGATGGGATGTGTCACTCCTATTGCCGTGAAATACAACCTAATTATTTATCCGCGATAATGTGAGTCGCACAGCTTGCAATGCCATCCAGCGGCATAGCCAGGATTTGATCCAGGGCTTGCAAACATCTTAAGAGGGCCCCTACCTATCTTGCGCATTATGCTGCTTCTCCTGGTACCTGAATGATCCTAGATCATTCAGCACCAGGAGACCCTAGAGTCAGAGTATCGGGGTACCGGAATCCCCAGGAATTGATCATAAATTGTTGCTTTCTCAATCATAATTCACGTTCATGCATTGGCACAATGCATTTGAACGTACCAAGAACGTTTTCTATGACGTCACAAAATGGTGAAATTAACGGATGACTCCACTTTGGCCTGTCTTGGTCATCCTTGGTCTGCAAACTTGTCGGGTGAGCATTTTTTCGTCAGCAGACGCTGGTGCTGGGGTACTGTGGTTTTTGTGGAATTTGGCATATTCGTCAAGGTTCGCTAAAAACAATTATTCTGTGCAGATCGCCTTGCTGATTTCCGTCCAAAGATTTCTGGACGATCTGCCGGGGAGTAGGGAAACAGGTACCTATTTGCTTCGTCATTCTGATCCTTCCAGCCATTTTCACTACCACGTGTATGATTGGTCCTTCAATCTTATAAAGATCATTCTGGCTAATTGTTTGAAAAGAGGGTAAGTTTGTCGTAATAGGTGCTTTTTTATTTTGTTATTTTTGTTCAGAGTACCATGTTTATGAAGGTGACTAATATGATGACCATATATTTTCTGTGCAAATGACAAGAAAGAATATTCTAAAGATTTTTTGGGAGGCATTTTCCAACTTATAAAACCAAGTCTAATCTAACCAAACCAAACCAAGCCAAACCTAGCCCATTCATAACAAAACTTCTTGCTAGGTACAAGCTGAAAATATGATAACCACCAAAATCTTTTGGAAATGTCACAAATATTCAAAAGTTGCCATTTTTTATGTGACTCACATTAGGCTGAGTTGGGTTTTTCATAGGGAAATTTTTAGGAATTGAATTGTGTGATAATTTTTAATTTGATTTGTTTTCAGTTTTTCTCCAAATTCAGGCTAGGTTATATTGCATTATTATTATTTTTTAACATTTCCTTTTATAATCTGCTACCTAGCTCCAAGCCTCCTTTTTGGAATTATTCTCCTCACAACATAAAAAGTAAGCACTTGTGCAGAAAATGAATGGTCCCATTATCTTTGATGCCTTCATAAACATGGTAGGTATTCCAAAGAAAAAATTCCAAGAAGTCAAAAAAATACTTTAACATAAATTTTCCAAAAAGGGCTGGTTGCAAACTAAAACTAACACCTGTGCATTGTGCATCCTAAACCCAAATAATGGAACAACTAAAGCAATTTCTCTATCAAGTAAATCAATGTTTTTCACTAGTCTAATGATTGTGATTCTGGGTGATTCTGGAAAAGTACCTAGGCAGGTATGTACTACATACCTGTACCTACATGCATAAACCTGCATACACCTGCAACTACATACTATACATACACCTACATACATACACCTATATTACCTACATACTATGTAGATAATATTTGAGCAGGCATCTCACCTGGAAGCCTGGGTATTATTTCAGTTAAGGTATCTACTATAATGTAAGTTAATTATATTCAGTTGTGAGCCTATATTGCATACATGCATGTTATTCATTTAATTTGTGGGACACCTAATATAGAGGTACCTATGCTAACAATAACAATTGCAATACAATGGAATAAGCAGATGGCATTGCTTTGCAAATTACATCATAGACAATATATGCCTGGAATTGTATTACAAGATGCTTGTGTATCACAATCTGTAATGGTGAGTATAAGCATGATGCTTATATGCAAAGTATTGCAAACAAGTCATGGAGACTTTGTCAACACACATCAACAAGCACAATGTCATTACTTCCTTGGAAAAGAAGTATATTCAGTGCTCAGAAAGTGGTATATTTCACCCTATTTGGCAAATAATGACTCAAGGGGAGAGCATAAGGTGAATGTACAAATCAGACAAGTATATTGCTACTTAATGAGTTGTTCAAGGAAAGCATGAAGATGAATGAGCAAGGAAAGTTCAAGGAAGTCATCAATATGTTATGAATATGTACATTTACTTACCTTTCAGTGTCTTATATCTGTCCTGTTACCAATTTGTTTCCATGTGTTTTCAAGCTTTGGCAGTTTGCCATTTCCTCTCCATTTCATTGCATTGCTAACCATTCAGTGTCTTATATCTGTTCTGTTACCGATTTGTTTTTATATGTTTCAAGCTTTGTCAGTTTGCTGTTTCCTCTCCACTCAGAAAACAATAATATGTATTGCCATATACTAAATATACTAAATATACTAACTTGTGAATTCCATGTGTGCAGAAGATGTGCTGATGTTTGTCACTGAGTGCACGTGCGCGGCAGGGCATGGCCTCTCGCAGGACGCTGAAGCTGTTCGTGGGCAACCTGCCGTGGACGGTGAGCGGCGCCGAGCTGCGCTCCTACTTCTCCGAGTTCGGCCCGGTGGTGGGCGCGCGCGTCATCTTCGACAAGGAGACCGGACTGAGCAAGGTATGCGCGCGCGCCGGTCCGGGCCGCCGACCGGCCCGGACTGCCGTCAGTCAGTCAGACAGCCCCAGAGTATGGTCGCGTCGTAGCCTCGCTTCCATCAAGAGCTTGGCAACTTCTAGTAGGGAACAGGGAGCTGGGACCCTGAACCCCTCCAGCGAAAAACGAACTCAATTTGGAAGCCACCCGAAGGCTGGGGAAATTGTGAATCTTCTTTGCAGATCATGTAGGTATGGCCTCTCCAACGCGTGCAGGTAAAGTTCTCGTTGAGAGGGTTCTTCGTTTGATCCAAGTTATTGATGGGAGCGAGGTTGTGGCGCGACCATGGTCTGGGGCTGCCTGACTGACTGACCCGGCCGGTGCGGCCGCAGTCCGGATCAGACGAGGCGACGCCGGGCACGTGTTGTCATGTCATCACGTGTCACGACTAGCGGCCAGATCCCCAATGGACCAGCGCCCCTGGGGATCTGTGGGTGCTGGTCTATAATGCCGACATATTGTGGTCGGGCATAAAGCGAGTGTAGCGTAGTACAACTGAAGTGCTCAATTATTCGTGAAATAGGGTGGAATATACCACTGTGTACACTCAATCGACATCATTCTCCAGGAAGTATCGACATCCTGCTTTTCGATGCGTGCTTATGAGTTTTTCGTGCCTCCTTTCTAACATTACCTTGTTTAGATGTATCATGATGATGCCCTCGATAAGGGATAGTGGTACACGAACATTTCGCAACACAATTTCACGCAAAGGGATTACTCATAATGCGATATGGCATGCAGTGCCATTGTAAAGCATAGGTATTTTTCTCGCTATCCTGATCATAGCTCTTCCTAAATTATGAATATCAAAACAACTGATGATAGCACAGTAATAAGTACACCACTGGCTCAAGTTTCAGTCTGAAAGACATTTGAAATGACAATAATTTCATACCAAATTCCGACATCCTGGTTGGTTATTGGTTTTAGGACGCATCGGCCGTTGAGTCATGTAAGATCTCCAGTTTCTCGCGCTGATTGGCCGCGGGCGAAGAGTAGCGACAGGTGAGACTGGAACCCACAACATTTCGATTGCGAGGCGGGAAACTTACCACTATCCGTCCCTAAGTTCGACATCTCACACCTGACGGAAAACCATTATTTTAGCACTGGTCGAGGCGCCCCTAAACCCAAATAACTAACAGTATTTCAACACTGTACGACTGGCATGCTTATTCCTTTCATGTGTAGTGACTCATTGCATGGCTCCTCACTGCTTTGTGTGCCGGTCCGGCGCTGCCCGTTTTCCTTTTCGCCCATGCTCCGGAAGGCCGGCCAATTGGTATTTGTCGCACACATTTCGGCCATTTAGCCTCGTGTTACGTGTCGTGTACCATAGTATTACGCCGCCTCCTCCCATACAGCTCAACACACTGATGTCTAACTCGTGTGCGGCTGCGCGCTTCATTGCGTTTTCTTGCCCCGCCCTTTTATTGGCTTTTTAGGTTCGTGAACCTGAATCGCACTGGTCGAGTTCTGAGACGTATTGGAGGTGCCGACTCATAGCGTACTCTGCTGAGATGTGTAATTACTGAGTGCAGCGATAAATTATTGGTGAAATAGAACAGAATATACCACTCACTGAACACTTAATCAACATCCTTTCCAAAGAAGTATCGACCTCGTGCTTCTTGGTGCGAGCTTGTGCGGACTTTATCACGCGCCCTGGAGGGGGTGGGGACGAAATCCTCCCATCCCTCCGGTTGTTCGAAAATAACTCCAAATGTTACCGGGCGATATACGCTATTGTTTGCGTAATTGCTTAGAAATGACTGGCGCGTTGTTTAAAGTAAGAAAAACGAAAATCTGCCGAAATGTTTTTCTCGAGTTAGGGGTCGTTGAAGTGAAAAATATAAAATCGGCGCTGATGTGCTTCTCGTATATTGGCAAAAGAGAAGTGCTCTTGGCAACACTAGGGACTTGTTTGATGTATAATGGTATGCATTATAGTTTCCAAGTCATGTTAGATTACCAAGGTCAAGTCAGGTCAAGTTCATGGCAGGTTAATGGAACCAAACTTGGTCAGCTCGAATGGTGTCATAGATGCAAATGGCTGTCATGTGATTGATGTTACCTTACATGTACCCACCCCTACATATCCTGAAAACTACTGTTTATCATTGTTGTCGAAGTAGGCGGGCGGGCGGCCCGGTTTCGGTAAATGGAGCAGGTAATGACCTGATAAAGTGCTGTTATATAGGTGACCTGAGGTCAAATTCTGGGTCTAGCATCTATTGCATCATTAATACTGTCCAAAGCATATTGATGTCCATTTTGGGGCATTTAAAAACAATCACAACGATCCATAACAATGACAAGTCAGGCCATCAAAACTAGAACGTTTTCACATTTTGACCTCGCTTGACCTTGAAGATATTGACCTAATGTCATGAAATTTGCGCAAAAAAGAGTTCACAACCGTACCAATCCACCCTGCGAACTTCGTTGCTCCAGCTTTGTTAGGAACCGAGATCTTAGGGTGGCGGAATCCGCCCCCCTCCAGTGCGCGTAGTTTTCAGAGTCCCTCCAGGGCGCGTGTTATGTCTCGTTTCTAACAGTATCTCTTTTATATGTATCATGCGTATGCTCTCCATAACGGATTCGAGATCGTGCTAACGAACATTCCCTAATGCAATTCCAGGTCAAGGGTTTACCTTTGATATGTCGTGTCATCCAATACCAGTTTATGTCATACGTATTTGTATCGTTATCGTTGATATCGGAATCCCCAAATTAGGTACCTCCAAAGCACGCAAAGCGGGTAATTGTATGCACACAACTGTCCCAAAACTGGGTTTTAAGGACCACGGTATTTTAAGCAGCACTATTTCTTTGGCAATTTCAGCATGCTGCTGTAATAATTTCGACATCTCACACGACACGATAATCATTGTTTAAACACTGACTGGGTGTGACGAACGGGAGCGTGATGGGCTCACTAACGAACGGTGGAGTGGCGGAAACCGCCCCAAAAGATAATTCGGCCATGTGCCTGCTCCCAGCCTTCTCCTCTACCGCCGATACTAGTATCGCCATCCCATGGCACTAGATTATGAGCTCCGCGCCCGTCTCCGCCCCCAGTACCATTGTGCTATCGACGACTGTATTCTCCTCCGCCAGGGCTTTGGTTTCGTGGTAATGGGCACGCAGGAGAGCTTCAACAACGCCTCCAACAAGACCAACCACCAGCTAGAGGGTGGCTACCTGCAGGTGTCCTCGTCGAACAAGTAGCTACTCGAGTGTTAGCTTTCCTACGTACGACTGCCACAGTCACGACCGACCGCCGGCGTAGGTGTGCTCGGTGAGCCGGTGTTGCGCGCTAGAGACATGGACGACGACGACGACGGCGGCGGCGAGTTCGAGCGCGCCGCCGGCCACGTGGCGGCGCTGGCGGCCGACGGCCGACTGTCGGACGCTCACCTGCTGTCGCTGTACGCGTGCTACAAACAGGCGACGGTGGGCCGGTGCGGCGGCGCGCGGCCCGGCCTCTTCAGCGTGGCGGCGCGCCGCAAGTGGGACGCCTGGCGCGCGCTGGGCGACCTGCCGCCGGCGGCGGCGGCGCGCCGCTACGTGGCCGTGCTGACGGAGGCGGTGCCCGCGTGGCGCGCGGCCGCCGGCGACGCGCCGCCGCCGCGCGGCCTCGGCATCGCCGTGTCGACGCCGGTGCGGCGCGACGTGCCCACCGGCGACTCGCCGTGGGACCTGGTGAAGGCCGGCCGCGCCGACCGGCTGGCGCGCCTCGAGCCGGCCGGCGTGGCGTGGCGCGCCGCCGACGCGGACGGGCTGACGCTGCTGCACTGGGCGGCCGACCGCGGCCACGCCGACGTGGTGCGCCTGCTGCTCGCCAGGGGCGCGGCGGTCGACGCGCGCGACGGCGACGGCCAGACGCCGCTGCACTACGCGGCGTGTTGTCAGCACGTGGAGGCGGCGCGCGCGCTGCTGGAGGCCGGCGCCGACGCGGCGGCGCGCGACCACGACGACCAGACGGTGGCCGACGTGGCGGCGGGGGATGTTGGCGCGCTGCTGGCGGCGGCGCAACTCTGACCGCGCGGCCGCAGCGTGGCGTGTGGTGTTGGGCTGTGTGGCGCTCATGTGGTGTTGTCACCACACCGCCATGCTGGTGTGGTGTTGCTCTGACGTGTTACGTCATGCGTGTGCGAGTGTGATGTCGCGCGTTGTATTGCCTTGTATCCGACAGCCCCTGTCCCATGCTAGGATCATTGCAATACACGCCGACAATGAAGGACCGGAATTACGAATTGCGGACAACGCATTTGTGTATCTGGAGCACCGCCAATACTGGTGATGATGAATTGATGTCCAGGGGCAGGGGCACGTCCACAGCAAGGCGTAAATGGTGATATAGATGGGTTGGGATCTATTGGAGGGAGTAATGCGGAAGTGACGCGGCTACTTAATAGCGACCTTCGCAGTGATATCGGCAGCTTCATTCCCAGCTAGCCCGATGCTACTGGGAATCCAACAGAAGACAGTAGTTTACCCATTCCGTGTAGTAACTCTATAATTGGTATAATTTTTCGAACAAATCCGTTGTCCTAGTTAAAGGATTGCATTGCCAAAAGGTTGTCCGGCGGGTGAGTGAAAACATTGTCTTTGACATCTGATCATTTTGCATAAAAAGTTTTCGGAATGGCATAACATTAAGCATTAAGAATATATGAATGCTTCGGTAAGTAGAAAGAGCCGGCACCGGATCGACTAACGTAACAGACTACGCCAAACTCATAATCGGAGCCGTCCGTGTAAATCCGGGAGGAGTCATTGTAACGGAAGTTCGTTTTTGGCCCCCTCATTTCAATGCATTTCACTTCATGTGTGCCTTCCCGTGGAATCAGGTTGGACGCCGGCGGTACCAGACGTATGCTGACCGCTGCCTGTACACCACGGACTGCAGAGCCATTGTTACGCTCAGGCCATCCTCTGTTATCACGGCGAGCCGGTCGGCTCAGACAATGACCTGATGCAGTCGGTGGTCACGCCATTTTTTTTTTTTTTTTTTTTTTTTATTATATAAAATATTTTATAATTATTTTTTCTTTTTTGTTTTTTTAATTATAAAATTTTTTTTGGTTTTAAAGAAAAAAAAAAGGGGTTAAAAAAATGGTTAATGGCATAAGCAATTGGCATATGAGAAAGATGAAGAATTGAATATGTTTTCACTTAGATGTAGAAGGCTGAAAGAAGATCTCATCGAGGCCTTTAAATTTGTCCATGGTCTGGAGAGGGGATATCTTGTGGAAATGTTTGAATTGAACAGAAATGATGCAATTAGAGGTCATAAATTCAGAATTAAAGTTAACCACAGCAGAACAAGGTTAAGGCAGACTTTCTTCACCAACAGAGTAGTAGAACACTGGAACCAGCTGCCAGAAAGCATTGTCAGTAGCAGCACATTGAACATCTTTAAAAAAACAGCATAGACAATCATAAGAAGAGGGCTTGCTTTTCGGTATTAAAGCGAAGGCTGATTGACAAATTTGGTGGGCAACTGGTTCGGTGTACAGAGTGCAACCAAGAAGGGCCCTCGTGGCTCATAGTTGCACTAATCTTTTATGTCTTTATGTCTTTATGTCATTGTAACACCGATATAACTCCGATGCCAGGTGTGGCGGCGGTGCCGGGTGGACGCTGGCGTGGTGGTCACCTGGCGGTGACACGTTGGTCATGCCTCACGCGATGGGCGACGATCAACTAACAGCGGTGAACGCTACCTAATAAGGCGTTGACCGGGCTGCCACGTGACGGAAAGTTGCCCAGCGTCCCCGCTCAGGGCGACGAATCGCCCTCATTCGTGTCGTTACTTTCGGCGCGGGTAGTTGTGGGTACGCCAGTGTCGGCAGCTGTACATTTGGCAACGTTCATATCACTAATTTCTTAAAACCGTTGAAATATGTCACCGTACAATTGTGTTTAATCGCTCAATATATAAGGGCGCTAATCATGGTGGCTTTCAACATTGTTTGTTTGATTTGATAAAGTTGTTGAACTCGCGAACTGGTATTCCGAAACGGAGGAAAAGCTAGACTATCACAGTCAGGTGACCAGAGCTTGCTTACATCATGGTATTCGTGCACTTTATAAAGGGATATCATTCTGGACTCTGCTGTGCTTACGTCGCATGCTTTGAGCGTGACAAAGTAATATAGATTTGTGGTCTGACAGCCTACCACGGAGTAGTTGAAATGACAACACGTGCCGCACGACTGGGTCTGATGTGCAGCTATGCAGCGTCGAGGTAATACACCAGCAGAATGGCAAGCCGCGCCGACTGCATGACGACTGACGTGGCATAAAAAAAATCCCGGGAATACCCTCGGATATGCCGGATATTTAGGGTTTTTGGTGACCTTACACGGATATCTGACTGCCAATAGCCTGCGGCGCGAGGCAAGGGGAGGTTCATCTGCATCTGCCATAACACTGCCTGATGAAGTGCGAACACCTTCAGTGGAGATTCGAAGGTCTGTGGGCCGTTGGAATGGTTATGGATGAGGAAGTCGGCGCTTGGAGGTATCACATACTCCGTCGTAAATAAAGCAGCCGCAGTTAATCCTAGAACGATCGATACCCGAGGAGCAGAACTGATGTCAAACCCATACGAAAATATAGATACGGTACTAATTACCTTAAGGTACTTTTTGTACATTTGTTGGTTAGGTAAGTGATGTGAATTTTGTATGTAGCATGTCGGTCTATGCACACCGATAAACCTAACTATCGGTCTGAATGGTATGAGGTAACCGTTCATCTTTATCACTGGGTCTGCACAATAGCGTTTGCGGCATAAATGAACAGCGGTGGTCTTTGAAGGGGATATATTCATCCGCCGGCAGCATTGCCTGTATACATGCATGCACTGCATGTATGTATGCACTGCATGTATGTATGTATAGCAACTGGCAACACTGCATGCATGTATATCCACTAGCAACACTGCATGCACTTCGGAAGCTTCGTATATATCGCGAGTATATTGCCATGGACTCTGGCGCGGTCACGGGCCTCGCCCATCATTCTTGAACATGAAGGAAAACCTTCGCGTAGTTATCAAGCAGGATCTGCTCACACAGCAGGACGAGGGGATAAACACAGACAGAAAACCACCACAATTCCACTTCGACAACAACGCTGCTTGTCCGCCCAGAGCAGCCATAACATATTCAGTCACTTTGATGGCCGTCTCTGTTGCTGTTGCTGTTGCTGTTGCTGCTGTTGCTGCTGCTGCTGCAGCTGCTGTCTCTGCCTCTGCATCAACTGCAGTCGCTGTTGCGCGTTGAGCGCGGGCGTCATCAGGCTCTGCAGCCGGCCGGCGGGCACCTGCAGCACTGAGAAGCTGGGGCCGCCCTGCGTCTGGCTGGACAAAATCAGCTGCTGGCCGCCGGCGGTGCCCTGGGCCTGGCTGGAGAGGATCAGCTGCTGGCCGCCGCCGGCGCCCTGGGTCTGGCTGGAGAGGATCAGCTGCTGGCCTCCTGCGGAGCCCTGGGCCTGGCTGGATAAAATCAGCTGCTGGCCGCCGGCAGCGCCCGCCTCCGTCTTGAGCAGCACGTGCTGCTGCGGCGCGCTGGGCGGCGCGGACGTGATCAGCAGCTGCTGGCCGCCGGCCGCCTCGGTCTTCAGCAGCACCTGCTGCTGGCCGGCGCTGGGCGCAGCGCTGGACACCAGCACCTGCTGGCCGGAGGTCCTGCGTCCCGCCACTGCAGACAGCACCTGGGGACGTCGGGGGGGGGGGGGGTGTCAAATGGGATTAGCCACGTCGGTCGGTTATTGGTTTTACGACACATCGACCGATGAGTTATGTAGCGTCGCTGATCTCTCACGCCGATTGGCCGCGGGAGAAGAGTAGCGACAGGCGAGACTCGAACCCACAACCTTTCAATTGTGAGACGAGCAACTTACCCTTAGACTACTCGTCCCGGGATCAGCAACGTCAAACAAGTTAAATGCACCCCGTGCAACGTGCCCCAGTCAGGGCTAGATATGTGCTCTGCACTCCTGATGTGCACAGGAAATGTGTGGGTTGTCGATATAGGGAGGTTATTACTCTTCAAAGATGTGACAAAAGGATATCAGTTTGCAATTTCAAGCGAAGTTTGAGTGCTTGACAACAGAGCAGTTCATTGTCTAACAGCATCACTAAACTTGCAAAGAAGAAAAGCGGAAGCAATTTTCTGCAGAGGATATTTTGGATGTCAAAAATCCGTGAAATATATTTTTCCAACCCTGGTCCCAGCCAAATGTCGGTGTAACGTTTGAGCGCAAGCATGTGCGACGAACATCAGGCACATAGTGTCAAACACTTATTCAAGTGCTGACTGCATTTCAACACATGTATGTTGAGCCTCTGAACGAAAAATCCTGTGGTAGTTGCCACCTTTCTTGTCACGAAGTTAGTTTCAGACCACACTCTTTTGAACGCATTTGCCTCCCATGAATGGCTTTCATGCTCAATATTTATCCTCAAATAATTGTTGTTTAATCGATCAATATATAAGGGCACTAATCACTGTGGCTTTCAGAAGGAGCTGTTGGATTTGATAAAGACAGATTTATTGAACTTGCGACTGGCAACGCAAAACGAAGGAAAAGCTAGCCTATCACTGCCAGCCGACCAGAACATGCCTACATCATGGCATTCGTGCATTTTATAAAGGGACATCATTCGGGACTTTAATGTGCTCACATCGCATGTTTTGAACATGCCAAAATAACACAGATGTGTGGTCTGACAGCCTCCCACGGAGAGGTGGCTACCTGGAAGGCGGCGGGCCGCTGCAGACTGGCGGCTGGCGCCGGCGCCGGCGCCGATGCCGGCGGCGGCGCGGCGGACCGCGGCGACGGCGCCGACAGCAGCACGGGCGGCGGCTCCGGCGAGGCCAGCACCACGCGCGACGCGGTCGCCGTCGGAGCGCCCACGTTGATCGAGATGGGCGTGCCGATGCCCGGGATGGACACCTGCACGTTGTGCAGGCCAGGGATCGTCTGCAGGCCCTGCTGCAGGTGCTGCAGGTTGGACACGTTCACGCCCTCCGAGAGGAAGTTCATGATGTTGACGTTGGGCGGCGGCTCGACCTTGCGCGACCGGGGCTGGGGCTGCGGCTGTGGCTGCGGCTGTGGCTGCGACTGTGGCTGCGGCTGTGGCTGTGGCTGCGGCTGCGGCTCCGGCTTGGCCTCCGACTGGGCGTCGGGGCCATCGGAGTTCAGCAGGTCCTCCAGGTTCTCCAGCTCGGCCAGCAGGTCGCCGCTCTGCACCAGCTGTATCGCCGTCTTCAGCAAATCACCGCCGGCGCCACCCACCGGCGGCGGCGGCGGCGGCGGCGGCGGGGCCGGCGGCACCACCACCGGAGTCGCCGCCGCCGCCGCTGGCGTCGCCGCCGGGGAGGCGGCCGGCGCCGCCACCGGAGCCGGCGGCGCCACCACCGCGGCCGACGCCAGCGGCGGCGCGGAGCGCGACGCTGCCGGCGGCGCGTTCAGCAGCTCGGTCAGCGTAGGGTTTTGCAACTCGGCGCGCGACTGCGTCACCGCCGGCGTCGGCGTCGGCGCCGGCGCCGCGCTCGGCGTCTGGAACGACAGCGGCAGCAGCTTGGCGGCGGACGTCGGCGCGACCAGCTTCTCCAGGAGGGCGGAGGCCGTCGGCAGCCGGCAGCCGGCCGACGGCGCGTCGGCCAGCAGCGCCTGCAGCGTAGAGTTGGGCGGCACCGACACCTGGATGTTCTGCAGCTGGCTCTGCAGCAGCTGCTGCATCTGGCTGCTCTGCGTCGACACCTTGATCTGGATGGTCTGCGGCGGCAGCGGCGCCGCCTTGCGCGGCTGCACGAGCATCGGCTGCGGCGGCGGCGCGGCTCGCGCAGTCAGCGGGGCGGGACGCAGGTGCGCCGCCAACGACGGCACGTTCACTCGCACCGCCTTCTGTAATATTGGCTGCGGCTGTTGTTGTTGCGGCGGCGGCGGCTGCTGCTGCTGCTGCTGCTGCTGCTGCTGCTGCTGCTGCTGCTGTTGCTGTTGCTGCTGCTGTTGCTGCTGCTGCTGCTGCTGTTGCTGAGGCAGCGGCGGCGCATTCGTCAGCGACTGGCGCCGCTCGCGTGCCCCGCGCGTCAGCGTCACTCGCGCCGGCTGCCCCACCACCTGGTGCGTCAACTTAGCGCTCTTCTTGCCGTACTCGGTGAAGATCTCGATGCACTGCTTCACGTAGAGGTCGGCCGCGGCGCGGCAGCAGAGCGGGAAGCGACAGCGCGCTCCGCCGCTGCGGCCCTCCCGGTAGTCGCGGTCCACGTAAAGCTGGCCGTGATACGAGTCGTCCGACGGGCGCAGGTATACGGACAGCTTCATGTGCATGACGCGACCGCCGCCGCGGTCCCACTCGACGGCGTTGTCCTCGCGCAGGTGCAGCGACGAGTCGCGACTGGGCTCGGCCGGGAACTCGAGCCGCCGCGCGCGCTGGCGCACGTCGTCGGCGCTGCCGGCCGGCGCCGCCACCGTCGGCAGCTCGCCGATGGGCGGGTTGCAGCGCGCGCGCTTGGCCGGCGGGCCGGCCAGCCGGCCGCGCTGCTGCAGGAACTGGTGCAGCCGCAGCGGGCCGGCCGGCGGCGCCGCGTCGGCTGCGCGTCGCCGGCGCGCCTCTGCTGGCTGCGAGCGCCGCTCGGCGGCGCGCAGCAGCGGACCGCTGGCGAGCGCGCGGCGAGACCACTGCTGCCGGTTGGCGACCAGGCCCACCGCCGGCGACGGGTCCAGGCAGAGCGGGCCGGACGTGGCCAGCGCCAGCTGCGCCTCCAGCTGCACGCGCTCCTCGTGCGTCCAGCCGGCGTCGCGCTCGGCTAGCAGCCGGCCCACGTCGGCCAGCAGCGAGCGCTGCGTCGGCCGCAGCAGCACCAGCGTCGTCGTGCACGCGCCGGCGGCCGCCGCGCGCCGGAAGTCGCGCACCTCGGCCACCACGCAGCCGGCCACGAACACGCTCTGGCCGCAGCCGTCGAGCAGGTCGAGCAGGTCGACCGGCAGCTCCTCGTTGTCGAGGCAGCGCAGCAGCTCGCCCTCGTCGTAGCCGAGCCGCACCGACTCGGCCTCGACGCCGTCGGCGCCGCGCAGCGCCAGCGAGTAGCCCTCGTCGCCCGGGTGCAGGCTGACGCGCAGCACGCTGATGCGCTCGCGTGCCGCCAGCGCCGCCAGCAGCGGCCGCTCCGGCTCGGCCGGCTCGTCGTCGTCGCGCGCCTGGCGCCGCCGCTCGGCCAGCAGGCGCGCCAGCCGGCTGCCGATCGAGTCGCGCCGCCGGCCCGCCTCGGGCGCCAGGCCGCCGCGTGCCGCCGCCAGCACGCGCTCCGCCCGGCCGGCCACGTCCTCGGGGCACAGCATGCCGGCCCGCCGCCGGCTGTAGCGGCGCGCTGCTGGCAGACAGCGCCAACGTCAACAGTGTCAGGATGTCAGTGACAGTAGTGTCAGGATGTCGGTGTCAGCACACCAGCGACAACAGTGTCAAAATGCCAGAAAAATCAGTGTCAGCATCTCAGCACATCAGTGTCAGCCACAACAGTGTCAGTGTCAGGACACCAATGACATCAGTAGTTAATATATCAGCAACATCAGTGTCAGCACCTCAGCAACAACAATGTTGCCATGTCAGTGTCAGCAACAACAGTATCAGCATGTCAGTGACAGCAGTGACAACATTGTCAGCAGTCAACTACAGCAAGGTCAGCACATCAGTGATAGGAGATTCAGCATGGCAGCAATAGCAGTGTCAGCACAGCAGTGACAGCAGCTTCAGTACAGCAGTGACAGCAGCTTCAGCACAGCAGTGACAGCCTCAGTACATAGTCAACTACTGGCAGCCTGCTTACAAAGTGCCTTCCATGGTGCTTACAAGAAATCATACAAACCTGAAATCTGAAGCTGAATCTGGATATGAACTTCTAAACACTGAATGCAAACTGCCTACACATGCATTTATATGCAGGATGATACAATTTGTTGCAAAACAATGTTACCTAAGCATTTAGTAAGTGATATGTTACACCTATTTCCATGAAAACACCACTGTTTTGTAACCTGTCCAATGTGCCTACCTTTTGTAACCTACCTATCCTAGTTCACCTGTGCAAATTTCATCATGAAGGATATAATTAGAATTTAATATCTCAATATTTCCTGAAATCTAGGCTTTCTATCTAGACATTTTGCTATTGAGACATGTCAATAGTGGTGGTGATTCAGTGTCCTAAAATTACTTGACCATTAGCTGTGTGGATGAAGAAAGAAGTTGTTTGGGAATAGTGAGATTGGAAGAAAATAAAGGATCACCACTTAAGGATTAAAAAAGTGGAATGACTTTCACTTCAGTCAGATGCATTTTAGAGTATTTAGCAGTGGTGTGCATGATGACTGCCCATACATCATGTGGCAAACTCATAAAAACCTAAGACATGGATGAAATAGCACAATTCCATTAACTGGGAATTTTCAGGTCACATCATCAATTATTTTACACTGTGGTGATTACCTATCAGAATATCCAGATAGGTCATATCTACCCCTTAATCCACCCAGTCTTTCTGGTCAGGTTTTCATACCATTTCTTGGGGAGGAGTGGGTCAATATATGACCCTCTCCAATCTGCAAGCATCACACAAAAATGAAAGAGGGATCATTTGAAAATGATCAAAGAGTAAGGCTTCAAACCACTCACAAATATTTGTCACCCAAAAAGTTACCTCACAAGGGAGGTTTATGTGGTGATGTCACTGATCACCAAGGTCATGCTTTGACCTCTGGGGATCATTCTGAATGATTGTGGGAAGACTAAAAAATTAAGATAAAATGATTAGTATCTTTTCATCAGAAAAGGAAGCCAAATTGCCATGGTTCCAAAATGTTTGTCTACCTGAAAGTACAAATGTCACATTTTTAGTTTCAAATCTTTTCAATTCCCAACTTGCTTAAAATTTTCTTATTCTAATTGATATAGCTTTTAAAGGAACACTGCATGAAGTCAACTTGACTGGATAAGTGCTTACTTTTGCTAGAATCCTTTAATTTGGCCATAGTAGGTAAATATGCAAAACAAATGTCATGAGAAATTGAGAAAAAATCAGAAACTCATTCATTGCAGTTTGTTATACCCATAAATATAACAGAAAGCTCAAAGTTTCATTGACATATTTTCACCCACTAAACTTTGACCCTGATTTAACTTCTTCTTTTTTCAGTGACCTCACTTGATCTTAACTGGGTGAGCTAGTGACCATGGATGAGCTGACAATTTTTAAACATGTCAAATTGTCCAGTGGCTAATCAGTTGAGCTCTGGATACCAAGGTCATGGGCTGTAAGCTGTGAGCATTCAAAAGTTTGAAAACCACCCAATAACCATGTGGAACTCGAACTCGCAACTTTTGGGTTGGGACACTGGCACCTTACCCCAAAACTACTCACCCTAAATCTATGTATTTGAGTATGGATGGTTCTTCTAATGAACAGCAACATCATGTGCTATGAACATTCCAATAAGCCAAGCACGAAAAACAGAACGTATTTGTATTTGAGTATGGATGGTTCTTCTAATGAACAGCAACATCATGTGCTATGAACATTCCAATGAGCCAAGCACGAAAAACAGAACGCGGTAATTTGTATGTGAAAAACACCATACCTAAAGAGATTCCATGCCGATGCTACTGCCAATCAGACCGCTCTCGAATAACTAGGCGAGAAAACTCCAATAGTTCACAAAAACTATGGATTAATACTTTCGAAATAATAATAATAGAAGAAACCTGCCCCGTCCCGCGGGCGTATCCAGTGCGCGGATTTCGCTATCACCAAGGCCTACCGAATGGACTAGCACATCGCTGGGCCTTGGGCTATCACTGGTGAATTGTAAAATGGTGGGATGTGTTCGTGCCCATATGGCACAAAACTGGTTCAGGGAGATTCCTTCCCTTTTGAAGTCCAACTTCTTTCCCTATTCCAGTGGGAGTATTTACACCAGCAACACCAGCAACACCAGCAAGTTTTATCCGATCGAACATCCATGGATTTCACCATTGAAACATCGGTAGACTTTACGTGATCTAGCAGATATATATATATATATATATATAGGTCTTACGCAATCAAACATCCTTGAATATCACGAAATGCAAGATCAATTATTTTGGAGTTACAGCAAGCGCATATTTTACATGAATCAAAATTCTTAGACAAGATTCAGTTAGGTCTGGATAGGTAAGGTTACATTTGACTAGGTAAGGTTAGATTTGCCGATGTAAGGTGAGATTTGACTATGATAGTTTTGGCAGAAAAAGAAGCAACGTCATTGAACTTTCGGTTCTATTGTTGATAACAATTTTTATTCTAAATTTCTCTAAAGGTAAAACTCCGTAATATGGTATCCCTAAAGTAAACATGCGGCATACACTCCGCTTTTGTCACATTCACCCGTCCCCCTCACGCGTAGAACTCCGCGTGGAACTCGTGGTAGTTCTGTGTGCGGGCGCGGATTGGTTTCACCAGTGTTTATCTAACTTTATAGGTTTGTATGGAATTGCTGTTGCTTTCGACTTGTTCATCATGTGCTGTTCCCTTGTAAGGCATCACTTTCAATACATTTTCCCCCTTTGTCTCCCTTTGTCTAGTGAAGATCTGAATTTCACGACGTAGTAACCTAGCTAGGTCCTACCTATAGGACCGTAAGTGGGTAGGCATCTACTCATTATAGTTTGCTTCTCCATACCTGAAGCTGGCAGTCAACTCTGTCGAATGTACAAAGGCTCATTGGTTGGCTATTACTGCTAAATATTTTGTCCAGCTTCCACGAAAAATACTAGATAAATGATTATGCCTACCTATGCTGGTTTGAGCTGTCAGTAACTTTAGTCGGTTTTACAGCGACAATTTGCTCTCCTGTCTACTAGCTTTTCAGCCTTCTGAGTCATTCCTCCATCGAAATAAACATTTTAGACATGAACTAAAAAAGTACATCAAATAGCTTTTAATATTTATAAGAATTGGTTTCAATCAATTTTCTCAGCTTTTTTATTGGACAAGATTGTTCTTCATGGTGAGAATAAAATGATTTTAGGCAGATTGCTTTATAATAATTTCCATAAACCATTTTATATTACAAAACCTATATCCTAATAGTCAGCATGTAACACATCAGTTGGTGCACAAATGCCTTACTTGTGGGGTGTGTTGTGAATAGTTATTAGTTGTGTGGTATCAGGTATGGATTTATTAACTTGGTTGACATCAATTAAGTATACTTTTGTTATCATTTTCTCAACCGTTGTCAGGAAGTTGGCTTCTCAGTTATAACCCATCCTTTGCTATTTAACCACAGCACCAATCTGTCATCCATCAGTCATTTGTTGGCTGCCATATTTTGTAGAGCTGTGTGCAGTCTCCACACCAATCAGAAAGCATATTTACAATTTGTTGATGTTTGTAAGTTCAATTCTATGTATATTTTGCAGCATCATTAGTAAAGTCAATTTGGTTTTTGAAACTGATGAGGTAATTATATTTTGTGGTCACCTTTAATTTATACAGATCATTATGCTGCAGCTTCTCCCTCTATCTTGTTCCTTAGACCATATGATCTGGGATCAAATTTCTGCTGTAAAACTGACTATTGCCTTAAAATGTTTTCTGAAATTTGCATTGAGCTAATACCTAATATAATTGTTTTACTTCCTTGAACAGAGTTTCAGTTATCAAGTTTCAGCTTGCTGAGCTGTCATTGCTGCAGTATGGCTACATTTAGCTATGCTCTTTTTAACAATACTTATTATCCCATCTTGCATCACTATTTTAGCACTATTATCATGAAATTGTTCTCCAAACAATTACTATTTTTCTCACTGTCACTTTCATGTGTGACATTGCAGACTTGCCAACATCACAGCTGGTTTTGACATCTTCATGTCCTCAAATAATTACCAAAGTGTAAATGTGGTAGCCACATTTCATAATCTGTAAGGCATGATAATAGTGAAGAGGTCTTGTCTGGTGCAAGCCCTTCGTGCACCAGCATTGTGGGTGCCACAGGAAACCTGATTGATGCACCTCTGATGGTGTTGTTTATTGCATTGCTTCGCTTGTTGTTTGGCCACAGTAGCTCAATTGGTAGAATGTCAGACTCTTGATAGCAAGATTGTGGGTTGAAATCTCACAACTGGTAGCATTAACAAGTCCACCTGTGACCGATCAGAGTAAGAGGTTTTGGAAGAAAACCTAGCAGTTGAATGTGTCATAAAGAACCCGAGGTTCTTCTTCACTGGTGTCCCAGCAAAAGGCTGGTGCATGTGGAATGGGGTAAAAATAATGGAAAAAAATTAAAATGATGATTAATCATATCAGTGGAGGCTACCTATCAGGTGTGCCCCCTTTGTTCTTCCTTTATAAGTCAGTGCTTCTTTTTTGCAACACCTGGTGCACCTCATTGAGTTGTTTGCCATGTTTTACAGTTGTGACTGCCATCGTATGTGCACCACATTTGCTCAGCTCATCCATGATTGTTCTTTGCATGGTTATACTGACTTTTTTTGTCTTTCAACAGTTCTGAGTTTGTTTATGTTAGCTTTGTAGCCCACATCCAGCAATAATGGCACAAGAAGAATTTCCTGACAGCAAGAAGCGACATACCAAGAGAGCCTCAGGTAAGTGAGCATCTGTGCTGCTGCTTAATTTGATATAAAATTGGCATTTTATCACCATATTGAATTGTTTCTTCAGCATCCAATTTCATGGTTGTGCATCTGTATAACACATGTCAAATGCAAACAAAGTGAATGTACTTGAAACTATGATATTGCATGTTTTGAGTAGCATTCTTATTGCATTGCTTTTCAATGCATTGTGAGGAATTGCCTCTCTATGACAGTCATTTGTGAATGCCCCAGGCTGAAGAGAGCATCTGTGCCACCCAGGAAAGCAGTGTTCATTGTTCAGTGTGGATTACACTGTAGCACCTTCTCTCCAGCCTTGTATATTGCTATGCAGGGAGAGGCAGTGGTCTGTTGGTTTATTATCTCTGTGAAGAGGGGTGGAACTCTGATATTTGTCAGCTGACCTTGGGGTCAGGGGGCAAGGGGGTGGCTGATAGACCACTTAATATGGTGTCCCCTAGAAGTTCACCATATATTGTTACCACTGTAAGTGCACATTATGTCACCGATCACTGCAATTTGCAGACCATCTCAGCTTGCTTTTATATTTTTGCTTATTTGCTTACTGTATATTTGCTTATTTGTTTATTTATTTATTTATTTCCTCAATGTAGAGTTTCTTCAGGTTTGTCGCATTTGAGTGCGGCAACTTAGTGGCATGTTACACTGTGCGACACAGATGTTGTTCCTGGTGCTGTTCTTCTGACTGCCTGCTGTATGTGTTTGTGACGTTCGTGTTCGTGACGTTCGCGTTCGTGACGTTCGTGTTGGTGACGTTCGTGTTGGTTACGTTCGTGTTCGTTACGTTCGTGTTCGTTACGTTCGTGTTCGTTACGTTCGTGTTCGTTACGTTCGTGTTCGTTACGTTCGTGTTCGTTACGTTCGTGTTCGTTACGTTCGTGTTCGTTACGTTCGTGTTCGTTACGTTCGTGTTCGTTACGTTCGTGTTCGTTACGTTCGTGTTCGTGACGTTCGTGTTCGTTACGTTCGTGTTCGTTACTGTTCGTGTTCGTTACGTTCGCCGACTGTCCGCCCGTCAGGTCGGAAGGCAGACAAGAAGAAGCAGAAGGAGCCGCACAAGCAGGAGCTGACCGCCAAGCAGCGCAACCCCAAGGCATTCGCGTTCCGCTCGGCGGTGTCGGCGTCGCGCAGTCTGCGCCGGTAAGGACGACCTCAAGGGGTGGCTACCCTGAAGGGTTGCTGGTGTGGGAGCCACCCTGTGTACACTGTGTCACCCCCATGCCACTCTGTTATCTGGTGGTCAGTCGCATCATGCAAACATAGGAAATAATTCCGGTTCCGGTTTCGATGTTGCGTCGTTCGCCATTCTACTCAGCCATGTATCTGTATTTTGTGACCGGGAAGTCAAAACAGGCGTGTTCTACCTATCAGATGGTATCAGCGCACCAAAACCATCACAATCAGTTGCTTCGCAGTTGGACGACAGCATTGCGAAACAATACACAATACAAAATCGACGAGAATAGTGGGAAGGGGTATGCCAAGAAAAAGTGACAAGAGGTATGCCAAGACAAGATGACAAGAATGCTTGGGTAGTGTACTTTGATGGTGGGCAAATTAGGTGGGGTGTTTCATTCGACGACCACTCGCATTCATATGAAGGCAAGATAATTTGATGCGGATGGTTTTTCGTCACTTCCCTTCCGTTTAGAGCATCGCTGTGCTCCGGCCGACAGGCAGTTCCGAATCCTCTCTGACGCTTGTCTGATCTGATCTGACCTGACCTGACCTGGTCTGCCGCGCAGCTCGCAGGACATCAAGGAGCGCAAGACCCACATCCCCGTGATCGACCGCACGCCGCTGGAGCCGCCGCCGATCGTGATCGGGCTGGTCGGGCCGCCCAAGGTGGGCAAGTCCACCCTGCTGCAGTGTCTCATCAAGAACTTCACGCGCAAGACGCTCACCAACATCCGCGGGCCGGTCACCATCGTGTCGGGTGAGCTCGGGCATGGTCTGCGTGACCGTGTGGCGTGTCTGTATCCTCGGTGTCAGGTGAGCACCGAGATCAGGTGAGCTCCACCGAGATCAGGTGAGCTCCACCGAGATCAGGTGAGCTCCACCGAGATCCCACCGAGATCAGGTGAGCTCCACCGAGATCAGGTGAGCTCCACCGAGATCAGGTGAGCTCCACCGAGATCAGGTGAGCTCCACCGAGAGTGAGCCACCGAGATCAGGTGAGCTCCACCGAGATCAGGTGAGCTCCACCGAGATCAGGTGAGCTCCACCGAGATCAGGTGAGCTCCACCGAGATCTGGTGAGCTCCACCGAGATCAGGTGAGCTCCACCGAGATCAGGTGAGCTCCACCGAGATCAGGTGAGCTCCACCGAGATCAGGTGAGCTCCACCGAGATCAGGTGAGCTCCACCGAGATCAGGTGAGCTCCACCGAGATCAGGTGAGCTCCACCGAGATCAGGTGAGCTCCACCGAGATCTGGTGAGCTCCACCGAGATCTGGTGCGCTCCTCTGGTATAGCCATGCAGGTTGCTGTGGTATAACTGCTAGTTTCTCTCGTATCCCTACAAGTTGCATGGACAAAAAGGAGTTGTTGAAAAGAACAAATTGGCGTTCGACCCTCTCCTTCTCTCCTCAACTCTGACACTGGTGTTTAGCCACAGGGTTGTAGAGGCCTTGAAGCTCTTCGAATTTTTTTTCCGGTGTCACCTCAGGCACGCACGAAGGTCATTTAATAACGAAAATCACTTCCACCTATGGGTGGCCTTCATGTACTCAACAACAACAGCTTCATTTTTCTGGTCATGTCGCAATATGGGCTTCCCTCCAGTTCCCAAATGCTTTCATACCAATTTCTTCCCTTTCCATAGAGGACACTATGTTTCAGTGCGGGAACAGAGTGAGCGAGTGACCTGTGGTGAACGGATCCCTGCCGAAAAAGAATCGTCACTATGTCACCGATCTGGCACACTGGCCCAAGGATTATGTTTAGCACCTTGAAACTTCAATTGCGGTTTTCTGTAATACGTACTTTGCCAATGCTACGCATATTTCATCTCTACCGTTCTGACCCGTCCGACAGCCAAGAAGCGCAGACTGACCTTCATAGAGTGCAACAACGACATTAACTGCATGATCGACCTGGCCAAGGTGGTGGACCTGGTGCTGCTGCTGGTGGACGCGTCCTTCGGCTTCGAGATGGAGACGTTCGAGTTCCTCAACATCTGTCAGGTGAGGGCGGAGGGTGGGACAGCGGGGCCTGCTGCGGCGCGTGCTGATGGACCCAGCTGTCGTGTGGGCCCTCGTGAATATTCAGCAGCGTGCGAGGAATATATGTAGGGGCGGGGGCAGAGTTAAGGTGCTGGGCTCTGGGTACCAAAGGTACCGAGTTCGATACTAGCGCCGCTCTGGACATTTCCAAATTCCGCGGCCCACTGGCTAAACAGTGTGGGCGGCGCCATTAGCCGTGAATGTGCATAAAGTGCGTCGTGAACCACCCAATAAATAAACAAACACGAAATATATGCTGCTCTTTGAGTTCACTAAGACGTTTCATAAAGTGCTACAGAACGAAAATAGCTCACGAAGAACAATGTTGCAAACCTCTGCTGCTTAGTTGATGTGTGCGGTTATCAGTGTATTCTCGTATGTTGTGCGTTCTGATTCACGGGTTTCCGGCTTACACTCAATTCACACACATGCATATGTGTGTGTGTAGTTGCACCCGACCGTCAGTTATGGTGGTGGTGTGTGTGTGTGTGCGTGTCGAGCCTGGTGGGCGGAGCATACGCAGGACGTTTGCCTGTTGAATGCAGTAGTACACCGCTTGGCGAACATGGTGTGCTCTTCTCAATTTCAGGTGCACGGGTTTCCTCGTGTCATGGGAGTGCTGACCCATCTGGACCACTTCAAAGACGTCAAGAAGATGAGAAAGACGAAGAAGACGCTGAAGCACCGGTTCTGGACGGACGTCTATCCCGGCGCCAAGCTGTTCTACCTGTCCGGTGAGTGAGCACCAAACTCGTCTGTATTTGTCCTATTGTTTGTTTATTGGGTGGTTCACGACACACTTTATGCACATTCACGGCTAATGGCGCCACCACACTGTTTCGCCGATGGGCCGCAGGATTGGGAAATGTCCCGAGCGGCGCTGTGTCGAACCCGGGACCTTTGGTACCCAGAGCCCAACACCTTAACCACTCGGCCATCCCGGCCCTCTGTATATGTCTTGAATACACATGCAATAACTAGACCAGCGTGCTAGTTGTCATCGTCTTAGCTTGCATATGTGTCTAATGCCTTGATACTCCCTCAGCGTTTTTGAAGATTTGCCTTATGTCCAGGACTTTTGTGCATGTGTGGATAGTGCATCATGGATCATGGATAGGTGTCGCTGTGACAGCGACATCATCGTTTGTCCATGATGCACCAGTCATAGCTGACTTCGGTCAGTTTTCACCCATAGAACTACCACTCCTGTGCAGGTTCACATTGTCTTAGGATTCCTGGCGAATTTTGGGAGATTTTGCATTTCTGTGCATTCCTGTGTGATAGGAATTCTGTATAGGACTGGAAGGCAGGTTAAAAATATATTTTTTCGTTAGGTGCGAGATGTCGAAACGAGCACAGTAGAATGTCGAAGTGTGCCATGGAATTAGTGTCATTTGAAGTGCTTTTGATACCCCAGACTCAAATTCGAACTGACGGTGTAGGCACCTCGAGCTGATGGTGTAGGTTCCAAGGAGCAGGATGTCGGTACTTCTTGGAGAAGGATGTCGGTTGAGCGTTCAGAAAGTGGTGTATTCCACCCTATTGCACGAATAATTTAAGGCTGCTGGAAGGTTATGGGGCTGCTGCCTCTGTGTGGGTTCCTGCGTTATAGGAATTATGTGTTGAACTGTAACGTTATGAGGCAGTGCCGTTATGTGGGTCTCTGTGTCATATGGATATTGTGTGGGACTCGAGGGTCAGGGGCCAGTGCCTTTCTGTTGGTTTTTGTGTCATGGAAATACTGTGTAAAGCTGAAAGGTCATGGGGCAGTGTTTTTCTGTGGGTTCGTGTGTCATGGGAATATCGTAATCAACAGGCAGGCGATGTTGTGTCAAAATGGCCGTACGTCTTCAGCTACGGGTGGAACTTGGGAACCAACTGGGCTTGTTGCATTTCTGCATTTCCAACCACCAGAACATTGAACACACATCTAGTAGTACATGGTCAATATGACCGTGACGCATTGTAACCAGTGGTGTTGATTTCCGATTATTATTTGGTCGGGCACAATACGTGGAGGAACTGTGCGGACCCAAATATATTAAGGGCGCACTCAGTAGGATCCCATGTTAAAAGTTGAAATTATTGGGGGCAAGGCCAACATTGAGGGAGCACTTGCCCCCTCAAAAGTACATAAAACAACACCCATGCTTGAAATTGCCACTGACGAAGCGCCTTTACATTCTGAACTATTTCAGTACCCCCGCGCTGCTAGCATTGTCTACCTCGCTGTGTGTTTATCACAGTGATGTTGGTTGTTCGTGTGTGTCGGACAATGCTGAGTGTCAGCAATCCGAGACCAGTCGCCCACCACGTGCATCAACAGCCAGCGGGCCGCGGTAGCTCAGTTGGTAGAGCGTCGGACTCTTGGTCGCAAAATTGCAGGTTCGAATCTCAGTCGACCACATTCGCCGAGTGCACCCGCGACCGATCTGCGTGAGAGGTTCGCGACGCTATATGGCTTAGAATGGGCGCAAGATGGCCAATGCAGTCGACGCGCCCTAAAGCTCGAATCCATCACCACTGTATGACCTAGCGGTTGAATGCGTCGTGTAAAAGAACCCAAGGTTCTTCGTGTGCATCAGCAGCCCGGTGTGCGCGCTTCAGGTATGGTGCACGGCGACTACCAGAGGATGGAGGTGCACAACCTCGGCCGCTTCATATCCGTCATGAAGTTCCGGCCGCTCACCTGGAAGCAGGTGCACCCCTACATCTTAGGTGAGGCGTTCAGGTGTGCCATGCTGTGGCGGGGTGACTGGTCCAGATCAGGCGCTGCTCACATCGTCGGGGCTGCTGCGATATGTACGATTCCGCATTGCTGTTTGGAGGTGTGCCCTCTTTGTTGTACGGGCGCAAGATGACCCTAGTAGTCGACGAGCCCCTAAACATCAATCCACCACCACCTTCTCTGTTGTACGTGCTGAGAAGCCTGTGGGCTCCTGGCTTCAGGGATGCCTCGTTCGTGTTCCTACTCCTTTACCCCAGATGCAGATAGAAACCTTGTCTGTCCGATGTCATTTGCCAAATAGTACTAATTACGATGTATATACATATTTATGTAATATATATAATCATTGAAAAGACGATTGATTCATGGACCATTTGCCATGGAACTGTGCCGAATTGGACTCAGTGCAGTGTGCAATTGCATTTTATTGTTCCATATGATTATTTCCTTCCGTGCATATGATTACATTGCTTTACATGTCACCATTGCATGTTGTGTTACTTACACATAGCTATTCACCACGGTAAGTTTGATGCGTGTATCATGTAACTGAAAAACGCAATAACCGTTAGAGTTATTGTGTGTAGTTTACCGTTAGAGTATCGTGTAGTGTCGTTAAATTTATTTTCCATTTTCCACCAATGACATTGACTTTTCTCCCCCTGTTGTCGGTGCATTGCTTGCTGAACATTTGCACGCTGTTGGCCTGATCTGGCCTGATCTGACCTGACCTGACCTGACCTGACCTGACGCGGCGCTGCCACAGCCGACCGCATGGAGGACCTGACGGCCGCCGAGGAGATCCGCCAGAACGCCAAGTGTGACCGCACCATCAGTCTGTACGGCTACGTGCGCGGGGTGTCGCTACGCCCGCACACACCCATACACATACCAGGTGAGGGCGCCGGTATAACCGCACACACCCATACACATACCAGGTGAGGGCGCCGGTGTAACCGCACACACCATACACATACAGTGGGGGTAGCCCGCACACCCATACACATCCAGGTGAGGGCCCGGTATAGCGCACACACCATACACATACCAGGTGAGGGCGGTATAACCGCACACACCCATACACATACCAGGCGCCGTATAGCCCACACACCATACATACCAGGTCCTATATAACACACCCATACATACAGGTGGGGGGACACACCCAACAACCAGGTGAGGCGCCGGTAACCGCACACACCCATACACATACAGGTGAGGCCAGTATAAAACCAGGTGGGGGCGCCAGTATAACGCACAACCATACACATACCAGGTGAGGCGCCGGTAAACCGCACACCATACACATACCAGGTGGGGCGCCCACACCCATACACATACCAGGTGGGGCGCCGGTAGCCGCACACACCCATACACATACCAGGTGGGGCGCCGGTATAACCGCACACACCCATACACATACCAGGTGAGGGCGCCAGTATAACCAACACCCATACACATACCAGGTGGGGCGCCAGATAACCGCACACACCCATACACATACCAGGTGGGGGCGCCGGTATAACCGCACACACCCATACACATACCAGGTGGGGGCGCCAGTATAACCGCACACACCCATACACATACCAGGTGGGGCGCCAGTATAACCGCACACACCCATACACATACCAGGTGGGGCGCCAGTAAACCCACACACCAAAATACCAGGTGGGGCGCCAGTATAACCGCACACACCCATACACATACCAGGTGAGGGCGCCGTATAACCGCACACACCCATACACATACCAGGTGGGGGCGCCGGTATAACCGCACACCCAACACAACCAGGTGGGGCGGTGTAACCGCACACACCCATACACATACCAGGTGGGGCGCCAGTATAACCGCACACACCCATACACATACCAGGTGAGGGCGCCAGTATAACCGCACACACCCATACACATACCAGGTGAGGGCGCCAGTATAACCGCACACACCCATACACATACCAGGTGAGGGCGCCAGTATAACCGCACACACCCATACACATACCAGGTGGGGCGCCGGTGTAACCGCACACACCCATACACATACCAGGTGGGCAGTATAACCGCACACACCCATACACATACCAGGTGGGGGCGCCGGTATAACCGCACACACCCATACACATACCAGGTGGGGGCGCCAGTATAACCGCACACACCCATACACATACCAGGTGAGGGCGCCAGTATAACCGCACACCCCATACACATACCAGGTGGGGGCCAGTAAACCCACACACCCATACAATACCAGGTGGGGGCGCCGGTATAGCCGCCACACCCATACACATACCAGGTAGGGCGCCGGTGTAACCGCACACACCCATACACATACCAGGTGGTGGCGCCGGTGTAACCGCACACACCCATACACATACCAGGTGAGGGCGCCGGTGTAACCGCACACACCCATACACATACCAGGTGAGGGCGCCGGTGTAACCGCACACCCATACACATACCAGGTGGGGGCGCCGGTATAGCCGCACACCCATACACATACCAGGTGAGGGCGCCGGTATAGCCGCACACACCCATACACATACCAGGTAGGGGCGTCGGTGTAACCGCACCGTCATTCTGTACGGCTATATCTGCAGCCCGTACATGTACCAGGTGAGGGCGCCGGCGGGGCGGCCGTGTTCAGATGGGGACGCCAGCTACTGGTACACACGGCCTGTGTGTACACTGGCTGGGGTATGGTGCAGTTCACATTGCACTGTCACTTGTCATGGTTTTCGTTGATGATTTTTATCAGGTGAATTTCCTCCTTGTGTTAGATCCGGAGTCGATGAGAATGCCGCGTCACCTACCTTGCTTGGACGACGCTCGTCGTGATGCTCGGCGTAGCATTGGTCTGCCCTCCTCGTCACTGCCTGCCCTTCCCTTGTGTGCGTTCAGACGCGTGACTGAGGTTTCGTGCACGTCCATCCAGGCGCCGGCGACTTCCGGCTGTCGAGCGTCGACTCCCTGCCGGACCCGTGCCCGCTGCCGGTGCGCGCCACCAAGTCGCGCCGCTCGCTCACAGAGCGCGACAAGTCCATGTACGCGCCCATGTCGGGCGTGGGCGGCATCGTGTACGACAAGGACGCCGTCTACATCGAGCTGGGCGGCAGCCACAGCCACGGCCAGCGTGGCGGCCGCACGGTGGGTCCGGGCGGGGGCGAGCTGCTGCTGGCGCTGCTGGTGGCGCTGCTGTCGCCGCTGCTGTTGGCGCGACACCACGTCTCCCCCATCAACTGTCCACATCCCCATGTTATTGTTGTGTAACTGTTGTGAAGTAGGACAAAATTTCCCTTTCAACAGGTTGTAACACAGATGACGTCATGGCTCCGCTATCTGGCATGACCTGATTCGGCCAGAAAAAGGAAAGCAAATTGTGAACTATCTGCATTTTGTTGTCGCATGCTGTGCAGCGTTTCCTTTTTGTCCCGAGGAAGCTGCTTGGTTGGCGTCTCCCTTCTCCGGTAGCGAAGGTAACACTCAAATCTTTGCGTTCCTCTGCAACTGTTCTTGCACGCAGATGTTAACACCGAACAGCTCTTTCCAGCCATGCATTTATTAGCTGTCTTGCTCTCTGTATTCGGTACTGCTCGAGGTTCTGTTCTCTGTGTTTGTTTCTGTCAGAGATTCTGATCCCTGTACCCAGGGCGTCGGTATCTCAGTGGTTAAGCTGAGTGTCTGGCAAGCCAGAGGCACGGGTTCGATTCTCCGCGATGCCCGCCCTTCCTCTCAGGCTGAGAGGACATGTGAGTTCAGCTTCTGAGTGCGTCGTAAAGCCACAATCCAATCAAAGGATCCCTGTATCCGGTCCTGCTAGAGGTTCTGTTTGATGCGTTAGGTTCTGTCAGAGGTTCTGCTCCTTGCACCTGGTCCTGATGGAAGTCCTGTTCTCTGTGTTCTGTCCTACTAGAGGTTCTGCTCCATACACCCGATCCCGTGATAGGTCCTGTTCTCTGTACCCGGTCTTATGCAGCTGGCGAGCACTGATCCGAGGAGCGACAGCGATAGGCGTGAGTCGACCCCATCCTCTTCTCCTTCTTCCTCGGAGGACTCCTCCTCACTCTGTTCTCGGACGCCCGCGTCCACACATAAATAGTAATAGCGTGACCATTTGACGGGCAGGAGCAGCAGCCAGCTGACGGCCAGACGCCAGCTGACGATGACGAGGACGATGAAGACAAACAGCTGGTGAGCGGCATGATGACGTCACAGCACACTATCGACCAGAAGATGGAGGAGGCGCAGCTGCAGCTGTTCTCCGGACAGCAGCCCATCTCGTCCCAGGACGCCGCCAGGTAGGGTCTACTGCCGGCTGCCACCGTCCCAGGACGCCGCCAGGTAGGGTCTACTGCCGGCTGCCACCGTCCCAGGACGCCGCCAGGTAGGGTCTACTGCCGGCTGCCACCGTCCCAGGACGCCGCCAGGTAGGCTCTACTGCCGGCTGCCACCCAGTCCGCCAGGTAGGTCTACTGCCGGCTGCCACCGTCCCAGGACGCCGCCAGGTAGGGTCTACTGCCGGCCGCCACCGTCCCAGGACGCCGCTAGGTAGGCTCTACTGCCGGCCGCCACCGTCCCAGGACGCCGCCAGGTAGGGTCTACTGCCGGCTGCCACCGTCCCAGGACGCCGCCAGGTAGGGTCTACTGCCGGCTGCCACCGTCCCAGGACGCCGCCAGGTAGGGTCTACTGCCGGCTGCCACCGTCCCAGGACGCCGCCAGGTAGTCTACTGCCGGCTGCTACCGTCCCAGGACGCGCCAGGTAGGGTCTACTGCCGGCTGCCACCGTCCCAGGACGCGCCAGGTAGGGTCTACTGCCGGCTGCCACCGTCCCAGGACGCCGCCAGGTAGGGTCTACTGCCGGCTGCCACCGTCCCAGGACGCCGCCAGGTAGGGTCTACTGCCGGCTGCCACCGTCCCAGGACGCCGCCAGGTAGGGTCTACTGCCGGCTGCCACCGTCCCAGGACGCCGCTAGGTGAGGGGGAGGGGGTCAACTGGTGGGTGTCATGGTTGATAGTTGGCGATTGAAATTGAACCGCATTCAGCTGATTTCTTACCTCGAAATAACCCCAACGTCCGATATTATTGCATATGTTCCTCGGGGCTCAGATGCTATATCAATATGAAATAATGTTTACCACCTGACCTCGACGTATAACATGGCGAAGTTAAACACACTGTCCTCAGCTGTACTGTCCGGTGATGTTTGCCGCTGCGGCGTGCATCACTACCAGCTGTCTGACATACTGTGTCTACCTCCGAGCTGTCTGTGCTGCCATACCGCCGTGCTACCGTACTGCTGTACTGACGTACCTCCGTACTCCCGTACCTCCGTACTCCCGTACCTGCGTACTCCCGTCCCTCCGTACTCCCGTACCTCCGTACTCCCGTACCTCCTTACTCCCGTCCTCCGTACTCCCGTCCCTCCGTACTCCCGTACCTGCGTACTCCCGTCCCTCCGTTCTCCCGTATCTCTTCACTCCCGTCCCTCCGTTCTCCCGTACCTCCGTACTCCCGAACCTGCGTGCTCCCGTCCCTCCGTTCTGCCGTACCTCTTTACTCCCGTCCCTCCGTTCTCCCGACCCTCCGACCCGTGAGTGACCCGGCCCCGTCTGTACTCCAGACAGCTCCACTACGAGACCGTGGCGCAGGAGGACGGCCGTAGCCGGCGGCGCATGCTCTTCGACGACGGCGACGACGAGCCCATGGACGAGGACGAGGCGCCCGACGGCGAGGACGAGGCGCCCGACGGCGAGGACGAGGACGAGGCGGCCGACGGCGAGGAGGAGTCTGAGGACGAGGATGACGAGGAAGAAGCGAGTGACGAGGAGGAGGACGATGGCCTCGCGGGGCGGCTGAAGAAACTCGCCGGCGCTGGCGTCATCCAAGAACAGAGTGAAGAGGAGTCCTCCGAGGAGGAAGGAGAAGAGGATGGGGATGGTCTCGCGCCCACCGCTGTCGCTCCTCGGATCAGTGCTCGCCAGCTCCATAAGCTGATATACGGTACAGGTACGTGCCTATACACTGTCCAGATGGGTGTCTATAAGGTACAGTTAGTTATTAGGGATTTCGGGCGCATCAACTGCAGTGGTTATACAGCGCCGATATACAAGGTGCAGGCGTGTGTGTGGGCGTATGTACGGTATTGGTGGGTGTCTGTATGATCATAGATTGTTTACTAAGTAGGGTGGAATATACCACTTCTCGGTCGTCCCTCCCAAAGGAGTACCGACACCGTGGCTTTGAATGCTTGTTCATGAAGTCCCATTTATGTCCAATTTATGTCCCATTTATGCCCTATTACTGACAGTGGTTCGTTTATAAATGCCATTCTTATGCTTATCATTACCAATCGTGATAGATGCACATCTTGCAATATAATCTCAGGTAAAGTGATCACCTCTGATGTACGTTATACGATACCAGGTGATAGCTTAGATATTTTAATTGCTACCCTTACCGTGAATATAGGTGTCCATATATTAGTTTCCCCTCACAAGGAAAAAAGGCGCAGTTGTAAGTACACTATTGGCTCAAAATTTAGTTTGAAGAGCTTTAAAGATATTCTAAACGGCGTCGTTTCCAGAGCGAATTTTTACATCCCGTGCTTGTTTCAACACCTCGCACCTAACAAAATAAAAAACTAATGTAATGATGTCTGTATACGATGCAGGTGTGTTTGTGTCCCCATATAGGGTATGGGTAGGTGTTCCTTTTTTAAATGCTACTCCGATTTGTTGCGGTTTAGGAAGGGTTCAATTGCTAAGCAGAGCTTGTTGCGTGAACCCTGGCCCCACCCGATCCATGACCTGCAGTTCAACGGCAGAATTTAGACCGTAAATTTAACGTGCCCCATACCATGCAGACCGGGTGCTCGTTTCATCGTCCTTATCGCCAGCTGGGGCTAAATGCGAGCGCGCGAAGGCTCGTACCCTGTGTTGCCAGTACAGGGAGACCAGTGCAGGCCAGCGCTCTAACCAACTGAGCTGCCTGGGCGGCAAACTGATTTCAGTCTGGTATGCTACTGATTTGTTCAAGAATTTTACATGTGTGGCCAAATGGTGCATGTTGGTATTCATATACCATGCAGATGGGTGTGTTTCCTCGTCGTGCCAGCTGTCCAACTCGTCTTGTGACAGAGCGGCCCCAGGCTTGCCTTGTAGGTGTACACTCCCACCAAAAAAACATGTTCTGGTTAAATACGCCGAATTATTCCCTCGGCCCTCAGTCAACGACTTCCGTGCCTCCCAGACTGCGGGGACGAGTAGCCTAAGGGTAAGTTGCCCGTCTTACAATCGAAAGGTTGTGAGTTCGAGTCTCACCTGTTGCTACCCTTCGCCCGCGGCCAATCGGCGTGAGAGATTGGCGACGCTACATGGCTCAACGGTCGATGTGTTGTGAAACAAATAACCAACAAACCTCCCAGACCGCTCTCGGCAACTCGCCCCCAACTTCCAAGACCACAGTCGTCAATAACTCTCCAGACCGCTGTCAGTAACTCCCCAGGTCATTGGCAGTAAGTTACCAAACCACAGTAACTCCCCAGACCTGTGTCAATTTCTCCCCAGACCGCTGCCGGTAACTCCCCAGATCACTCAGTAACGCCCCAGACCACAGTGACTTCCTAGACCGATGTCAGTAACTCCCAAGACCAGTATAAGTAGTCATCCCCAGACTGCTGTTGATAACTCCCCAGATCACTGTCAGTAACTCCTCAGACCACAGTAACTCCCCAGACCGCTGTCAGTAACTCCCCAGACCGCTGCACGTAACCGTCCCGCCTCCCCAGAGCGATTAACTCGCCATACCACTTAAAAACTCATCAGACAACAATAACTCCACACACCGCCGTCAATAACTCCCCACACCGTTGTCAATATCTCCCCAGACCGCTGTCAGCAACTCCCGAGACCGCTGCACGTAACCGTCCCGCCTCCCCAGACCGATTAACGTCGCCATACCACTTAAAAACTCATCAGACAAATAACTCCACACACCGCCGTCAATAACTCCCCACACCGTTGTCAATATCTCCCCAGACCGCTGTCAACCCCCCCCCCAGCCGATAACCGCCATACCACTTAACCATCAAACCATACAGTTGTCAATATCTCCCCAGACCGCTGTCAGCAACTCCCGAGACCGCTGCACATAACCGTCCCGCCTCCGCAGACCCGGGCCGGTCGGCGGCCGGCGTCGCCCCGGCCGGCCAGGAGCAGGATGAGCAGGAGCAGGAGCAGGAGGTGGGCGGCCTGTTCAGGGTGGTGCGCGCCGAACAGCGGGACCGCAGCGGCCGGGACGAGGTGGAGCGCAGTGTGCCGGACAGGGGCGGCCCTCCGCTCAGCAGGTGGAGCACAGAGGAGGTGAGACCCTCACAAGGTGACACACAGGTGGCCCCTCAGCAGGTCACACACAGGTGAGACCCTCACCAGGTGGCACACGGAGCAGGTGAGAACCTTCCAGCAGGTGTCGCGTGCAGCATGTGAGCCTCCACCAGGTGACACACAGGTGGGCCTGCATCAGGTGTTGTGTGGAGCAGTTCGTAGGAGTGCAGTGCCATTTTATGAACGACATTGTTACGGTCAAATAGGCGGTATGGCGAACTCGTCTCCCCCTTCTCTCATCTCATCGCATCTTTCTCCCTCTTCTCCCAATCGTTCTCCTCTCATTGCCTCATCTTATTCTTCTCCACTTCCCTCCATTTCACCCTTCCAGTCGATCTGGCTTCTCCTCTCCGTCTTTCCCTTCCAGCTCTCTACGAGTACCAAGTGTTGTATGCCCATATGTATTAGTGGGTATACTCGAGTGTCACGAGTACTTGTATGGCATTGATACATTGAGTCTCCTAGCCGAAAGGTCGTGGGCTCGGGGATATAGGATTTCATCTCGAGGCGGATGTTGGACGCCCCTCTCTGGCGTCATATTCCAGAGTCAGAGTCAGGGTCCCCAGGGTCTGTGACACCACGTTGCAGGGCAGTGCTAAACACTACATAATGTTTTCTCATTAGATGTGAGATGTCAAAATCAGTACAGTAGGATGTCGAAATAGCCATAAAAAATAATGTTGGTTCAAATGCTTGTTAAGTTGTTCAAATTCAGTTTTGTGACGACTGGGTACATATGACAACCAATGTAGCATGTTTTTAGATGTACCTTATTTTGGGTTATCGATAACAACAATAGCAATGTAAATGCCAGTTGTATAAACCAGTGTTGTATAACACAGCACATCACAGGTAATCCCTCTATCTGAAATTGTCTTTGGTATCTTAGGTATCAATATCCAAGATACATTATGGCGAGATAAATAAGACACTTATAAACAGGATACAGTTAGAAACGAGGAATGAGGACTTCACAAGCACACACCAAGAAGCAAGACGTCAATGCATCCTTGGGAAAGCTGCCGATTCAGTGTGCAGTAAGCGGCATATTCCACCATATTTCCCCGACTAACGTATCACTGTTGCAGGGTCGCGCCTGCATCGCCGACTGCTTCGTGACGGGCGAGTGGAAGGCGAGCGAGAACGCGTCGGCCCTGCTGGCCATGGACGACGACGGCTGGGAGGACGAGGACGGCGACTTCGAGGACATGGAGACCGGCGAGAAGCACGAGGCCGGGCCCGCCAAGGAGGAGCGCGACGACGAGTCCGAGGACGAGATGCCCGTCAAAAAAGGTACCCCCGAGATACGTTCGAATGCAGCGTGCACGCGAAGCACAGTGTTCGCTGCGGGAAGTGTGGCCTTGGTGCAGTGGCTCTCCTTGGGTTGGGTAGTGAACGGTCGATGGGTCAGGGCTGGGACGTTGGGTAATGGACGGCCGATGTGTGTGGGTCGGGGCTGGGACGTTGGCTAATGAATGGTGGACATGGCTGCCGCTGAGTATGGTTTAAGGACTGTAGGTCGGGGCGGGACGTTGAGTAATTAACAGCCGTTATGTAGGTTTTGGACCAGTTTACCTATCGTGGATGACGCACCCCAAAACACCAACGCTGTTGAAACAATATATTCCCTGTTCCGTGGAAGTACGCACTTGTACCTTGCAATGCAGATATAATACACATCCGACAACCCAAGTTGACATGCGCCAGTATTATGTCCCGCGTTCAGTATTCAGTAGAAGTAAATATCCAAAAGTTTTCAGTACTTGCTGTCACAGTGGTGTGAACTGGAGAATGAGAACAATATTTTGGAAGAAATGCTGAAAACCGGAATCCATCAGGAATCCATATAATCACAATCCTGCCGCTAGTTTTGATCGGTCACATGCCAATGCCACCTTGCGCTTGTCTTCTCGTTGATTGTTTTCGACGTCAACGCAGTTTTTTTAACGTATGGGTACCTGACTCTTCGGGAAGGTTCATTTCAGGACATTTGTAGGCTTTGAGCTGGGCGGTTTTGCACATTGTAACGTTTACGACTGTTCTCAGACGACGAACAACTGACGCGCAAGCAGATGTTGGAGAAGAAGAAGAAGTTGAAGGCTGCGTTTGACGCCGAGTACGACGACAAGGAGGGCTCCAGCTTCTACGATGACCTGAAGCGCGACCTGGATCGTCAGGCAGAGGTCAGTATAGACGTTCCTGATCCGTGTGTGGGGAGGGAGGGGGGGGGGCGGTCGGGTGACCTCTCACAGGCCTGTAGTGTAACTGAACACCTAGCTCTGTTTTACGGCGTGTGGATGAGCAGTCTGGTTGGTTATTAGTTTTACGACACGTCGACCGTTGAGTCATGTAGCGTCGCCAATCTCTCACGCCGATTGGTCGCAGGCGAAGAGTAGCGACAGGTGAGACTCGAACCCACAACCTTTCGATTGTGAGACGGGTAACTTACCCCTAGACTGCTCGTCTCCTTCGAACAGTCCAGGGGTAAGGTGCCCGTCGCCCAGCCGAATGGTCGTAAGTCCGAGCTCCACCAGTCGTTGCTCTTCACCCGTGATCAGTCGACGGGAGACTGGCGACACCATGCAACCCAAAACGGCCGATGCTTGGTCAAGTCAATGACAACCGTGGCTGCTGTGTGACGTCACTCCTGGCCCCGCTGCGTGGTGCCGCTGTCAGTCGTGTGGTGCCGCTGTCAGTCGTGTGGTGTCGCTGTCAGCGGTGTGGTGCCGCTGGTGCCGCTGTCAGTCGTGTGGTGCCGCTGTCAGTCGTGTGGTGCCGCTGTCAGTCGTGTGGTGCCGCTGTCAGTCGTGTGGTGCCGCTGTCAGTCGTGTGGTGCCGCTGTCAGCGGTGTGGTGCCGCTGTCAGTCGTGTGGTGCCGCTGTCAGTCGTGTGGTGCCGCTGTCAGTCGTGTGGTGCCGCTGTCAGTCGTGTGTGCCGCTGCCGCTGTCAGTCGTGTGGTGCCGCTATCAGCGGTGTGGTGCCGCTGTCAGTCGTGTGGTGCCGCTGTCAGTCGTGTGGTGCCGCTGTCAGTCGTGTGGTGCCGCTATCAGCGGTGTGGTGCCGCTGTCAGCGGTGTGGTGCCGCTATCAGCGGTGTGGTGCCGCTGTCAGTCGTGTGGTGCCGCTGTCAGCGGTGTGGTGCCGCTGTCAGTCGTGTGGTGCCGCTATCAGCGGTGTGGTGCCGCTGTCAGTCGTGTGGTGCCGCTGTCAGTCGTGTGGTGCCGCTGTCAGCGGTGTGGTGCCGCTGTCAGTCGTGTGGTGCCGCTGTCAGTCGTGTGGTGCCGCTGTCAGCGGTGTGGTGCCGCTATCAGTCGTGTGGTGCCGCTGTCAGTCGTGTGGTGCCGCTGTCAGCGGTGTGGTGCCGCTGTCAGTCGTGTGGTGCCGCTGTCAGTCGTGTGGTGTTGTGTGAAAACGCGCCGGCCGTCGAGCCGGCACGCGTCGGCCGACTAACGCGCTGACGTCACACCCGCCAGCTGAACCGCAGCGAGTTCGACGGCGTGGAGGAGCAGCTGCGCGTGGAGCTGGAGGGCTACCGGCCCGGCATGTACGTGCGCCTGGAGGTGCGCCACGTGCCGTGCGAGCTGGTCACCAACTTCGACCCGACCTACCCGCTGATCGTGGGCGGGCTGACGGCCGGCGAGGAGAACATCGGATACGTGCAGGTGGGCGGGCGTCGGGGCGGCCTGGGCAGGGATTGGCTGGCAGCCGGCGAATGAGAATGTCGGGTACGTGTAGGTGGGCGGGGCGTCGGGGCGGCCTGGGCAGGGATTGGCTGACAGCCAGCGAATGAGAACGTCGGGTACGTGTAGGTGGGCGGGGCGTTGGGGCGGGTTGGGGCGCGCTGGGCTGACCGCCAGCGAATACGAACATCGGATGCGTGCAGGTTGGCGGGACGTTGGGGCGGGCTTGGTTGGCCGCGCGGCCGGCCAGCTTGTTAGTTATCTGGGGCTTTGGGGCGCATCGGCTACGTTGAGCCGTCCTGTATGTCACTCTTCACTGAGTGGGTGATCCACCGCATCGTGCCGTGCGCGGGGTGTGCCGGCTGGCTGACCCGCTCATGTTGGGGGGGTGAAGGTGTTCTTACAATGCAATGTTACCCTTCCATCGCGGCTGATCCTTAACAAGGTTCAAAGATTGTGACTGTGGAGCTGCCGCCCCTGCCCCGCGATATGTAGTTTATAGTCCGATTGATGTTTGCAGTTCCTTGTGAACTGTGGGCGTGTGCAATTGTAGATAGTATGTGTCTTCTGTGTGAAGGAAGCGAGAGCCCATCGTTCAGAGCCCCAGCCAGAATAATCGTGTTTGATAATCTAGTGGCATCCTGTATTTTAATTGCCTGTGCGCGTGTTTCAATAGTCACTTGTAACTGTTGGCAAGCCTTGCGCCAAAATTTGACCCAATTTGTGTTATCTCCGCGACCGCATCGCACCTCAGGATTGACTTATAAGACTTAGCCCACGAGTCATCAGGAACGGTCGAAATATATCATTGGGTCGATTGGCCAAGCGCATAGCATGTCTCATAGCATAGTTAGGAGGGCCCATCTACAACTTGGAGGGGCTCAGCCCCCTCTTCTGTAGCCGTAGTCACGGCGACTGGTGGTGACCTCAGGGGTTGGACTTATGGTCGGAGTGGTCTGTGATCTACGGATGGAGTGACCTACATTGGGTGGCGACATCTCAAGATGGGGTAAATTAAAGTTGGAGTGACTTGGGAAGCGTAACTTGCAGACAGGCGACCCATTGGAAGTGACGTTGGCGGGGTTGACCTGGGGCGGGTGGAGGTGATTTAGGAAGGCCGGCTTAGTCGTGGGTTCGAATCTCACAACCGACGGCGTTTACCGAGTCCACCTGCGGCCAATCGGCGTGAGAGGCTGGCGACGCTATATGTCCTAGCGGTTGGATGCGTCGTAAAAGAACCCATTAAGGCCGGCTTAAGACTGAGGGGAGAGATGGTTTAGGAATCTGCATTGGCCAACGCAGTCGATGCGCCCCTGAGCTCCAAGGATGGGCGGTGTGTGACCGACAGCCTGCGGTCAGCCGTGCCCGCTCTGACGCGGTTCACAGTCCTCACGTAGTGCCGCGGCGACGAGTAACCCAGGGGTAAGTCGCACGTCTCACGATCGAAAGATTGTGGGTTTGAGCCTGACCTGTCGCTACTCTTCGCCCACGACCAATCGGCGTGAGAGATTGGCGACGCCACATGACTCAACGGTCGATATGTCGTAAAGCCAATAATGTCTCAAAACCAATAACCAGCCAACTTCACGCGCTGCCGCAGACGCGGGTGAAGCGGCACCGCTGGTACAAGCGCACGCTGAAGACGCGCGACCCGCTCATCATATCGCTCGGCTGGCGGCGCTTCCAGACGGTGCCGCTCTACTCGGTGCAGGACCACAACGGCCGCAACAGGTGGGTGGCGACCCGGAGGTCACCTCACGTGGACCGTGCTTACCGCGAGTTCTGATGTAAAAGATCGTAATTCCTATTGGGGCGGGGATGGCCGAGTGGTTAAGGTGTCGGGCTATGGATACCAAAGGTCCCGGGTTCGACTCTAGCGCCACTCAGGACATTTCCCAATCCCGCGGCCCACCGGCGAAACAGTGTGGGCGGCGCCATTAGCCGTAAATGTGCATAAAGTGTCGTGAACCAACCAATAAACAAACAAATCGTAATTCGTATTCATTTCGTGCTTAGTTTAAATGGCAAGCGTTCGGTGGTGTGACCCGTCGGGCAGGCCGCCGTCTGGGTGCCAAATGACCCCGCGGTCGGCGCGCCCTTAAGCCCAAATAATCAACCAACCAATCAGAGGGGAGCGCCATGACACCGCCTCCACCCGCCGAGGACGAGTGGTCTAGGAGTAAGTTGCCCGTCTCGCAATCGAAAGATCGTGGGTTCGAGTTTCACCCGTCGCTACTCTTCGCCCGCGACCAATCGGCGTGAGAGATTAGCGACGCTGCATGACGCAACGGCCGACGTGTCTCGTAAAACGAACAACCACCAAAATCAGACATGCCATGCTACATATGGCATACACCCAACATGGATTCCTCAATGAAACAGGTGCATTGTAGTCAAACAGTTAATCGATTTGTCAATCAACCTAAATTAAGCAAGCAAGTATAAAAGTTGAAAATTCTGTCATTATTTTTGCACACGGTTTGTTTGTTTGTTTATTGGGTGGTTCACGACACACTTTCTGCACATTCACGGCTAATGGCGCCGCCCACACTGTTTCGCCGGTGGGCCGCGGGATTTAGAAATGTCCCGAGCGGCGCTAGTGTCGAACCAGGGACTTTTGGTACCCAGAGCCCAACACCTTAACCACTCGGCCATCCCCGCCCCATTTTTGCACACACGGGAATAGCTTCATTGACACGATGAACTGACCACAACCCGGCGGCCGCGGCAGACTGCTCAAGTACACGCCCGACCACCTGCACTGCACGGCCCACTTCTGGGGGCCCATCACGCCGCAGGGCACCGGCCTGCTGGCGCTGCAGTCGGTCGGCGACGTGACGCCCTCGTTCCGCATCGCCGCCACCGGCACCGTGCTCGACCTGGACAAGTCGGTGCAGGTGGTGAAGAAGCTCAAGCTGGTCGGCACGCCCAGCAAGGTCATGAAGAAGACCGCCTTCATACAGGTGGGGCGGGCGCTGCTGTCGGGCGGAGGGTCTCGGCGGCTTGTCTTGGCGTGTCTTCCTGTGTCTCACTTTGCCTTTCCTTAGCTCGCCTTACATTATGTTGCTGCTCCTTGCCTTACCTTATCGCATCTTATGCTACCTTATCTTACCTTGCCATACCTTGCCAAGCCACCTTGCTTTATCTTGCCATAACATACCACCACACCATGCCACCTTGTCATACCTTACCACCTTTCTATACCATGCCACCTTGTCATACCTTACCACCTTACCACTTACCTAACTTTAGCTTACCATGCCTTATCTTACCTTGCCATACCACCTACCTTACCATGCCATATCACCTACCTTACCTTGACATATCTCCTTGCCTTATCTTGCCATATCTTACCTTACCTTACCTTACCTTACCTTACCTTACCTTACCTTACCTTACCTTACCTTACCTTACCTTACCTTGTCTTGCCTTGCCTTAACTTACCTTGCCTTACCTTACCTTACCATGCCTTACCATACCATACCATATACCATACCATACCATACCATACCATACCATACTGCTGGCGTAGGACAAGGCAGGCGAGGTGATGCTGTGCCATGTGCGCATAGGACTACTTATTCCACCCGTGGTTACTCGCTCACTAGTGACAATAAGCTATTGTGTCCTAGATGTGGTGCAGTGCTAACAGCTCGCCACGTTCTAATTGCATGCCCGAAGCTTTGCCCAAATTAGCTATCCCTAAATTAGGTACCTCCCAAAGCACCCAAAACGTGGAGTACATATATAGTTATAGGTACGCAATTGTCTCAAAACTAGGCTTTGGGTTCAAAGCTTTTAAACCACATTATTTCCATATCGATTTAGACATGGAAATACATTACCACATGGGATGTGTTTTCATGGAAACTACATGAAACATAGAAACCATATTATTTTCATGGCGATCTCAACATCCTGCCGAACTCGTTCCGAAATCTCACACCTGACGAAACTTCACCACTTTATCGCTGCGTGCGTCACTATTTTAGCACTGCTTGCGTCACTACTGTAACACTGCTTGCGTCACTACTTTAATGTGTCCCGCCATTATCCGTGAACGTGCATAAAGTGCGTCGTGAGCCACCCAGTGAGCGTAACACGTCCGGCCGCGCAGGGCATGTTCACCAGCGTGCTGGAGGCGGCGCGGTTCGAGGGCGCCCTATGCCGCACCGTGTCGGGCGTGCGCGGCCAGGTGAAGAAGGCGCTGACGGCGCGGCCGGCCGGCCTGGTGCGCTGCACATTCGAGGACCACATCAAGCTGAGCGACATCGTGTTCGTGCGCACGTGGTACCCGATGCCGGTGGCGCGGCTGTACTCGCCCGTCGTGTCGCTGCTGCTGCCGGCCGGCGCCAAGGCGCGCTGGGCCGGCATGAAGACCGTCGGCCAGCTGAAGCGCGAGCGCGACATCCGGGTGGAGCCGTCGGCGGACCACCTGTACACGGTGAGGGCGGGCTGCGGTCTCGGTCTGGCTCGGGTGATGGTTTGTCGGTGCTGGGGCTGTCCTCAACCGTCGGCGGACCACCTGTACACGGTGAGGGACGGGCTGCGGTCTCGGTCTGGCGGTGGTTGGGTGTGTTTGTCGTGCGGGCTGTCCTCGGCTGCGGTCTCGGTCTGGCTCGGGTGATGGTTTGTCGGTGCTGGGGCTGTCCTCAACCGTCGGCGGACCACCTGTACACGGTGAGGGGCGGGCTGCGGTCTCGGTCTGGCTCGGGTGATGGTTTGTCGGTGCTGGGGCTGTCCTCAACCGTCGGCGGACCAGTTAGACGTGGTGAGGGATGGGTCTCGGTCTGTGGTCTGGGCTTGGTATGCGTTGACCCGTTTGTCTGTGGTGTGTGGTGCCTTGGTGGTCTGGGGTCCGGCCTGTGGTCGTGGTGGTGTGCCGATCTGGGGCTTGTCCTGTGTTTGTGGGGGTTTGAAGTATGTGGTCCCCTGCTGATCGACTGGGCGATTGATTGCCCGGTTGACGGTTTGTCAATGCCGGATTTGCCCTGAAATTCCCCTTCATCTCGCAGTCTGCCCTTAGCGCGCCGCCATCACCCGTTGTGTGGGAACGAATGTAGCGGTTTCCTTGTTGTCTGGGTCACTCGCGGCGAAGTGGGCGCCGATTTGCTGTCCTCCCGTGTGCACGACACTGCTCGGGAAGAGTAGTGTCGCAGAGTAGTGTCGACACTACTCAGGACGATCGCCGGGCTGTATCCGTAGGTAGACTGGCAAAATGTGTGTTGGTTTGTGCTTTGTGAGAAAAGCCTGGTTCGTTTTGTCAAACTGACTTGTGCGACTTGTAATGCATGTCCCAATAACTTCGTGTCTCATGTTTACGGTTTAGACAGTGGTCCATGATCATGCGATTGTTGTGTTCCTTTATCACTGCTTCCACTTGATCCACCAGGCACACCAGGTGTTCCACAACACATCACCGCCATGGTGATGGAGTTAGCGGGGTAGCTCCCACCACAGCGGCACAGAATGTCCCAGTCACCGCCACGGCGTTTAGCGCAGTCCACTGTCGGTGTGGCTATGTCGGCGTGAGGGGCAAATCTTTGGCAGCTCTCCCGCCAGGAGATGCGGAGCAGGGAGGTCAGGTCACGTAGCTTGACCTGACCCGGTCTGGCAAGTCGGGCGGAACGGCTGGAACAAGTCTGCCTATGTGGCGGCCGAGCACAACGTTTTGCCCTGATGTGACCTAACTCAAATTGAACCGAACCGACCACGACCCCGTCCCGAGCTGACCCCGATCCCGACCCGACCCCGACCCGACCCGACGCGTCAGTCCAGCCGCAACAGCCAGCCACATATGTATCCGCGTGCGTGGCTTGTGCTGCTGACCTGACCCGACTTGACCTGACCTGCTGTGACCTGTGCCTGTACAGCCGGTGGAGCGGCCGGCGCGCCACAGCCGTCCGCTGCAGGTGCCGCCGGCGCTCCAGCGCCAGCTGCCGTATGCCGAGCGCGCCAAACTGGGCGTGGCCGCGGGAAACGTGCTGGGCGGGCCGTCACAGCAGCTGGAGCGGGTGGCCGTCGTCCTGCAGCCGCGCGAGCAGAAGGTGGGTGTGACGCACGAGGCGGGGTAAGTCTGACGGACGGTAGGTCACTGAAGAATAACAGACGGTAGTCAGCCCAGGGAGCGGAAGGTTGGTGTGCCGCACGCAGCGGGGTTAGGCTGACGGACGGTAGGTCACTGAAGAATAACAGACGATAGTCAGCCCATGGAGCGGAAGGTTAGCGTGCCGCACGCAGCGGGTTAGGCTGACGGACGGTAGGTTACTGAAGAATAACAGACGGTAGTCAGCCCAGGGAGCGGAAGGTTGGTGTGCCGCACGCAGCGGGGTTAGGCTGACGGACGGTAGGTTGCTACTAAGTGGCAGAGACTGTGGTCAGCCCAGGGAGTAGAAGGTGGGTGTGCCGCGCGCAGCGGGGTTAGGCTGACGGACGGTAGGTCACTGAAGAATAACAAGACGGTAGTCAGCCCAGGGAAGAAGGTGGGTGTGCCGCACACAGCGGGGTTAGTCTGACGGACGGTAGGTTACTGAAGAATGACAGACGGTAGTCAGCCCAGGGGGCAGAAGGTGGGTGTGACGCACGAGGCGGGGTAAGTCTGGCGGACGGTAGGTTACTGAAGAATGACAAGACGGTAGTCAGCCCAGGGGGCAGAAGGTGGGTGTGCCGCACACAGCGGGGTTAGTCTGGCGGACGGTAGGTTACTGAAGAATAACAGAGACGGTAGTCAGCCCAGGGGGCAGAAGGTGGGTGTGACGCACGTGGCGGGGTAAGTCTGGCGGACGGTAGGTCACAAAATAGGGTGTCCCAGGGGAGGGAAGGTGGGGTTGCCGGCCGCAGGGGGGTTGGTTTGGCGGCGGTGTTGCTACTAAGTAGCAGAGACTGTGGCAGCCCAGGGGGCAGAAGGTGGGTGTGCCGCACGCAGCGGGGTTAGGCTGACGGACGGTAGGTTGCTACCAAGTAACAGAGACTGGTCAGCCCAGGGGACAGAAGGTGGGTGTGCCGCACGCAGCGGGGTTAGGCTGACGGACGGTAGGTTGCTACCAAGTAACAGAGACTGGGGTCAGCCCAGGGAGTAGAAGGTGGGTGTGCCGCGCGCAGCGGGGTTAGGCTGACGGACGGTAGGTTGCTACCAAGTAGCAGAGACTGTGGTCAGCCCAGGGAGTAGAAGGTGGGTGTGCCGCGCGCAGCGAGGTCAGTGTGACGGGCGACGGTCTGACGGACGGCGAGTTGCTGTGGGGCGGGGATGGCCGAGTGGTTATGTGTGTTGAGCTCTAGGTACCAAGGGTCCCGAGTTCAACACTCGCACCACTCAGGACATTTAGCAACCTCGCGGCCCACCGGCGGGACAGCGTGGGTGGCGCAATTGGCCGTGATCGTGCATAAAGTGCGTCGTGGAACACCCAATAAACAACAGTAAGTTACTGCCAACTAATAGAGACAGTAGGTGACTGTCGGACAGCAGAGACGGGCGGTAGGTTGCGACATTAAGAATTGAAGTCGTACTGCTCCCTGTCCCCGCCGCTGCGGAGTCTGCTGCCGCCCCCCGCTACCGCTCGGCCTGACGGCGCCTATCTGTCTCCCGGTCACGTGACAAATCATGGAATGTGTGACAAGGTCACTGGGTGCCGGTCCGGCTACCGAATCAGGTTGCCGTCGGTCTGGCATTATTGTTGAACTAATGCATAGATTGGGGCATTGTAGTTAGTGATTATGTGCAATTGGTATAATGCTACGATTATGCGCAATGCTATCTATTACACTAGTGCTGTGTTTAATTATTAAGGGAAACTGCGGCGCGAATGTGTATACATATTCTTGGCTTACCCTGGTATTCCTCTGTGCGTCATGTCCCGGCCTCGGAATTTCTCAGCTAGTCTGTGACGTTGTGCGAGTCCAATTGACCCCTATGAAGACTCGTTTTCGATAATAGTCTGACCTAGTTCATGGAATGTGACAATCGTAATAACCTGGTGTCACTTCCCACTGCCACGAACACTAATGTGTTTCACACTTTTGCTTTTTGCCGCCCCGGTAGCTCAGTTGTTTGGAGCGCTGACCTGGACTGGTCTCCCCGTGCCCCGGCTAGACGGGGTTCGAACCGCTGCACGCGCTCGCATTTAGCCCCCGGCTGGAAGGGTCAGTTGGCAACTGGCCAGATAAGGCCGTGGCGGCTTTATCGGTGCATTGACAGCGCATTAAACTATCGGTCATAATTACGTCGTTGAACTGGAATTAATGGATCGGGTGGTTGGGCCACGGTTTATGCGATGAGCTGCTTCGCGATAGGACTCTGGAACATAAAACCACCCGAGCACAAATTTGGCTCAATTTTTAAAAAAAAAAAATTGTCTGCACATTGTGTGCAGACAAACATTTTTTTTTAAAGTGCCCATTGTGTGCATAACCCAGCCCGTGCGCCTGCTGGCTAACCCGACAATCCGCCGTTCCAGATAAACAAGATGATGAACGTCGTGCGAGCCGCGTACCAAGTGCAGCAGGACAAGCGGCGGGGTCTGGCGCAGGACCGCGCCAAGAAGATGATCGACAAGCGCAAGGCCGACATCGAGCGCTTCGAGAAGCGGCAGAAGCGCGTGCGCAAGCACGTGTACAAGATGTTGGCGCTGACCAGCGGTGGCAAGAAGGGCGGCCACTGACACCGCCTGGGCGGCCACTGACACCGCCGGGGCGGCCACTGACACCGCCGGGGCGGCCACTGACACCGCCGGGGCGGCCACTGACACCGCCCGGGCGGCCACTGACACCGCCCGGGCGGCCACTGACACCGCCTGGGCGGTCACTGGCACCGCCGGGGCGGCCACTGACACCGCCCGGGCGGACACTGACACCGCCCGGGCGGCCACTGACACCGCCTGGGCGGCCACTGACACCGCCCGGGCGGCCACTGACATCGGCGGACACGACAGACCGTGCCGGTAGTGTGGCCGAGTGTTACGGAGTTGTGCGCAGGTGTGGGTTCGCGTCTGAAGGTGTGTCGAACACCCGGAGGTGTGTCCGATGTTCGGGAGTTGTGTCCGGATGGCCTGTGTATGTTTGTGTGTGTGGTGTGATGGCGGTGTGTCCGGAGGTGTGTTTGGATGTCCGAGTTTCCGGAGGTGTTTGGGTGTCCGGAGGTGTGTCCGGAGGTGTATTCAAATGTCCGCGGGGCCTGACCAGCGGATTGCACAGCTAGCCCCGAATGCCCCCGGGTGGCGGCTGCATATCTGGCTTGGTATCGTGTCACTCCCTCCCTCCTGGAGGGGCTGCAAACGCACGCCGAGTCCCGTGATCATTGTTAAACAATACACATGCGTCTCAAAGCCGCCGCCGAGTGTGAGCCAACGTCGGTCAGCTGGCTGTTGCATGACGTCATCACGCTGCTGGATTCGTTGCCATGGAGACGGTTGGTGAGAAAGAACGGCCTTGAAGATGCCTGTATTTTTGCTACCGGAGCCCCCGACGAGGCATCACTTTTCCGTGGTGGGGGAGGAGATGTGGGGATTGGGTGTTCCAATGATCCGGCGGAACAGTTTTGTTTATTGTTGTTCTTGTTTATTGGGTGGTTCACGATGCACTTTATGCACATTTACGGCTAATGGCCCCCGCCCACACTTTCGCCGGTGGGCCGCGGGATTGGGAAATATCATGAGCGGCGCTAGCGTCGAACCCGGGACCTTTGGTACCCATAAACCGACACCTTGACCACTCGGCCATCCCCGCCCCTCGGCGGAACAGTAAAATTGGGAGGAGCCAGGTTAGGAGTGCCTCTTTCGTCCCTATGCTTCCATTCCAATATTTGTCCTTTGTGAACATCCCTGTCCTTCGCCAGGTCCAGCAACACCAACCTTCCCTGCTGACAGCAGGTGGGATCACCTCCCAGGTTCTACCCGTCTGTTCATCTTTTCGGGGTAGCCGTGCGCCTTCCGCCCGTCCCTCGGGGTTGACAAGAGTCCTGGAGGTTGAGGTTCCCCGTCGCACGGAGCTAGTTGTGAGGGTGGACCAACGTACCTTTTTGGTCTGTCTGCGCGTCCCGGAGGGGCGGGCAGGCCCGCCGGGCTCCATACGGGCCAAGTGACAAGTCGCCTCGGGCTGGGGCCTAGGTTCCCTGCCGGCCGAGCTGAGCGGGGTCAAGGGGTGGACGGCGCCGATATGTGGTCTGGGTGGTAAGCCTCTCTCTTCCGGCCGCGTAAAGGCGCCGCCTGCCGCGTATAGCCTCGCGGACGTTTGGCGTGCTGCTGTCACGGCAGCAGACGTTCCCCCCGTAGGGCCCCTTGTGGTGGGACGTCGCGCAGCGCCGAAACAAAACACTTCCATGGATTCTACTGACACACAAGTGTACCCACGCCGACTTCTTGACTCGGACGATCCGTCGTTGCAGTTTCCGCCCCCCGGTCCCGCACCTACTCGGTCAGGTCCGATTTAGACGTTCTCTCGACTAACCCTTCTGTCAAGGATTCTCGTCCCGTTTGGGCGATGCGACCTAGCAAGTCACTTGAACGTGAAGCCGAAATAGAGTCCGAGTTCGTCAGCCCAACTGTCTTGATTTTGTCGAGTTCAGATCTCGATTGTCCGACCTCAGCGCTTTCCAACGGTGTGAGGGCACCGAGCGATTCGTACAGTGGTACGGTATGACAGATTGGGTGATTGTGGTATTGAAGGGGAATTTTCGGACCCGGGGAAGTTAGGCGGACGTCACGAGCCACGGTCTTTACGTTTGCGTACGCCATCGATGGGAGACGCGTGTGAAGGACTATACTCCTGAATGTGAAAACCTCCCGTGCAGACTCGAGTTTTGCGCAATTCCCCAAGACAGCGTTGTCCTGAGCAGCGCTCGGTCGCCTGCTAGACTGACGCTTCCGCAACTCCGGTGACTGAACCGATATTGGTGGCATCCACTCAAATAACTCCCGCAGAAGTCCACAAGTTGCCACTCTCATCGACTATTTTATCATTCCGATCGCCCAGCTCACTGCCGTCACTGAGAATTCCGGCGCGAAGTGAAGCGCCGGACCTGCCCGCGCGAGGTCGAGCAGAGCGATCTACGAGCGGGACACCAAACATCGATGGAAAAGGTGTGGTGGGAAAATCTCCCACGGCTGCGAGGCTCGGTACACATGAACGCCGGCCGTCGGTGTCGCGCCCACCACCTGGCCTCCCTGGGAAAATACCACCTCCTTTAACTTGACTTGGATGTTGGACCCCACCTGAAAGTTCAAGGTGGTGAAGCCATTGCACTAAGTAGGGCAAGCCACTGATAAGTGCAGGACAGCGGAACAATGCAGGAGAGCAGAGCAGTAAGCAGAGCAGATATCTAAGCAGGTGGTAGAACTCAGTAGGCCACTTAAGCTGGCTTTGATGAGGGTATGGTACACAGGATACTAAACGAGGCGGGCATCGATAGTGAGGTACCCGGCGGACCACTTAGTAGGTACTAATACTGAAGAGGATAGGGCGCTCAAGAGGGCAGGGGACTCGGAAAAGGAGGACACCAAGGTGGGCAGGGCATTGTGGGCGAACATTTTTGGTATGGCGTCGTGAAAATCCCCAAATTTCCTATCTGACCGAATTCGTCTTTGGTTAGTGGAAGAACAGGACCCCCTGTCCCCACCCCCTGGCTGCGCCTATGCGCGGATGGATAACTACCCACGCACACAGACCACCAGCCTGACTAATTCCTGAGAGAACGAACCACGTGCCAACCGCCTCCGATCCATTATCAGCCGGAATGAGCTGCCGTGGTTATCTTGGGAACATCCTCTGGCAGAGGATGTTCCCAAGATATGATAGGTCAGAGGATCCTCTGTTTTGACGGCATGCCCACATGTCGTCAAACCATCACAGTCGGTGGTGAGCACGTGCGCGGAGAGGTTCTCTCAGTCGGTGAGGACGTGCGTGTGGAGGTTCTCAGTGGGTGACGACGTGCGCGGAGGGGTTCTCCCAGGCGGTGAGGACGTTCCGTGGAACGGCGTGGGGGAGGTTCTCAGTGGTGACGTGCGCCGCGAGGTTCTCCCAGGCGGTGTGGACGTGCGGAGAGATTATCTCAGTCGGTGTGAATGTGCGCGCAGGGGGTTCTCTCAGTCGGGGTGGCCGTGCGCGGAGGGGTTCTCCCAGTCGGTGAGAACGTGCGTGGAGAGTTTGTCAGTTGGTGAGGACGTGCGAGGAGAGGTTCTCTTAATCGGTGGGGACGCGGGCAGGTCTTCTCAGTTGGTACGAAAGTGGGCGGGCATATTCTCTCGGTCGGTTCACTACGCTGGTAGATGGCTGGCGTGGCTAGCATGCCCGTTCGAAACAAAGACTTTCTTTCTTTAAGATTTTCTTAAAGGGCCGACGCAGAAACTGATTTATTCGAGACGGCTTCGACGAGCGAAGCGCGTCGGGTGTTTCTGGTTTCGCGCAGTGCAAATCCAAAAAGTTCTTGTTTAATCTACTGTATTTTTAGGGGGATGGCTAACGGGGGGACCCACAGGCTGCACCTTTGGACGTGCAGCGTGAATATTATGTGAATGGCGGCTGGAACAGTGGCTTCAAAGTTCGCCAAGGTATGCATATTTTCAAGGCTATCTCAGGGGATGGGCAAAGCCAACATTGAGGTGGCACTTGCCTTTTCAAAATTATAGCAGGCAAGCCAGCAACACCCCCGGGATGACGCTTGACCGGGGGGTTCCTGGCGTGCCGCCCGTGTCAGACCGATGACGTACCACAGGCTCCTCCCTTCTCACGCGCAGACCGGCATGGTGTCCACGGCCGCCTGTGTATGGCTGATGATGGCTGTGACGTCAGCAGCTGCTGCTGAACAGCCAGCTGTGGTACGTCATGGGTACGCTCCCAGCGACAGGTAAGTACACGCTCGTCTCTACCGAGTATATATATATATATATATATATATATATACACCTACCGAGTGTATATACATATATATGTATGTATGTATGAGTGTGTGTGGATATAGATCTTCACGTTGGTCTTTTTGCTACGTTCGGCAGCAGGTAGTGCTTTGACAAGCTTCTTTGTGGTTCTTTCCAGTTCTCGGATTGTTAGTCTTTGTTCTTCATATACGTGAACCATTCGTCCGAAATCGTTGAGTTATTCTTGCCGTTTCGGTGTACTCAACCGTTTTCAAATGACTATTTCAACAATCAGCTGGCTATCGCCAAGCACACTAATACAATACGAAATGCTCTCGATGGCACAGCATGCTGTACTTACACATCACACTATGCCGTTGTCATAAGCGCACCTGAAAAGAAATGCTAACCTGAGCTTGCATTTGGAAAACGCACACCAATTAACATGTAATGTATGGCACAATTAGCATATACGCTCTAGTTGCCAACACCAGCGTGAGCAGCTGCCGACACTAGCGTATGCAATTGTCGAACTGGCAATTCGGCAATTGGTTTCGAGTGACAATTCGGAAGGTCGTCCAGACTATATATAACTATATCGACATATATTGGCTGCTCAGTTATACGTAGTATATCCATCCCAGAAATACACCCATGCCGCTAAGCAGAATGCTGTGAAAAAGGAGATATGGGCACTAAATGACCAGAAGGACTCGATGCGCCACTAAACCCTTTCCCTTGTAAAATTGGCCCCCCCCCCGCCCCCCCCCGGCCCCCCGGGGGGGGGGGGCGGCGGGTGGGGGGGGGGAGGAGGGGGGGGGGGGCCGGCCGGGTGGGTGGGGGGGTGGTTTTTTTTTTTTTATTTTTTTTTTTATTTATTTGGGTTTGGGGGGGGGGGGGGGGGGGGGGGGGGCCCAGCAAACCTTCCTTAAAAAAAAAACTTCCCCCCACCAACAACTAGAAAAAAAAAAAAGAAAATAAAAAAAATAAAAAAATTTTTTTTAACCAACTAGTCAATCAGACATGCTAAAGCAATGCACTCGGCGAAGTCAACAATCTTCGTGAGGGCATGCTGCTTTGTGGATAGCATTGGTACGTTGGCGTCGATTGTTGCTGTTGGCTGGATTTTTTCATAACCAGCTGCTGATGCCCTTGTTGTTGTGTTAGATCATCTAACTTTGATATTAACTTAGATCATTCTAGCTTTGCATCTAACTTAAATAAAGAGCTTTGTCGGGCCTGTCGGTTGGTTTGACATTGTAGTCAACGTTATGTCGGATGACGCACTCCTCGACTTTTTATGATGTTCACATTTGGTTGCAGTAAAACAGCTTCACGCCGGATGTTCCGTTTTTTGGAGGCGGCTGCCGGGTTTTGTCGACTTCAACACTTACCACGGTGCCAATCGTGGCATTGTTGAAGCCATTGTTGACCGGTTTTTGTTTTGGTCTCAGAAATTCCGCGTGTGTGGACTGCCAGTCTGAGCAGTGATTGAGAGTTCGCCTCACGAGTCCCCTGACAACACTAACTTGTAGTTGTCAGTACATTCGCTGTTGGCATTGGGGCATTGTTCTACACTGTGTGTTGTGCACTTTTGTCTTAAGCATGCCGCCTGTGCAGTAGATGTCCTTGTCCAAAAAGCTAGTGCGGTTTGAGTTGCTTACTTCGGTGTTAGGATTTAGCTCGGATTTTAGTGCATTTATCATTAACAAATGTGTGTGCCGTTCCTAACGTCGACGAAAATATTATCGACGCAACGACAGTAGATGTCCGTCTTCAGGTTAGGGCAGTTTTGCAAGACGTTATTTTCGCAGGTGGCATATACACATATTAGCAGATAGACACCACAGGATAAGGGAGGAGGTGGAAGCCTATGACCACGCCTTCAACTTGTCGGTGCCAGCTGCCATCAGCTCCACGAAGTGGTGCTTCAAGTGGTGCACAATGCACACATGAAGAAGTATCCTACGCAGGGGTGTCGATTTGCATCCTTTTGTGGGGGCCATGGCCCCACCAATGTTGATCTTGGCCCCCTCAATGTTGATTTGGGCCCCCCAATAACTTATGCTGTCTTTATGCTGATAAGAAAGCTAAGAGAAGAAAGAAGAAAAACACCATCCTAAATAGAAAACTTAGTTGATGATAACCAGCATATTTTGTACTGTAAAGAAACAGATTAGGCTTAGATAGTGGACTTCCTGACTCTGAACTCACCCCACCAAAACGTTGGCTTCGTCCCTCCCTAATGTTAGGCACCAAGGAAATACCTTCACCCATCGTCATCACAGCTCAGGCCGGCTGTGCTCCGATGCTCCATCAAGGCCGGTGTGTTTTAGCCTGCATATGGGCGCAGAAATATTATATTTGAGCCGTTGTGTGTTTGTTGGTGTTTGGAGTGAGGGGAGGGTGACGGTGACGTTGACGATGATAACGACAATGACAATGACGATGACGATGACTTCGACGATGACGATGACGTCGACGATGACGATGACGATGAACCCGAATACACTGTATGACACTGTAGTCGCATGCTACGACTCACAGTTTTTATGTTGACATGCACGGTGCACTGCTCTTTTGCTTATGTGACTTCACCTGCTACTGGACGATTTTTCCCGTTGGCGAGGATGTTGAGTAAACATAAACATACACATCGTCAAATACAAATCAGAATTATTGAGGTCGGAAAATATAGTTGGCGAAATCCGATAAGTTTTTGGTTTGGAGGGGGAGGGGTCCTGGTACACTTCGGCCCCCTCAACGTTTTTCAAAAATCGACATCCCTGATCCTACGATTAATCTAGGGAGCCTGAGGAGGCAGGGTGTGGCTTTGACACACACAGTCCACTATCAGTTCAATTGTTTGTTCAGCAGGTGTGTTGGTGAATGTTCCATTATACCTTGCGAGGCCATACGCCTTGTTGGTGAGTATGTTTTGATGGTATCAAGATGCTCGCCGATCGAGTTTAGACTGAACTTCTATAGTGTGCGATGTGTCATTCTTTAGTTTGCTTAAGGTTTTTGCTGGGTGGTACGTTGGCGTCGGTAATTGTGATATGATTGGACGGAGCGCTCATGCAGGCTGATGCATGTCGACGGTACCGTATCCTGGTACCGGTACCGCATATCCTGGGGGAAATTAACCGGTGACCTGCACGTGAATATGACCAGGTGGCGGCACTGCCAGTGGTTATCAACTTGTTGGCCTTCATTTTTAGTACCTGAGTAGGATTTCGGCTGATTCGTACAACTTGTTTGTGTCCGAGAGGTTATTAATGATTTTATCGAGATATTCGTGCTCGAGCAAGTTTCGTGACTTGTTGGTTGCTTGATTGTGACATTGCGACATACTCAGCTGAGGTCATATGGCGTCACCTGCCTCTCGACCTGGCAGGAAGGGCGGGCATCGCGTGGAACCGCTTGTTATGTTGGATATGGCTTTTGAGCCCAGGATTAAGGAGTTCGTTTTTAATCATTTGACCTGTTTAGAACCATCCTCTGTTGAGCAGTTCAGCACAGTGTGTGGTAAGTGGTGTCGTTTTCAAAATGTAAGCTTACTGAAGCTTTTTTTCAGGAGCGCTTGTGCTAGCAGTAAGTGTGATTTTTAAGTCTCACATGCTTTGTTGTCCAGCACGATTTATGTTGAATTTTGCTCATGCTGTCAGCACAGCATTGGGTGTTAGACTGTATATTCTAAGCTGCTGGATCAGAGTTCGTAAAAAAATGTTATTTTGCACTCTTACTTAGCATCCTCCATGAAGGCGTTCAAACTAAATTACAGATATATTTCCATTTCGCCATATATCGTTCATTCCGGCAAGACCTTTGTGTAGTCCATGACTTCTTCATTAAGATTCCAAAGCAGTGCTGTTATAAGTCCATATGTAGTGTGTCCATTTAAGTTAAGCAAAGGACGGTATGAGAAGTACCTTACTAAGCTCGTGCTAGATACGCAATTTGCCGTCTCGTTTTATAGACATACTCTGCACTTGACCTTCGGTCCCGTGCAATGTGTTTTCATTTATAACTCGACGTAACGCTTTTTCTACCCAACATCGTTTAGTAATATCCGGGGTAGCTTGCTCTGTGGATCACTAAACCTCCATGCGATGAGGTGTTCCGCCGCGCCTGCATATGTGCAGGTTCCGAACAAGTGCCTCGCCATTCACCGTGTCACCCGTGAAACTGCCGTGCAACCACCGTCACCAGTGTGTGTAACTGTTCTGTGGTTACCGTCAACAATGCATATATGTAGGGGATGTGACTCGCCTACCTCCGCCCGTGCCCGGCGGTATGCGGCAGCAGCAGCGGTGTGGGTGCGGCCGGCGGTGCAGCAGGCGCCACGTGGTGTGCGCGCGGGCTGCTGCACTGGGTGCGCCTCTGCGGTGGCGCGCCCGGGGCCAAGCGGTGACCTCGGTCGCCTTGGCGGGGCGGAGGGGAGGTGGGACTCCAGACGCGAGAGCGAGAGGTCACGTCGGTGCGGTGCGCTGTCCGGCTGCGACTGGCCGAGACTTGCGTTGAGAGAGAGTTGTGATTCGGAGCGTTACATATAACTGTCCTGTGGTCACCATCACCAGTGCGTGTAACTGTCCTGTGGCTACCGTCACCAGTGCGTGTAACTGTCCTGTGACCACTTGTCGCTGCTCCAGTGAATCAGCTGACCGGCCGAACCAGTATGAAGTGGTGGCTCTGGACACGGGCACCCTCCAGGACGACCTCCTCCGCCTGACCTTGGCCGACCCGGCTGACGACGGAGCCATTAACAATCGACCCATCATCGGTAAGATGTTGGCAGTGTCTGGTTAGGTCAGACCAGTGTCACGCCAGCTGTGCAAGTTAAATATTAGAAAGATCGGGTCTAATTTTGGATGCACTGCGGCAGTGGCGCAGCCAGGGCTTTCTTTTCGGCGCACGAAGCGCGCCAAAAGTTTTTGGTTTCGAGTGACCATATAAAAAAGCGTGTTTGATCTATAACATTTTTGGCTGCCAGGGGGCGGTCCCCGTCGTTAAAATGTGGCCTACGTAGTGACAGATATACTTAACTATGGCGACCTTCTTTGACATGCCTGGTGGCCTACAAACTGACTTCTGTAACTTCCGTGGAGACGTACCACGCTCTCTTCAACAATCAATCAACATGTTCACGGCAGCATACAATGACCCCCATAATGACCCACTGTGACTCTTGCTACACACAACGGCCTCCACACCCTCCTACTGTAACCCCCGCGACAACCAACTGTGGCTTCCTGGAGAGGTCTGCCCCGACTTCTGACCTGAGCGAAACTCTCCATGCCGCCGAGATGACCTGACCGCCGGCGGCAGGTATCCTGTCGCAGAAGCTGTCGCAGGGCCAACACGACATGTTCCCCTGCGGCAGGCATACTGTCGCAGGACCTGTCGCAGGAGCTGTCGCGGGGCCAACACGACATGTTCCCCTGCGGCAGGCATACTGTCGCAGGAGCTGTCGCAGGGCCAACACATGTTCCCCTGCGGCAGGTATACTGTCGCAGGAGCTGTCGCGGGGCCAACACATGTTCCCCTGCGGCAGGTATACTGTCGCAGGAGCTGTCGCAGGGCCAACACAATGTTCCCCTGCGGCAGGACTGTCGCAGGAGCCGTCGCGGGGCCAACAATGTTCCCCTGCGGCAGGTATACTACTGTCGCAGGAACTGTCGCAGGGCCAACACATGTTCCCTGCGGCAGGTATACTGTCGCAGAGCGTCGCAGGGCCAACACATGTTCCCCTGCGGCAGGCATACTGTCGCAGGAGCTGTCGCGGGCCAACACATGTTCCCCGGCGGCAGGTATACTGTCGCAGGAGCTCGCGGGACCAACAGAATGTTCCCCGCGGCAGACATACTGTCGCAGGAGCTGTCGCAGGGCCAACACATGTTCCCCTGCGGCAGGTATACTGTCGCAGGAGCTTTCGCGGGACCAACACGACATGTTCCCCTGCGGCAGACATACTGTCGCAGGAGCCGTCGCGGGGCCAACACATGTTCCCCTGCGGCAGGTATACTGTCGCAGGAGCTGTCGCGGGGCCAACAATGTTCCCTGCGGCAGGTATACTGTCGCAGGAGCTGTCGCAGGGCCAACACATGTTCCCCTGCGGCAGGTATACTGTCGCAGGAGCTGTCGCGGGGCCAACACATGTTCCCCTGCGGCAGGTATACTGTCGCAGGAGCTGTCGCGGGCCAACACATGTTCCCCTGCGGCAGGTATACTCGTCGCAGGAACTGTCGCGGGGCCAACACATGTTCCCTGCGGCAGGTATACTGTCGCAGGAGCTGTCGCAGGGCCAACACATGTTCCCCTGCGGCAGGCATACTGTCGCAGGAGCTGTCGCAGGGCCAACACATGTTCCCCTGCGGCAGGTATACTGTCACAGGGCCAACACATGTTCCCCTGCGGCAGGTATACTGTCGCAGGAGCTGTCGCGGGGCCAACACATGTTCCCTGCGGCAGACATAATGTCGCAGGAGCTGTCGCAGGGCCAACACATGTTCCCCTACGGCAGGTATACTGTCGCAGGAGCTGTCGCGGGGCCAACACGTGTTCCCCTGCGGCAGGTATACTGTCGCAGGAACTGTCGCGGGGCCAACACATGTTCCCCTGCGGCAGGTATACTGTCGCAGGAGCTGTCGCGGGGCCAACACGTGTTCCCCTGCGGCAGGTATACTGTCGCAGGAACTGTCGCGGGCCAACACATGTTCCCCTGCGGCAGGTATACTGTCGCAGGAACTGTCGCGGGGCCAACACATGTTCCCCTGCGGCAGGTATACTGTCGCAGGAGCTGTCGCGGGGCCAACACATGTTCCCCTGCGGCAGGCATACTGTCGCAGGAGCTGTCGCGGGGCCAACACATGTTCCCCTGCGGCAGGTATACTGTCGCAGGAGCTGTCGCGGGGCCAACACATGTTCCCCTGCGGCAGGTATACTGTCGCAGGAACTGTCGCGGGGCCAACACATGTTCCCTGGGCAGATACTGTCGCAGGAGCTGTCGCGGGGCCAACACATGTTCCCCGCGGCAGGTATACTCGAGGACGTCGCGGGCAACACATGTTCCCGCGGCAGACATAATGTCGCAGGAGCTGTCGCAGGCCAACAATGTTCCCCGCGGCAGCCAATTCGCAGGAGCTGTCGCGGGGCCAACATGTTCCCCTGCGGCAGGTATACTGTCGCAGGAGCTCGCAGGGCCAACACATGTTCCCCTCGGCAGGCATCTGTCGCAGGAGCTGTCCAGGGCCAACACATGTTCCCGCGGCAGACATAATGTCCAGGAGCTGTCGCAGGGCCACATGTTCCCGCGGCAGCCATCTGGCAGGCTGTCGGGCCAACACATGTTCCCCGCGGCAGGTATCTGTCGCAGGAGCTGTCGCAGGCCAACACTGTCCCGCGGCAGGCATCGTCGCAGGAGCTGTCGAGGCCAACAATGTTCCCGCGGCAGGTATCTCGCAGGAGCTGTCGCAGGGCCAACACATGTCCCGCGGCAGGTATACTCGCAGGAGCTTCGCGGGCCAACATGTTCCGGCGGCAGGTATCGTCAGGCCAACAATGTTCCCCGCGGTATCGTCGCAGGAGCTGTCGCGGGGCCAACACATGTCCGCGGCAGACATAATGTCGCAGGAGCTGTCGCAGGGCCAACACATGTTCCCCTACGGCAGGTATACTGTCGCAGGAGCTGTCGCGGGCCAACACGTGTTCCCCTGCGGCAGGTATCTGTCACAGGACTGTCGGGCCAACACGTGTTCCCGGGCAGTATTGGGAGCTGTCGCAGGGCCAACACATGTCCCTGCGGCAGCCATACTGTCGCAGGAGCTGTCGCGGGGCCAACATGTTCCCCTGCGGCAGCCATACTGTCGCAGGACTGTCCGGGGCCAACACATGTTCCCCTGCGGCAGGTATACTGTCGCAGGAGCTGTCGCGGGCCAACACATTTCCCTGCGGCAGGTATACTGTCGCAGGAGCTGTCGCGGGGCCAACACATGTTCCCGCGGCAGCCATATCGCAGGAGCGTCGCGGGGCCAACACACATGTTCCCGCGGCAGGTATGCTGTCGCAGGGCTGTCGCAGGGCCAACACAGTTCCCGCGGCAGACATACTTCCAGAACGCGGGGCCAACACATGTTCCCCTGCGGCAGGTATACTGTCGCAGGAGCTGTCGCGGGGCCAACACATGTTCCCGCGCAGACAAACAGGAGCTGTCGCAGGGCCAACACATGTTCCCGCGGCAGCATACTGTCGCGGAGCTGTCGCGGGGCCAACATGTTCCCCTGCGGCAGGTATACTGTCGCAGGAGCTGTCCAGGGCCAACACATGTTCCCCTGCGGCAGGCATACTGTCGCAGGAGCTGTCGCAGGGCCAACACATGTTCCCCTGCGGCAGGTATACTATCGCAGGAGCTGTCGCAGGGCCAACACATGTTCCCCTGCGGCAGGTATACTGTCGCAGGAGCTGTCCGGGCCAACACATGTTCCCCGGCGGCAGGTATACTGTCACAGGGCCAACATGTTCCCCGCGGCAGGTATACTGTCGCAGGAGCTCGCGGGGCCAACACATGTTCCCTGCGGCAGACATAATGTCGCAGGAGCTGTCGCAGGGCCAACACATGTTCCCTACGGCAGGTATACTGTCGCAGGAGCTGTCGCGGGGCCAACACGTGTTCCCCTGCGGCAGGTATACTGTCACAGGAGCTGTCGCGGGGCCAACACGTGTTCCCCTGCGGCAGGTATACTGTCGCAGGAGCTGTCGCGGGCCAACACATCTTCGCAGGAGCTGTCGCGGGGCCAACACATGTTCCCCGCGGCAGCCATACTGTCGCAGGAGCTGTCGCGGGGCCAACATGTTCCCCTGCGGCAGGTATACTGTCGCAGGAGCTGTCGCAGGGCCAACCTGTTCCCCTGCGGCAGGTATACTGTCGCAGGAGCTGTCGCGGGGCCAACACATGTTCCTGCGGCAGCCATACTGTCGCAGGAGCTGTCGCGGGGCCAACACGACATGTTCCCCTGCGGCAGGTATGCTGTCGCAGGAGCTGTCGCAGGGCCAACACCATGTTCCCCTGCGGCAGACATACTGTCGCAGGAACTGTCGCGGGGCCAACACATGTTCCCCTGCGGCAGGTATGCTGTCGCAGGAGCTGTCGCAGGGCCAACACATGTTCCCCTGCGGCAGGTATACTGTCGCAGGAGCTGTCGCAGGGCCAACACATGTTCCCCTGCGGCAGGTATACTGTCGCAGGAGCTGTCGCGGGGCCAACACATGTTCCCCTGCGGCAGGTATACTGTCGCAGGAGCTGTCGCGGGGCCAACACATGTTCCCCTGCGGCAGGTATACTGTCGCAGGAGCTGTCGCAGGGCCAACACATGTTCCCCTGCGGCAGGCATACTGTCGCAGGAGCTGTCGCGGGGCCAACACGACATGTTCCCCTGCGGCAGGTATACTGTCACAGGGCCAACACATGTTCCCCTGCGGCAGGTATACTGTCGCAGGAGCTGTCGCAGGGCCAACACATGTTCCCCTACGGCAGGTATACTGTCGCAGGAGCTGTCGCAGAGCCAACACGACATGTTCCCCGGCGGCGACAACTTCTCCAGCTACATCGCCGGCTCGTACGTCAAGTTCGTGGAGGGTGCCGGCGCCCGCGCCGTACCAATCATGTGAGTGTCAGCGCCGTGCCCATCATGTGAGTATCGGCGCCCGCGCCGTACCAATCATGTGAGTGTCGGCGCCCGCGCCGTACCAATCATGTAAGTGTCGGCGCCGTGCCCATCATGTGAGTATCGGCGCCCGCGCCGTACCAATCATGTAAGTGTCGGCGCCGTACCAATCATGTAAGTGTCAGCGCCGTGCCCATCATGTGAGTGTCGGCGCCCGCGCCGTACCAATCATGTAAGTGTCGGCGCCGTACCAATCATGTGAGTGTCGGCGCCCGCGCCGTACCAATCATGTAAGTGTCGGCGCCGTACCAATCATGTGAGTGTCGGCGCCGCGCCGTACCAATCATGTAAGTGTCGGCGCCGTACCAATCATGTAAGTGTCAGCGCCGTACCAATCATGTAAGTGTCGGCGCCGCGCCGTACCAATCATGTAAGTGTCGGCGCCGCGCCGTACCAATCATGTAAGTGTCGGCGCCGTACCAATCATGTGAGTGTGAGCGCCGCGCCGTACCAATCATGTAAGTGTCTGCGCCGTGCCCATCATGTAAGTGTCTGCGCCCGCGCCGTACCAATCATGTAAGTGTCTGCGCCGTGCCCATCATGTAAGTGTCGGCGCCCGCGCCGTACCAATCATGTAAGTGTCGGCGCCGTGCCCATCATTTGATTGTCGGCGCCTGGGAGTATGGTGTGAGAATCCACCAGGCGTGTGACTAGAGGTACCACCGTGCCCATCATGTAAGTGTCGGCGCCCTGGCATCAGCAGGTAAGTGTCGGCGCCCTGACAGCAGCATGTAGGTGTCGGCGCCTGGCAGCAGCATGTAAGTGTCGGCGCCTGGCAGCAGCATGTAGGTGTCTGCGCCTGGCAGCAGAATGTAGGTGTCTGCGCCTGGGAGCAGAATGTAGGTGTCGGCGCCTGGCAGCAGCATGTAGGTGTCTGCGCCTGGCAGCACATGTAGGTGTCTGGCCGCACACCATGTAGTGTCTGCGCCTGGCAGCAGCATGTAGGTGTCTGCGCCTGGGAGCAGAATGTAGGTGTCTGCGCCTGGCAGCAGCATGTAGGTATCTGTGCCTGGCAGCACCTGAGGTGTCGGCGCCTGGCAGCAGCATGTAAGTGTCGGCGCCTGGCCACGTGTCGTGCCTGGCAGCACCATGCAAGTGTCGGCGCTCTGACAGCAGCATGTAGGTGTCGGCGCCCTGACAGCAGCATGTAGGTGTCGGCGCCTGGCAGCAGCATGTAGGTGTCTGCGCCTGGCAGCAGCATGTAGGTGTCTGTGCCTGGCAGCAGCATGTAGGTGTCGGTGCCTGGCAGCAGCATGTAGGTGTCGGTGCCTGGCAGCAGCATGTAGGTGTCGGTGCCTGGCAGCAGCATGTAGGTGTCGGTGCCTGGCAGCAACATGTAGGTGTCGGTGTCTGACAGCAGCATGTAGGTGTCGGCGCCTGGCAGCAACATGTAGGTGTCGGTGTCTGGCAGCAGCATGTAGGTGTCGGCGCCTGGCAGCAGCATGTAGGTGTCTGCGCCTGGCAGCACATTAGGTGTCGTGCCTGGCAGCAGCATGCAGGTGTCCGTGCCTGGCAGCACGTAGGCGTCGGTGCCTGGCACAGCATGTAGCGTGTCGGTGCCTGGCAGCAGCATGTAGGTGTCGGCGCTCTGCAGCAGCATGTAGGCTCTCTGCCCTTGCAACACTGTGGTGTCGGCGCCTGGCCAGCATGTAAAAGTGTCTGCGCCTGGCAGCATGTAGGTGTCGGTGCCTGACAGCTACATGTAAGTGTCGGTGCCTGGCAGCACCATGCAAGTGTCGGCGTCTGACACCAGCATGCGAGTATCTACTAGGCGTGTGATGTATGTATTGGCCGATGGCCAATATATAATAAAGAGCAAACGTTAATATTGGTGACCAACTCAGAACACGTGTCGCCTGGTGATTGGCTCTGCTCTGTATAACACGTGTCGCCTGGTGATTGGCTCTGCTCAGTATAACACGTGTCGCCTGGTGATTGGCTCTACTCAGTATGTATAACACGTGTCGCCCGGTGATTGGCTCTGCTCTGTATAACACGTGTCGCCCGGTGATTGGCTCTGCTCTGTATAACACGTGTCGCCTGGTGATTGGCTCTGCTCTGTATAACACGTGTCGCCTGGTGATTGGCTCTGCTCCGTATAACACGTGTCGCCTGGTGATTGGCTGTTCTCCGTATAACACGTGTCGCCCGGTGATTGGCTCTGCTCTGTATAACACGTGTCCCCGGTGATTGGCCTCTCTGTATAACACGCGTCGCCGGTATGCTCTGTATAACACGTGTCGCCTGGTGATTGGCTCTGCTCCGTATAACACGTGTCGCCCGGTGATTGGCTCTGCTCTGTATAACACGTGTCGCCCGGTGATTGGCTCTGCTCTGTATAACACGTGTCGCCTGGTGATTGGCTCTGCTCTGTATAACACGTGTCGCCCGGTGATTGGCTCTGCTCTGTATAACACGTGTCGCCCGGTGATTGGCTCTGCTCTGTATAACACGCGTCGCCCGGTGATTGGCTCTGCTCTGTATAACACGTGTCGCCTGGTGATTGGCTCTGCTCTGTATAACACGCGTCGCCCGGTGATTGGCTCCACTCAGTAGGTATGACACGTGTCGCCCCATGATTGGCTCTGCTTTGTAGGCATAACACGTGTCGCCCGGTGATTGGCTCTGCTCTGTATAGCACGTGTCGCCCGGTGATTAGGCTCTGCTCTGTATAACACGCGTCGCCTGGTAATTGGCTCTGCTCTGTAGGTACAACACGTGTCGCCCGGCGATTGGCTCTGCTCTGTATAACACGCGTCGCCCGGTGGTCGGCTCTACTCAGTGTGTATAACACGCGTCGCCCGGTGACTGGCTCTGCTCTGTATAACACGCGTCGCCCGGCGAGCAGGATCGACCAGCCGGCCGAGTACTACGAGCAGCTGTACCTGGCGCTGAACGGGCTGGTGTTCCCGGGCGGGTCTGCCGACCTGGCCGACAGCGGGTACGGCCGGGCGGCACGGCTCCTCTGGGATCTGGCGGCCGATCGCCCTCAGGTCAGTCTCACGGTCAGAGCCAGCAGTGTGCACGGGGCGTGCGCGATCGTCCGCGGGAGTACTATTTATCGGAGGGGTGATGACACTGCAAATTCCTGGGGTGGGGGAGCTCTTCCTCTCGGTGGGGGGGGGGCGCCACCTTTCATACATATATATATACATATATACATATATATATATATATATATATATATATATATATATATATATATATATATATATATATATATATATATATATATATATATATGCGAGTGTGCATATGAGGCTGGACATTGTCATCTGAAGGGGATAGCAGATGACAATCCCCTTCAGATATCTGCATGAATGGACATCTGCACCAGGTGTCCGGAGGGTGCCAGTTTTCCTCCAAAGGGAAGCCTCTGGCTGGAAAATTCGAATAAGTGATTCACTCGAGCCTTCCCGGAGGGGCGCCACTGGCTGAAGAATTGGAGGTGGATGGGGGAGCGTGCTGGGACCTTGCTGGAGGGGTACCCTTTTCTGACGAGGCCGGCGACGCGACAACACCTCGCCGGCGCCGGAGTGTGGCGGAGTGCCAGCTCGGCGGCGGAGGCTCTGGCATGGAGCGACAATGTCGACGTCTGGTGCTGAGCTGGAGATTCGCGTGACAAGCTCTGCTTGGCACAGGCCTGGCATCTACAGTCATCCCAGCTACGGGCTGCACCACCGTTGGAGTTGAAAGAATCGATGCTTTGGAATTTTGGAAGTGAGCGTTAGGTCCATGCTCACGGTATGTAAACAATTAACATAGAAACGTTGATATCCCTCGGGCATCTTTTCTTGGTGCAATCTACGGCATCCACACACGTTCGGTTTCTTCTTTAACGGAGAACCACGACAGAACATATTGAACCACCAACAGAACATCCACACACGTTCGGTTTCTTCTTTAACGGCGAACCGCCGACAGAACATCCGATCGCGTTCTGACCGTCGGCCGGCTGCGCGCAGGACTACTTCCCGGTGCTGGGCGTGTGTCTGGGCTTCGAGCTGATCACCTACCTGGCGCTGGGCCGGGAGGTGCTGCAGGACTGCGAGGCCGAGAACGAGCCCAGCGTCCTGGACTTCGGCCCAGGTGAGGTGCCCTCGCCGACCTGATTACAGGTGCGCTGTTAACACCGTTGGTGTCACAGATGGTGAGTGGAGCCAGATGTTGGTGTCGCAGATGGTGAGTAGAGCCAGATGTTGGTGTCGCAGATGGTGAGTGGAGCCAGATGTTGGTGTCGCAGACGGTGAGTATAGCCAGATGTTGGTGTCGTAAATGTTGAGCATAGCCAGATGTTGGATTCATAAATGGAGAGTAGAGCCCGGTGTTGGTGTCGTAAATGGTGAGCAGAGCCGGATGTTAGTTTCGAAAATGGTGAGCAGAGTCAGATATTGGGGTCGTAAATGGTGAGGGGAGCTAGATGTTGGTGTTGTAAATGGTGAGCGAATCCCGATGTTGGTGTCGCAGATGGTGAGCAGGACCGGGTGTTGGTGCTGCAAATGGTGAGTGAAGCCGGATGTTGGTCACGCAGATGGCGAGTGAAGCCGTATGTTGGTGTCGCAGATGGTGAGCGTAGCCGGTTGTTGGTGTCGCAGATGGTGAACGGAGCCGGATGTTCTCGGGCGCCAGCGAGCAGCTGAAGCGCCTGTTTGCCACGGAGAACGTCACCGTCAACTTCCACAAGCACTGCTTCTCTCCGGACGACTTCAACTCGACCGGTCTGCGCGACAACTACACGCTCATCTCGACCAGTGTCGACTGGCAGCTGACGCCGTTCGTCAGCGCGCTGGAGCACGTCAGGTGGGCGCCACCGACCTTACTCCACCGACCTTACTCCACGGACCTTACTCCACGGTCAGTCGACCTTACTCCACGGTCAGCCGACCTTACTCCACGGACCTTACTCCACGGACCTTACTCCACGGACCTTACTCCACCGACCTTACTCCACCGACCTTACTCCACCGACCTTACTCCACGGACCTTACTCCACGGTCAGTCGACCTTACTCCACGGACCTTACTCCACGGACCTTACTCCACGGACCTTACTCCACGGAACTTACTCCACGGTCAGTCGACCTTACTCCACGCGACCTTACTCCACGGACCTTACTCCACGGTCAGCCGACCCTACTCCACGGACTGTCAGCCGACCCCCTACAGACCGTCAGTCGACCTTACTCCACGGTCAGTCGACCTTACTCCACGGTCAGTCGACCTTACTCCACGGTCAGTCGACCTTACTCCACGGTCAGTCGACCTTACTCCACGGTCAGTCGACCTTACTCCACGGACCTTACTCCACGGTCAGTCGACCTTACTCCACGGTCAGTCGACCTTATTCCACGGACCGTCAGCCGACCCTGCCCTACAGACGTCAGCTGACCTTAATTCACGAACTGTCACCTGACCTTACCCTACAGACGGCCAGCCGACCTTATACTGCAGACAGTCAACCGACCCTCCTCCACGGACTATCAGCCGACCTTACTCCACAGACTGTCGGCCGATCTTATCTATGGACTGTCAACCAACCTTACTCTCCACGAACTGTCAGCCGACCTTACTCTCCACGAATTGTCAGTCGACCTTACCTCATGGACTGTCAACCGACCTTACCCCACAGACCGTCAGCTGCTCTTACCACACAGACCGTCAGCCGACCTTACTCCACGGACTGTCAGCCGACCTTACTCCACGGACTGTCAGCCGACCTTACTCCACGGACTGTCAGCCGACCTTACCCCACAGACGATCAACCGACCTTACTCCATATACCGTCAGCTGAATTTACGCCACAGACTGTTAGCCGACCTTGCTCTATGACCTGTCAGCCAACCTTACTCTCCACGGACTGTCAGCCGACCTTACTCCACCAACTGTCAGCCGACCTTATCCGGATGGGTAACAGGAGTGGTGTGCGACGTCTACGGACGTCGCTACCACCGGCACCACTGGGATTCGAGCCCCACATAGGATTGGGGTGGCTATGGCTCGACATACATTGGGGCTTTACATGCATTGGGGCTTGACATTGGGGGTGGCTATCCTTTGGTTGACATAGCAATCGTCCCCACGCCCCTGGGAGTGGACCCCATCTGAAAGCTGAAGAGCAGCGATGCCCCTGGCGACGGCTGTCTGCCAAAGGTGGGGACGATGTGTGGAGACTATTGCTTCAAGGTTGGGGACGATGTGTGGGGACTATTGTTCCAAGGGTGGGGACGATGTGTGGGGACTATTGTTCCAAGGGTGGGGACGATGTATGGAGACTATTGTTCCAATGGTCATGGTGATGTGTGATATGCATTTTTATTAACGCAGAAGTCGATTGTTGACAATAATAGACGTTGGCGACGAGCTTATGGTTCTCAGGGAATGGCTAACTGGAAATTGTAACGCCTTGGGGCAGAAGGATGTCACGAACTTCGGACCGGGGAGATTTCGGGTCCATTTTTGTCGTGCAAGACTACGGTGTACTATGGTGTTTCTAAAATCAAACCACTTCCGCTTAAAATTATGCCATGTTTCCATTGCTGACGACATTCGCTTATGCGAATGTTGTCTCATCAAACACGACAAATATCCCGAAGGGGACGAGTGGCCTAGGGGTAAGTTCCTCGTCTCACAATCGAAAGGTTGTGGGTTCGAGTCTCGCCTGTCGCTACTCTTCGCCCGCGACCAATCGGCGTGAGAGATTGGCGACGCTACATGACTCGACGGTCGGTGTCGTGAAACCAATAACCAACCAACAAATATCCCGATTTATCACGATTTATCGCACGCGACAAATATCAGCTGACTTATTGACCTCCGGTCCCAGTCGGCCAATCTACGGCACCCAGTTCCACCCGGAGAAACCGATCTACGAGTGGGGCACGTCTGAGTCCGTCAGCAACATCCCGCACTCGACCGACGCGGTGGCCGCCTCCCAGTACCTGGCCGACTTCTTCATCGGAGAAGGTAGGTCGGAGAAGGTAGGTCGGAGAAGGTAGGTCGGAGAAGGTAGGCCGGAGAAGGTAGGTCGGAGAAGGTAGGTCGGAGAAGGTAGGTCGGAGAAGGTAGGTCGGAGAAGGTAGGCCGGAGAAGGTAGGTCGGAGAAGGTAGGCCGGAGAAGGTAGGCCGGAGAAGGTAGGTCTGAGAAGGTAGGTCTGAGAAGGTAGGTCTGAGAAGGTAGGTCTGAGAAGGTAGGTCTGAGAAGGTAGGTCTGAGAAGGTAGGTCTGAGAAGGTAGGTCTGAGAAGGTAGGTCTGAGAAGGTAGGCCGGCGAAGGTAGGCCGGAGTTGTTCCAGAGTTTAAGGAGGCGAGAACCACGCTGCATGTGGTTAAGTTGGCCCAAGTGACGTGTCGTGCAGTGAACAGGACAGGTGATGATGCAAAATTGCGCATTCTCTGATTCATTCAAGTTAATTTACCGCAAAGAAGCGAAGCTTCTTTGAATGGAACACTGCACGTCGTATCAGTTTTTAATGAGGTTGAAATGAAGCCTTTGAATTCAGTTTGAAAGTTTTTTTTTAAATTGAATGACCGTGTTGGTTGGTTATTTGGGCTTACGGGCCAAAGAGGTATGTTGGTCCCCCGTCACAACTAGCACCGTGCGACGGGGGACCTCGACCTCCAGGACGTCAACCACGGGGGACGGGCCGAGGGGGCGCGGCTACCCCGATAAAACTGAGCGGGTGGGTAGACCAGGGGAAGCTGGCCTACCTGCTCGTGACAGGACTAGTTGCTTGGTTGGATGAAGGACATCCAAAGAGAAGTAGCCACGGGATGGACACTTGGAAGGGGAGAGGGGGATTAATGACTGTGTGATCGGTGTGTATTCAGCATTGTCGGAAGTCTGAGCGGTGTGTTCAGGAGCATGGCGCGGGAGTCGGCTGGGCGGTGGTGCCAGTGCAGGTTGGGCGGATCTTGCGAAAGAGCGGCATAGGTTAGGCATGGTCGGATACAGGGGGCACTGGGGGCGTGCGCGCCCCCTCTGCCCGGGAAATGCGCGCTTGCAAGAGGTCGCGAGTGCACCCCTGCCCTCCCCGCGCGGGACGAGGGTTTCAGCCAAAAACGTCCCAAGAAGAGACGGCGCCGATCAGAGGCGAACCCTTCGGTGTGCTCGGATGCATCCCCCGTTCAACGGGTGCGGCCGTCGAACACGCTCCTCTGAGGAATGATCCCTTCCGATAATTACTGTGTCCGACCCTGAGCAGAAGGGAGCACTTATACCCGAGCCAACAACTATCATGCGTCATGAGTCACCCACTCAGCCTAGGGTATCCCGGCCTGGGGGCGGAATTTTACCAAAATTATGACAGGGGAGGCGGCGAAATTCATGAAAGGCGTCCCACTCATACGGAGCCGGGGATTAAACCAAATGGGCCTTTGTAGGTCTTATTGAGCCATAATACTTCGTGACCTAACGACAGACATTCGACAGAATACAACCTACGTCGCGTCCCATAACACCTACGGATATTTGATCGCATAAAACACGGATGGCGGCCAGTAGCAGATAGTTTCAGCTATCAGCTTCCGTATCCACTCCATATGGGACCACGACAAAAGCCAACATTATTAAGGGGCATGCTGGCATTCAGGGCACCCACAAAACTTTTATCTTTTAGCTTTTATTAGCTTAGCTCTTTCTTCTTAGCTTTTAGCTTTTATCTCTTCTTCTACCCATACCCTGGTAGGTTTTCCCGAGTCAATCTCATCCGCCCTATCCTAGTTTGTGAGGTAATGGAACATGTAAGTATTCTAAGTGTTTCAAGTCGTCTTGAAAAAAGCAAGTAGAGATCTTGGTTTAGGTATCAGGACCTGTGGTGAGATGCTTCAACAATGAAAAAGAAAGGAATGAAACCAACACCAGTATACAGAGTACGAGCAATTTGGTTGCGACATGGCATCTTTCCAGACCTCGGCTCATACTCCGGCTCGACGTCGTGATCCCACGTAGCCAAGGTAGATTCAGGCACCCTACAAATCGAGCTATGGGAATTATAATGCGCCCTGTTCACAGACACGACACACTTTCTTTCGGGACAGGCTATGAATGAAGGGAGCCTGGGTCATTAAGCAGATAAAACGAAATACACACTAAACGAAACGAAAAACGTTAAAACGAAACCAACCAGTGCTACGGTTGACGACCTCCCATGCCTCATGGCTTCGAAAAGTTGCGAGCAGGAGTGGAGCGAACGCCCCGAGAGCTGCAGTTAAGCTTGCAAACATTCAACACACTTTTCGGTCTACCTGCTTACATTCTGGAACTGGCAGGAAACACGTCGAAATACGCAATTTAGTGTGATGCGGGGCGGAAGGAAACTACCAGCCGCCGAAGCTTGAAAACAACATCGTATCCGTCGTCTAAGCTACTAAACCGGCATGTACCTAGTTAGCGCTCAGTTGGGGTTTTTAATGCAGCTACAACTATGTGTTATGAAATATGTATTCAATCACGTGAGCTTTATGCAATACAAAATTAGTCGGGGACACTGGTGAACATGTATCATGATGAGAATCCCCAAGCGGCGCAACACAACAAGCAGGAATCCCCAGCGCACCGCGTGCAGGAAACGCCGCGCTCCCGGCCGCGCGGACCGTGCCACGCCGCGCCGATCGGGGCAGTCTCGGCGTTAGCCCGAGACGGGCGAGCCCCGCTGCCGCGGGACACCACCGGACATCAGCCAGAGGTGTGAGTGCCGCCGCGTGACACCACCAACCACCAGCCAGAGGTGTGCGAGTCCCGCCGCGTGACACCACCAACAATCAGGTCGAGGTGTGCGAGTCTCGCCACAGGATAACCCCGACCATCGGCCCGAGGTGTGCGAGTCTCGCCGTCCCGCTACAGGACACCACCGGGCATCAGCCAGAGGCGTGCGAGTCTCGCCGCCGCAGGATAAGCCCGACCATCAGCCCGCGGCGTGCGAGTCCCGCCGAAGTCCCACCACAGGACACCACCGACCGTCAGCCCGAGGTGTGCGAGTCGAGCGTGGTGGCCGCCGGCCGGGGCGCCGAGGAGGGGCCGCCGCGCAGCAGGTCGACCGGCAGCGGCAGCGCCAGGTAGCGCGGCCGGATCTGCATCATCCAGGTGTCGCTGGCCAGCCAGTCGTAGTCGGCGGCCCACATCAGCTTCTCGGTCAGGTGGTACAGGTGCGACGCCTGCCGGTGCTCCGTCGCCAGCGCCATGTACGCCCTGCGAACAGGCCGGCGGGGCGGGTCGGGGTCACGGCCACGGTCATTCACGGCCACGGCCACGGTCGGTCACGGTGACGGTCAGGCGCGCACCCAGGATTTTTCCATGGGGGGGGCGTACCGAAAAGGGTACTTGGCCGGCTCCAAAAGGGCACTTTGCGGTCCGGTGCACACTGGAAAGTTTGTTGACCAGGGGGAGGGGCGTGAAAAAAAGTTGGCCAAAAGGGCAGTTTTGGGCCCAAAGGGCACTTCTGGCACAGACAGGGCATATAAGGCCGGTGATTTGAGATATATTTGGGCCATTCCGGTCAAGGGGCACTTTTCGGTCAAAAGGGCACTTTTCGGTCAAAAGGGCACTTTGGTCTCATGGGGGGTTCCGGGTCCCCTGCCCCCTCCGGTCCGCCTATGGTGACGGCCAGTCACAGTCACGGTGACGGTTGCAGCAGTCACAGTCACGATCACAGTCGGTCATGGCAGTGATCAAATATTCGTGAAATACAGCGAATAGACCACCTGAGGACTGAATATACATCATTTCCGGGGACGAATCGACATCGTGCCTGCTAATGTATGCTTATCAAGCATCTATAGCTCGTTCCTAAGAGTATTTTGCGTATAAATAGCATGCCTATGCTCACAATTATGGATCGATTACACAAGCATTTTGTGACAAAATTTAAAATACACAGAATATCTATAACATGGCGTGTGAAACAATACAATCTGTTGATGACATGAAATTGCAATCGGTATCGTTAACATAGGTGAAAATATATTGTCTCCGAAATTAAACCAGACCTGCACTGATGGGTACAATATTGGTTCCAATCGAGCTTGGGGGACTGAAACTATATTTCAATTGTCTCGCTTTCATGGCAGATTTCTGCATCCTACTGCACTCGTTGCGGCATCTTACACCTAACGAGAATAAAATTAAACACTGCGTCACGATCACTGTCGGTAATAGCCACGGTCAGTCAGGATCACAGTCACGGTCACTGTCAGTCATGGCAGTGCTAAAATAATGCGTTTTCGTTAGGTGCGAGATGTCGAAACGAGTACAGTAGGATGTCGACATTAGCCATGGTAGCGATTTCTCCGAGCACGTTCTTACAACACAATTTTGATCCAATAGCGTACTCATACGTGAACCATTTTCGCTTATCGCCAAATGCCTATTTTAAGGATAACTATTTCAGCGACAACGATAGAAAACGCCGATGCTTAACAACTGACATTGTGCGACAGACCACATCATAGGTACTCCTCCTACCTGCAATTGGGTAGAGATATTCTCAATTGTGTTAGAGATGCAAGTGTATCATGATACGCAATGGTGAGCATAAGCATGCTACTTATCAACGAGATACTTAACGGTGTTCACATGTAATTTTCTTCCGTTTAACCAAGGACGGCAATTATATTTCCACAATCCAATGACTTATCAACGAGATACTGGTAGAAATGAGATATCGAACCATCACAAAGACTCATCAAGAAGCACTATGCACAAACTTCTTTGGAAGAGATGTTGATTCAGTGTTCAAAAAGTGATAAATTTCATCCAATTTCACGAATAATTTGTCGCTGGTTCAGTCAGTCATCGGCATAGTCACCGCCACGGCCAGTCATGGTCACGGTCAGTTAGTCATTGACACATTCATGGTCGAGGCCAGTCACGGTCACGGCCAGCCATGGCTGCAGCCACGGTCAGTCACTACCACAGTCACGGTGACGACCAGCCATGGTTGCAGTCACAGTCACAATCAGTCATGGCCACAATCGGTCATTGCCGCAGTCACTGTCACAGTCAGTCATAGACACCAGTCACGGCTACGGCCACGGTCACAGCCAGCTACGGTCAGGGCCACAGCCAGCTATGGCCACGACCACGGCCGCGGGCTGAGCGACAGTCAACATGCCGACGAGCCTGGCACACCGGCGCGACAGCCAGCTGACACCGGGGGGGGGGGGGGGGCACCGGCCACGAGCCGCAGCCACACACGCGCACAGAAGGGACATTCAGACGGACATTCAACACGGGCACATCGCAGGCTGCACCAGACAGACTGGTGTACCTGTTAGTTATTAGGGCCTGTTGGTACCTGTTAGTATTAGGTTATTAGGGTACCTGTTAGTTATTAGAGCTTTGGGGCGCACCAACTGCAGTGGTTATACGGCGCCCATACAGACGGGTACCTGCGCGTGGCAAGAGGGCAGCGTGCAGCGGGCAAGAGGACGCATTCAACACCGGCGCCTCGCAGACCACACCAACCGAGCAGACAGACAGAGACAGACGGAGGGACGGACGGACGGACTAGCGGACTAGCGGACGGACAGACGTCTACCTGCGCGACTCTGGGTCATTCTGCAGCTGGCGCAGGTGCTCGCAGGCGGCTTTGGCCGACGGCATGCTGTGCAGCCGCTCGCGCACGGCCCGGCAGCCGTCCAGCCGGTCGGCGGCGCCGCCGGCCAGCCGGGCGTCCAGCTGCGTCAGGTCGGCCGCCCGCCGCCGCTCGTCGTCGCCGTACAGCTCGTCCAGCGCGCTCTCACCCCTGCAGGTCGGGTGAGCAGACGCGTCACCGGTCACCGATCACGTGATCAATGCACACAGGTCACCGTCCGGGGACCGCCGATCACGTGACGTGGTCCATGTACACACGTCACCGTGCAGGCAGCAATGCCGACAGACGAGACAGACAGAACCGCGGATGGGAAATTTTCTAAGTATTATTTGGCAAATTGCACTCGGTTATCAGCATCACTTCCAGGCAACAAAAGCCAGCCCAGTGCATCTACACCAAAAAAGGACAAACATTTCTGAACAGCCAATACTCAGAAAAACGCGGTGTACAGCCCACAAATGTCACGTGCACCCTCTCCGTACACCGCCCATACGTCACGTGCACCCACTCTGTACACCGCCCACACGTCACGTGCACCCACCCTGTACACCGCCCATACACGTCACGTGCACCCACTCTATACACCGCCCGCACACGTCACGTGCACCCACTCTATACACCGCCCACACACGTCACGCACCCACCGCACCCCACACAAACCCACCCGTACACCGCCACACGCGTCACGTGCACCACCTGTACACCGCCCACACACGCACGACACTCACTCTGTACACCGCCCACACACGCACGTGCACCCACCCTGACACCGCCCACACACGTCACGGCACCCACCATACACCGCCCACACGCCGCACACCACCGCCACACAGTACGTGCACCCACTCTATACACCGCCCACACACGTCACGTGCACCCACTCTATACACCGCCCACACACGTCACGTGCACCCACCCTGTACACCGCCCACACACGTCACGTGCACCCACCCTGTACACCGCCCACACACGTCACGTGCACCCACCCTGTACACCGCCCACACACGCCACGTGCACCCACTCTGTACACCGCCCACACACGTCACGTGCACCCACTCTGTACACCGCCCACACACGTCACGTGCACCCACCCTGCACACCGCCCACACACGTCACGTGCACCCACCCTGTACACCGCCCACACACGTCACGTGCACCCACTCTGTACACCGCCCACACACGTCAAGTGAAATAGGGTGGAAAATGCCACTTTCTGAACACTCAATCGACATCTCTTTCCGAGGGGTAACGACATCCTGCTCCTTGATGCGTGCTAATGAAGTATTTGTGTCTCCTTTCTAACAGAATCTCGTTTCTAAGCAATATGTCAATGCTGTCGATAAGAAATGTTGATACACGAATATTTCGCAATTCAATTTCAGGTAATGGTAGTACCTAAAATGTGATCTGGCATACACTACTAGTTTACAACATAGGCATTATTCTCCCTATCTCGAATAAAGCACTTCAAAATTATGTATCCCGAAACAAGTCATAAAGGTGCAGGCGTAAGTGCATTACATGCAACAATTCCTCAAATTTGATTATGAAAGACATAAAAACATGTTAAATGATACTAATTCCATGGCAAATTTCGACATCCTACCATGCTCGTTTCTGTTTCATATATAATTTGTTTGCCACGATTCCCGCCTTACAGCTGGCTAAGAGGGCGCCATCTTGGGCTCTCGGCTGACAGTGGTGACCTGTCAGGGTGTGCAGAACGGAGGTCCGTATATCTTGTTATATTGCCTGTTTAATATACCGTGCATAGACTGTAAGACCATGTGTCCCATGGCGAATACGTTCAGGACACGAACAAACACAACATGGCGCGGTCGGTAGGACTATGGCGTTAATTCAGTGTCTTGTGCAGCCACGTGCCGAACAGTCGCCGCAGGGCAGGCTGCTGAGGTCCGCCCGTAACCGGGGAGACGAACGCTGCCCCGTGACGCGGGGCGAGACGGATTGTCAGGTGGCCGAGGGGCTTAAGGCGTGCGCACAAGGTGTCTGTCCCTTTCTGGGTGTTCACCGGTTCGATCCCGAGGACGGTGACGATTTTTTCCGCCATGGAAATGAAAGATGAGACTGCCGCGATTGTGGGGCTGAAAGAGTGAATGCGCCAGCATGTGGACGCTGCGCATCAGAGATCGGCTTGCCGCTATGCTCGCTGGTCAAGTGCATCCGGCACAAACTTCCGTCGCTGGACCTCTAGAGGGCGCTCCGATCAGCACGGTGTCCGGGGTTCGAGCGCGGTTGCCTCCATCAGCAACGCCAGCGCCTCGCCTGACCGGTGGCGCCAGCCTGCGCGAATTTTCCACGTGGCGTGAAAAGCTGAGCGGATATGTTATGCTCACTGGCATTGACCAGCTGACTCCCACTGAGCAGCGAGCGACTCTCTGCGCTATGCTGGACGACGACTGGACGCGTGTCGTCAAATACGGGCTGCAGGTGGCCGACTCTAGCAGCCTGTCACAGGCGCTGGACGCTATGGAGAGCCACTTACGCAGCCAGCGTAGCATCATCCTTGATCGGAAGGAATTCTACACCCGACAACAGCAGGTCGACGAGCCATTCGACGACTTTTTGATGTCACTGAAGGAGATATCACAGTTCTGTGATTTCTGTCACACATGCACTGACGACCGGTTCCGCGACCGGCTCGTGACTGGCCTTCGAGACCAGGATACAGTTCAGGTGCTCATGGCAGAGAAAGGTCTCACCCTTCAGATGACCATCGATGTCTGCCGTGCTCGAGAAAACGCCAGGAAAAATACGGCGGCGATGACGGATGGCCGGCTGCACGCTATGTCGGCGTACGGGGCGGGGATGGCCGAGTGGTTAAGGTGTCTGGCTATGGGTACCAAAGGTCCCGGGTTCGACTCTAGCGCCACTCAGGACATTTCACAATACCGCGGCCCACCGGCGAAACAGTGTGGGCGGCGCCATTAGCCGTGAATGTGCATAAAGTATGTCGTGAACCAACCAATAAACAAACAAAAAAATACGTCAGCGTACCGACGCAGCCGGAGTCACAGCAGCAGCCGTGGCACATGTCGTCCCTCCACCGGGGACAGGAAGTGCGGCTATTGTGGCGGCGCTTGGCATCCAAAGGAGGCCATGGCGGCGTGCCCTGCACACGGCCAACGCTGCAAGTCATGCAACATGTTGCATCACTTCGCCTCAGTGTGTCGGCGTGGTCAGCCCCGCATCGGCAGCCAGTCCCGACGAACCGGGAGAGCTACCACTGGACGAAGCCGAACTCACCTAGACGGCATCCGGGTGCATGGGCTGACGGCGCGACGGACGCCACAGGTATGTCTGGAGGTGAAGCATGTCAATGCTGATGTGGACACCCGACACCGGAGCGGAAACATCGGCAATGGGCGCTCGGCAAGCTCAACGCCTCGGGGTGGACTTATCCAATTTGTCTGCATCGTCCGAACGTCTATTTGGAGCGGGAGGACACGAGCTGCGCTGTGCAGGCTCGTTTCATTGCATGCTGCGGCTGGGCGATGTCAGCGCGGCAGTGACGGTGAGCGTCATCCCGAACATGGACAGTGCTCTTCTGTCCTGGTTTGATAGCATTTCCTTGGGCCTGCTACCAGCTGACTTCCCGCGGCAAATCCGAAGCAGGAGCACCGTCCCGCCGGACGCTGCCTCCACTTCAAGGACACAAGGACGGAGCTGGCGAAGAGCATGTCGCCCCAGCTCGGGGAGCAAGTAACAAGAACGGTATGGCCGATTCACTCCGACCAGGAACTACCGAAGTATGACGACGTGCTTCATCCTGCAGCAGTGATACGAAGCACGAGGTCTTCAGACAATGCGGACAAGGAGATTACGTCTCCACATACGCCGCAGAGACCGCCTCGACGGCAACGAGCGGATGCAGCTCCTACCAGGACCCAGTGTGCTGCCCAAGCTGCATCGGCGTCTAGACGGGACCGCAAGACCTACCCCACATGGCACGCCTACCAGGGCGAGCCATCGCTCCAACAGCGAACTGAGCACTTGGATATGCTGAAAAATGCATTTCCTAGGGTATTTGACGTCGACGGTCCGCTTCGTGAGATGTTCGGCGTCCCATGCGGATCGAGCTGGAGGACACCGTTCGTCCATTCGCAGTGACCGCGGCATGACCAATCGCACTTGCATGGCGCAAACAGATTAAGGAGCAGTTAGACCAGATGCTGCAACACGGCATCATTGCCGAAGTGACTGAACCCACGGAATGGTGCCATCCTATCGTGCCAGTACCGAAGCGACCGACCTCTGGAGACAACAAGGCTGGAGTCCGCCTGTGCATCGACTTAACCAAACTAAACAAACATGTCCGCCGTGGGGTGTATCCCATACCATCCCCTCAAGACGTCGTTACCAGTATCAACAAGGGGAGCAAGTACTTTACGACGTTGAACGCCAAGAACGGGTATCTGCAAATCCCAATCGCTGAGGAGGATCAAGCTCTCACCAGCTTCATTACCCCATGGGGCAGGTATAAGTTTAGAAGAGCTGTCATGGGTCTCAGTTCATCCGGCGATGAGTATAATCGGCGAGTGGACACAGTTTTGGCTGGAATTCCAAGAACCTGCAAGGTGGTGGATGACGTGCTAGCGCACGACGAGGATTACTCCACGCATCTGCAGCATGTTATCGCAATCCTGAAGCGTTGCGAGACCTACGGCGTCACGCTCAACCCGCAGAAGCTAAATTTCGCTGCGCAGTCAGTCGAGTACTGCGGATTCCACATCACTTCTGAAGGCTACACAGTGGACGAGCGAAAGCTACGCGCGATCTCAGACTTTCCTGTGCCTGCCAACCTGACGGATCTGCGTAGCTTCATGGGGTTGGTGAACCAGCTCGGCTCCTTCTCGGACGAGACAGCCCATGCCGCCCACCCTCTTCGTGACCTTCTCAAACCGCAAAATCATTGGCAGTGGACTGAAGTGCATCAGCAAGCCTTCGAGACCGTCAAGAAGACGTTGATTCGGGCACCCGTCCTGGCCTTCTTCGAGCCTGGCCTCCCCACTGCGCTGCATACCGACGCTACCCGACTGCACGGCCTCGGATATGCGCTTATGCAGCGACAAGGTGACCACTGGCGGCTCATTCAATGTGGATCGCGCTTCGTCTCCGACGTGGAGTCGAGATACGCGGTGGTGGAGCTAGAGATGCTTGCGGTGACCTGGGCCGTGAAGAAATGTCGTCTCTTCCTGGCCGGTCTCCCAACATTCGACATCATCACCGACCACCGACCACTCATACCGATACTGAACCAGAAGTCACTCTCGGAAATAGAGAATCCACGTCTCCAACGGCTACGTGAGAAACTGGTGCCGTATCGTTTTGCAGCCATATGGAAAGCTGGAAAGTCACACTGCATCCCTGATGCACTCTCCAGGGCCCCCGTCGATGACCCTTCCGCCGAGGACCAAGAAGCAGAGAGCGACGTGTGTCATCAGCTGCACAGCACGGTGCTGACCAGCATCCGTGAGATCGTTGCTGGTGATGCCCATCCGTCTGTGCCAGACATCATGTTGGACGTGCGTGAGGCAGCGCGCACTGACGAGTACCGATCTCTCACCGACGCTATTCACGTGGGCTTCCCAGCACACAAGGCTGATCTAGAGACGACGTTACGCCCATACTGGTTGGTTCGTGACGCCCTCTCCGTAGACGACGGCCTTATCTTGTGTGGTGTGCGGCTAGTCATTCCCCGCACGCTGCGCCGAGAGACCCTGGATCGGCTGCATGCGAGCCATCAAAGCCTGGAGCGCACGAAGCGCCGGGCCCGACAGTCTGTCTTTTGGCCGAACATCAGCCAGGACATCTACAACGTAGTGACGACCTGTGACGCATGCCGACGGCATCTGCCAAGTCTGCCTAAAGAGCCTCTGATGTGCGACTCAGAGCCTTCCAGAGTGTTCGAGATTGCTTCAGCGGACTTCTTCCATTACGCCGGGAAGACTTTTCTTGCGTACGCAGACCGGCTCTCCGGCTGGCCCATCGTCGCGTCCTGCGACCGGGAAGCAACGGCCAGGACGCTCGTGCATACGCTCCGAGAGGTCTTTGCAGCCACAGGCGTGCCAAACGTTCTGAAAACTGACTGTGGCCCACAGTTCACTGCACGCTACACCAGGCAGTTCCTGTAGCGATGGGGTGTCACACATAACATCTCTTCTCCGCATTATCCTCAGGATAACGGGCAAGCGGAAGCTGCCGTGAAATCCGTGAAGAGATTGATCCAGAAGTGCACAGATTCAGGCAACTTGGACGACGACAGATACGCCCGAGAACTCGTGGAGCTGCGCAATACGCCACGTGCCGACGGCAGATCTCCTGCTGAGGTCCTTTATGGACATCCTATCAGGTCGATGGTGCCTTTGCATCACAAAGCGTTCAGCAGCACGTGGCAACGCAAGGCCGACGACTGTGATCGGCGCGCTCGGGCTCAAAAGGAGGCTGTCACGTTGAGGTATGACAGCCAAGCCACGCCTCTCCGTCTCCTAAAGATGGGCAGCTTCGTCACCATACAGGATCCGACCACTGGGCTGTGGGAGAGGACCGGCGTTGTCGTCGCCATCGGCCAGCGCCGAACCTATCTGATCAAGACGCCCAGCGGACGCGTCCTTTGGCGTAACCGGCGATTCCTGCGTTTTCATCGCCCGATGACGCAATCAGCCGAGCATACAGCGCCAGCCGCGCGGCCGGCGCAAGCAGCGGGACCGCCACCAGCACGCTCAGCCCCGCCGGCGAAACGAGTTCACTTTGCTGATGACCGTGCGCAACCTCGCCGTAGCGACAGGCATCGGCAGCCACCGCAGCGCTTATCCGTCGATCCCCGCAAGCGCTCGTATGTTTGAGGGATCACTTGCAGTGACCGACTGGGGGAGGTGTTGGATGTGTATAACTCAGTTTTGTTACGATGATCCCCGCACTTTGGTGTGGACGGTGACCAACTGGGGGAGGTGTTTCATATATAATTTGTTTTCCACGATTCCCGCCTTACAGCTGGCTAAGCGGGCGCCATCTTGGGCTCTCGGCTGACGGTGACCTGTCAGGGTGTGCAGAACGGAGGTCCGTATATCTTGTTATATTACCTGTGTAATATACCGTGCATAGACTGTAAGACCATGTGTTCCATGGCCAATACGTTCAGAACACGAAGAAATACAACAGTTTCGATATCTCGCACCTAACGAAAAACCATTATTTTAACCTTGCACTATGCACACCGCCCACACACGTCACGTGCACCAACTCTATACACCGCCCACACACGTCACGTGCACCCACTCTGTACACCACCCACACACGTCACGTGTACCCACTCTGTGCCGGGCGAATCCTCAACAGAATACAGCAGGTTTGGCAGCTTTCCCGAGTCCGCGATAGTCTCCAGAGTGCGTCTCAGTTGCGCCGCCTTCTTCTCGGCAACGTTTATTGTGCTGTCCATGTTCGCTGAAAGAAAACGCCCCACGTGTCAGACCAACAAACTTGATACTTGGGTTCTTTTACGACGCGTTCGACTACTAGGTCACATAGCGTCGCCAACCTCACGCCGGCTGGTCGCGGGTGGGCTCGGTAAATGCTGTCGGTTGTGAGATTCTAACCCACGATTCTGTGATCACGGGTCCGAACTCCCTACCGAGTGAGCTACCGCGACCCCCCCCCCAACAACAGACGACTGAGAGATAATGAAGCAATGTTAAAGTAAGCGATTGGACGTCCTGATGGCGAGATGGCACAAATCGGGCTGGGAGAACAAATCAAGACTCATACCTGGCGTATCGTGAGAGATGTTATTGCTGCCCCGGTAGCTCAGTTGGTTAGAGCGCTAGCCTGCACTGGTCTCCCCTGTACTGGCAACACAGGGTTCGAGTCGCTTCGCGCGCTCGCATTTAGCCCCCGGATGGGAGTGTCAGCTGGCAGCTGGCCTGATAAGGCCGGGGACGAGCTACCGGGCGGCCGTGTAGGTGCAGTTGGCGGCACGTTAAGGTTTCGGTCTAAATTCTGCCGTTGAACTAGAGTTCGTGGATCGGGGGTGGGGCCAAGGTTCACGCAACAAGCTCTGCTTAGCAATAGAACCCTGGTTCCTTTAGCCACCCCAACAACAATTCGGATTAAATTAATTTTTTAAAAAAAGTTAAATTCTTAGTAAACTAGGGTAGAATATACCACTTTCTGAGCACTGAATCGACATCCCTACCACGGAAGCATCAACACCATCATTCGTAATATGTCTTTATGATGTCTCCATACCCAATTGCTGACTCCATCGACTTTTATACTCGTTTCAACATACCACACCTAACGAAAGCCATTACTTTAGCGCTCGGATTTTAACACGGTCACTTTCTGAAAAGGAAAGTGGGGCGATCGAACAGATTGAGGGTATTTTTATTCAAACTTACAACTTGGGAATCTCAGTTTGTACTTCCGACATTAGCGATATGGTATCAATTAGCAATGAATAAGGATAAAGCCTTCGCAGGGCAACAGGTGACGAAACTACTGCAATAATATACTTCGCAGACGTCTACAAGGTACATGCGTACAGAGTTAAAACAATGGTTCTTCGTTAGGTGTCGCATGTCGAAATGAGCACAGTAGGATGGCGAAGTTTGCAATGGAATTAGTGTCATTTAAAATGACTTTGATGCATCAGACTCCAATTTGAGCTAATGGTGTAGGTTCAAAGGAGCAGGATGTTGATGCTTCTTGGAGAAGGATGTCGATTGAGCATTCAGAAAGTGGAATATTTAACCCTGTTTCACGAATAATTTAACACTGCATACAAACATATTTGATACTCCAGTTATGTTCACACCACCCAAACCAATAAATATTGGCACCGAAACCTACAAGTAGTACGGTGATTTGTACCCCACTGATGTGTTCCATTCCCAAGAATGATGCAATCTATACTTGAAATTGCCATCAGCGTCCTCGAGGGAAACGGATTGCCACTGCAAATCCGCCTAATGCCAGCCAGATACGCCGCGACGTATTCTTCAGTTGAAGGGCAGGACGGACGGTGCTGGTCGCAGCGCCATCTGGATGGGAACAACAACAGAACCAGCGGCACGAGTAAACTGGTAAACTCCACCCCGGTGGAGCAGCGGCGGTGCTGAAGCCGGTGTTGCATGCTAGCGCCATATGAGCGCGGTGGCGTGAACTGGTGGTTGCTGCCTCCCAGTGGAGCAGCGAGATGTGCAGGGACGTGGCACTGCGATGGCTCAGGGCCGAGACTGTCAGGTATTGAGCCAAGGGTCGGAAAAAAGGCTGCGCCTGGATTTTCATCCTCCAGGACCTTTACCCTCCAGATAAAATTATTCGCCAGTTGTTTTTCCGTTTGGAAGTTGAATGGTGCTGTTTGATAATGAACCGCCCTGTGATAAAGTTCTCAAGATCACTGGAAAGTTCAAACTAAGATTCCGATGTCACAGGATTGAAGTACGAATAGCGGCCTCATATTGGAGCACCTAAAACTTTTACTCTTCAGACCCAGGATTCCAAAGCACGAACCCAACGCTGATGGGCCTGGACTCAGTTCATGGACAACCACTACATCACTGTCCGCGTGTCCGCAGCAAGGCTATGTCACGAGCCTGACGTTATGAAGCAGGCTGTAGCCTCTTCGGTGCACGGTAGTGGCCAGCATGCACAAAAATAAACCACCGTGCGCACTTTGAACTCAGCACACGTGGCGGTTCCCCGAATGTTGGCCGGCCGCGCGTCGACGGACCTGACTCACCCCTGGATTGGATCGGACTATGGTTTTACGATGCACTCAGCAACCGAGGCCACACAGCGTCGCCTGCCTCTCACCCTGGCGGGAAGGGCGGGCACCGCCAGGGAATCGAACCCCGCACCTCTGGCGCGCCAGACGCTCAGCCACCGACACGTCGAGCGTCCGACCCACCAGGGTGCCAGACCCCTAGCAGTGGACAGCTGGTCTTACCCCTGACAGTGGACAGCTGGTCTTACCCCTGACGGTGGACAGCTGGTCTTACCCCTGACGGTGGACAGCTGGTCTTACCCTTGACGGTGGACAGGTGGTCTTACCCCTGACGGTGGACAGCTGGTCTTACCCTTGACGGTGGACAGGTGGTCTTACCCCTGACGGCGGGCAGCTGGTCTTGCCCCTGACGGTGGATAGCTGGTCTTACCCCTGACGGTGGACAGCTGGTCTTACCCCTGACGGTGGACGGCTGGTCTTACCCCTGACGGTGGACAGCTGGTCTTACCCCTGACGGTGGACAGCTGGTCTTACCCCTGACGGCGGACAGCTGGTCTTACCCCTGACGGTGGACAGCTGGTCTTACCCCTGACGGTGGACAGCTGCGCGTACAGGCTGGTCAGCCGGCGCTGCCGGCGCGACAGCGAGTCCGCCTCCGGAGCGGCGCCGGACGTGCTGCCCCGGGCGCCCGGCGGTGGCTCCCGCCCGGCCGGCGACCGCCGCCGACGGCCGGAGGAGGGTCGGCCGCCGCGCGACGCTCGCTCCCGCGAGGCGTCACCAGAGCGGCCCCGACTGCTGGACGAGCGTCTACTACCGCGCGAAGCCCTCTCTTGCGAGGCATCACCAGAGCGGTCCAGCCTGCCGGACGAGCGGTCTTGCCTGCCGGACGAGCGACCCCGACTGCTGGACGAGCGTCTACTGCCACGCGAAGCCCTCTCTTGCGAGGCATCACCAGAGCGGTCCAGCCTGCTGGACGAGCTGTCTTGCCTGTCGGACGAGCGACCCCGACTGCTGGACGAGCGTCTACTGCCCGCGAAGCCCTTGCGAGGCATCCGAGCGTCAGCCTGCTGGACGAGCTGTCTTGCCTGTCGGACGAGCGACCCCGACTGCTGGACGAGCGGTTCTGTCTGCCGGACGAGCGACCCCGACTGCCGGACGAGCGACCCCGACTGCCGGACGAGCGACCCCGACTGCCGGACGAGCGACCCCGACTGCCGGACGAGCGACCCCGACTGCCGGACGAGCGACCCCGACTGCCGGACGAGCGACCCCGACTGCCGGACGAGCGACCCCGACTGCCGGACGAGCGACCCCGCCTGCCGGATGAAGGTCTGCCGCCGCGCGACGTTCGCTCTTGCGAGGCATCACCGGAGCGGTCTTGCCCGCTGGACGAGAGATCCTGCCCCTCAGACGAGCGTCTGCCACCACGCGACACCCGCTCCTGTGAGGCGTCACCAGAGCGGTCGTGCCGCTCGCTGCCGCGTGTCGCTGGCTCCCGGGATGTGCCGGCCGAGGAGCTGCGTCGGCCGCGACGGCCCGTCATGGTCGTGGCCGCCCTGGAACAGGTCACAGGTCACAGGTCACAACGTCACACCGTGGTCACAAGTCCCAACGTCACATCATGGTCACAACAAGGCCATACGTCACACCACGGCCACGTCAAAACAAGTCCCAACGTCACACCACACAACTCAAAGCGGTGGCGAACATGTCCCAAGGTCACGCCGCGTAGCACGCAGCAGAGGCCAACCACCTGTCAGCTTCTAACATCGCATGGTATGCAGCTGGTCTGTCCTGCCAGCCGTCCTGACATGGCATATCTACAGATACCGGTCACGGCGCCAGGGTGTGCACGTGCTTCACCGTGCATAAGGCTAGGTTAGGCTATGTCAGGTTAGGTTAGGTTAGGTTGGGTCGGGTTGGGTCGGGTTGGGTCGGGTTGGGTCGGGTTGGGTCGGGTTGGGTTGGGTTGGGTTGGGTTGGGTTGGGTTGGGTTGGGTCGGGTTGGGTCGGGTTGGGTTGGGTTGGGTTGGGTTGGGTTGGGTTAAGTTAGGTTAGGTTGGCCTCCGCGAGGAGACTCGGGACGGGCCATGCACGAAATGCACCAGTGCAAGTGCGACACGCAGTTCGACGCAGTCAAGTCTGAGCTGGCTGGTGGCAGCAACGCCGTCATAGACCAAACAAGCGTGGGCAAGCTTCAAGTGAACAGGTGATGATAATGATGATGAATAGATGTTTATGGGCACGCAAACAGCTGGAGTGACCATGGGCGCTAAATGACCAAAACTGGTCGATGCACCTTAAAACTCAAATAACCAACCAAACAACCAGCTTGAGTGAACATTGAACCACCACGACAATAGCAATGACACGCATCTACACTGTCACTCATGTGAGAAACACTGCAAATTTCAGATGTTCAAAATGCCTGAAGACGTTGCAGCCCTGTCCTTTGCATTGCAGGATAATTGTATGCCTCTCACATTGTGAGATATGGCAAAATTAGCCCCACTAACTCTTGTTCAAAGGAACATAGAGATGCCACTAACCCTCGTTCTAAGCAAGATAGAGATGCGATAAATTGCACCATGTAGATGCATGCTTGAACTTGGCTATGCAACACATTTCATCTACCTCCTATGATTTATCTTTCAGGTCAGGCCAATTAAAGGCTACCACTGTAGTTTTTGAACCCTAGTTGTACAACAAATGTGATTTCAGGTGATTGGTGATATACAAACTGAACATTCAATCTGGGGCGGGGATGGCCGAGTGGTTAAGGTGTCGGGCTATGGGTACCAAAGGTCCCGGGTTTGACTCCAGCGCCACTCAGGACACATTTCCCAATCCCGCGGCCCACCGGCGAAACAGTGTGGGCGGCGCCATTAGCCGTGAATGTGCATAAAGTGTGTCGTGAACCAACCAATAAACAAACAAACGAACATTCAATCTCACATGTGGCACATTCAAATGTCAAGGTTACAAAAACCATCAAGGTAAAAAACGCATGGAACTATGATGAATTGTTGAAGATGGCCATTTTGGAAATGGATAGTGGTCAGGGAAAATGTAATGAGCTCCACCAAACTGAAATAAAATTGTCTGCCATATTTTTGTAAAAAGATAAGTTTCATCTTTTAATCCACAAAATATTGAGAAATTATTTTCATTGAGAAATTCTGGACTGCAATCAAATCAGATATGAAGTCTGTATAGAGCACTGCCCTGGCTTGACCACTGTACATTGACATTCTGTATTTTAACCTCTGGAGTGCAAGAAAAATCAAGTATTTTCATGTTTTTAGTGAAAGATGTTGGACTGCAAAGTTGTATTGTACTTTAAGTTGTTCATAAGATAAGCTTTACACATAACTTACCTCAATGAAGCAAACAAGTGGCTAGGTTGTTTCCTTTTTAAGCAAGACAATTTTGATTTGCAAGGGAAAATCAAATGTGAATTCATATTCTTCAAAAGCAGGTTATTAATCACATTCATGAACTGCACATAAAAATGCAAGAATTAATAAAACACTGTTAAGCACAAATGTACTTACTTGCCTAGGTTTTAGAAAGGGCTAGATTAGATTAGGTTAGCTTAGCATAGGTTAGGTTAGGTTATATTGTTGCCATAATAGTGCACAACCAACTGAAAAACATGCATTTCTCATTGGAATGAATGGTCCACCATCTTAATCATGCTAAGAGGCACACTTCTCAAATCTTTTTCTTCAAATGCCACATTGAGTTCTCCCATCTGGTTCTCTTACCTGGTTAGCACCCCAAATTCTTTAGTATCTTCTAATCCAGAGATGAGTTCTGTGGCTGATCAAGGGGAGCCAGCATCTGCAGGTACATCAGTCCCCTAGACAAAAGAAAAATAATTATCACATAGACTGGTGTAAAGTAAGGAGTAAACAGTTTTTTTCCAATGCAGTTTATGAAGATGTCAAATATGATGTGATCACTTATTTCCCTTGCAAGTGCATACTTTCCTGTTGAGAAGAAAATAACACCCAGAAAGGGATTAGTTAGGCAATATAGCATAAAAGTAGCATTAAAAATAAGTGTACCACAGTCTAGGCTTCTATGCAAGAAAATAAATATTATTTTTTAGGCAAACATTTTTTGACAATTCTCAAACATCTTTACTTAAAACCATAGCATAACCTAGCCTGGCCCATCTTTGAAGACCACAGTAATCAATCTTCCCTTTTTGATTTCAATAGGTGCTATTTTGGTTATTTTTAGTCCAGATCATGAGAGTTCCTGGTCATTACAAGTGTTTATGCCCACTGGCAGCAGCACAGCAGCACTGACAAGGCAATAGGTGTCTACAATACTGATATTATCACCATCATGGAGTCAACAAAGGTAAGCAAGTCACTCCTTAATTTGTAGGTGACGGGCATCCATATATTTTCACCTTCCTAAAAATACCAATTGGCTATTTTAATGTCACCCATGTACCATCCACTATATGGATAGTCTATTTCAGTATGCTGGCAGGTAGGGATACATTTTATTTACTTCTTTCAGTTTCAAATAAAAAAGAATGTTGCCTTTCACTTTGGGAACACTAAATGCAAGGTACACAAAGTACCTGCATATTAAAATATACCTCATTAGCTAGTTATTTGAGCTTTAGGGCACACCAACCAGGGTTGATCATTCACACCCATTCAAATATATCTCAGCAAATACCTATATTGGTAAAGCAATTCAGAAAAGATAGGACAAAAGTGAATGACCACATTTCAGACATTGCAGATAAATGTACCTAGCTTAATTGCTATTTTGATTTCCTCGCTTGTGACTAATGAATAGTACCTACCTACCCAGGTTGGTACCTACCTACCCAGGTTGGTACCTACCTACCTACCGAAGTATGCAGGTCATTTTACAACCACCCTCACATTGGCCACAACCAAATAGTACCTCACTGCCATACCTCTACCCAACTAAATATGCAGGGAGCTACCCAGGTACTTACCTCAGCTCTTACACGCAGTGCAGCCTCCACAGATTTCGACCAGTACAGCCAATACAACTTTGAATTTCCGCCAATTCTGTGCTTGTCAAAACAATAGCGAGTATTCTGGTAGCATGACGTCATTGGGCTTGAAGTTATTCCTCCACCACCAATCTGCATTTATTTCTAACGTATTTCCTCTGATGTTTTGGGAATGTAGATGACTTAAGCGCACATTACTTCCGTTTGAAACATTATTCAATGATATTTATATATCGAAAGGAATTTTCCACTCCTACCTGAAATGTGATCACAAACACTGATGCCTGACAACACTTGGACATCCAACACATGTCATGAAAAAGAAAACTAGCGTTGAACCGCCCTTCTTTCCTAAAGTGGAAGGAACATCGTGGTAGTGTACAATAAACTATCAGATACGACGAGTTCCCTAATATTATTAGCATTTGAAAACCAAATTTGTTATCCCCCTTTTCATGCATCACCACCAGGGCTGGAGGGCGGGTGGACAGAACGCATAGGGCGAGTGGAAAGACTTAACCCTTGCTGAGCCTGCCGGCAGAACTACCTTCGCAGGGCCGGTGGCCCTTGGAAGTTGGAATCCCCCCATCGAAGTTTCAATATGGTAGTTTGCAATGTATGGTAGGATGCAATGCAGAACGCCGTTCGAAAGCTCTGGTGAGGCCATTCAAAGACCCAGGTAGAAATGATGATGCCACCATGTTGCAAGAAATAGCAAACATGAGTGCATTTATATCAATTACAAAGTGTCAAGACGGGATAGTTCTAGTAGAACAGAATAGTTCTAGATAGATAGTCAAGACGGAACGTGACATGTGTCGTGACTGTGATGTGGCATGTGTCGTGACTGTGACAAGTCATATGACGTGACTGTGATGTCACATGTTTAGTGACTGTGACATGACATGTGATGTGGCATGTGTCTTCACATGTGTCATGACTGCGACGAAACATGTGGCGTAACTGTGACGTGACATGTCTCGTGACTGTGACGTGACATGTGTCGTGACTGTGGCGTAATATGTGGCGTTAATGTGACACAGTCATGTAGCGTGACTGTGATGTGACATGTGTCATGACTGTGACGTGACATGTGTCATGACTGTGACGTGGCATGTGTCTTCACCATGTGTCATGACCGGGACGAAACATGTCGCGTGCCTGTGACGTTACGTGTGTCGTGAATGTGACGTGGAATGTGGGGTGACCTGCTACGTTCGGTTTCAGCGCGGAAGAGCAGCCACCGGTTCCCGTCGCCGGAGCTGGAGCAGCAGCGCTCCATCTACAACTACCAGGCCACGTTCACCAACCCACTTGGGTCCGACTTCACCACCACCTACTTCTTCCTCTAGTGGTGTCCAATCACAGCGTCACTGCTGGCTTCACAGCCGGGCCCAGCACAGTTTCACCTGGCAGGAGCCGGCACGTGGGGAAACAAGGGGCATGTGTCCCTCCTCACTCACGAAAGTGGCGGCCCTCCGGTGAGAAAGGCGCTCCTCCAAGCTGGCAGAAGTGCACCCATGGAATTTCTCAGCCAGAGGCGCCTTTCTGAGAGGAAAATCTCCCGTCCCGAGTGCTCGGGTGCATATTCCCTCACTCGAATTTTTCAGCCAGAAGCGACCCTCCGAGCACGTTCGCAGTGGTGCCTCTCGGAAGAAATGGCGTCCGCCAAGAGAAGCACTCCCGTGACAATTTCAGGATCCATCCCTGACCCTGGTGCTATATCGCGATGGATGCGATACCAGCGGCACTATCTGAGGAACGCATTGCTGAAGTGATCGACTTATTCTTTGTGGTTTCATGTGCAGTGGCGACGTGGTAATACAACGCACGCATAACAATTGGATGTTCAAAAGATGGCTGCCCATCCGTAATATGCTCACGCTTCGCTGTATCGGCAGGGGGTCTACATACAACGGCCCCCTCGGGCTTTTCACGGATAGTGAACGAACGGCGCGCTACCGCGCGCCGAAATTTGGCATACCTTTTCCCACATCAATTTGGCATGCCATGTCAAACTTTTGAAGTCAGGTCATCTAGGGTCAACGAGTTAATCTAGGTCAAATGAGGTCACCTCCAGAAAAGTTCAACCAGTCGTCACGCTTTAACGGATACAAATATTTAATGAAACTTTCAGCGTTTGCTTATCTGTAGGAATGCAATAAAACGTACGAGAGGATTTTTCCCCGTTTTTGACTACTGATAAATTTTACATATTTGCGTATTATAATTCAAATCGAAGATTCTGGCTAAAGTAAGCATTTTCTTTTATTGAAGCAAGTTGACTTCCAACAACGTTTCTCGGTCTGCTCTGCCCATTAAAAAGGAAACTTAAAGAAAACTTTAAAACTCAATATTTTGAAATTATCTCCCAAAAAAAGTTTCTTCGTTTGTGTGTTTTTCTCAAATATCACCCAAAATGAACTCCCAAGAGCCAAAAACATAACGTAAGTCGTGAAAATCTAGCCCCCCTAGTGACGTCACTTTTGGAGGAAGATTGTTTTCGGGGGTGGACCCGGGCCCTAATCGTCGAGCGCTTTCCGATGACACCTCTTTCGTTGTCGTGCGACGCTTAGTTTGTATTTTAGGGGGGTTACTATCCGCCCCCCCCCCAGAGACAGGGTGTGAGGATCTGACCAGAGAGGCGGGTTAAGACATGACTTTCTCGGAGAGGCTTTGACTTGAACGACCAGAATAGCTGGCAGTACATTCCCACCTCGAAAGAAAGCTGAGCAATGAAGACATGGCACTCGCGTGTGCTTCTGTGACCTTGGCACGAGCACCGCCGGGGAGGAATGCTCACTGACTGACTCCACTGATTGGAAGCGATAACAGGAGACCGATAATAATGATGCACATCTATGATAATAACTAGCTGGGCACACAACGTTTTATTTACATGCGACACGCGAAGACTCACTGAAAAAATGTCGAGCCATTTAGGGTGTGATGACTGAGTCAGGTATTTCACGGCCACAACGCGACCTGTCGTTATCTTACGGTCGAACGAGTGGATTTTTTTCCGGGAGTAAATCCGGGAAAATTTCGTGTATCGGCAAAAATTGCCAGAAAACAGGTCACCTTACTTTCGGCGCGCAGATAATTTCTGGTTCACTGTGGTGCAGTGCCAGCGCCGGCCGCACGCAAGGCTGCGCTGCTTCCCGCTGACACGCGTCAGCACCAGCTCTTCGGATTCTGCATCGACACGAAGCTGCTAGGGAAGCCAGCGTAGCTGCACGGCATGGTGAAACGTATTCGGCAATGAACACTCGAAACCCATACCGCGCAACATTCCAAAGATCGTCCATCGCAGCGAGCAATAAATCACACCACAGCGCGCAATCACACGAGTGCACCTGTTTCGCTGACCTCGACGCCAACAGGCCCAGGTCAACGCCTGCAGCATGCAGCAGGTCAGTGCGGCATGAATGCCTTCTCCGCAGCGACACGTGCACACCAAAACGACGACTCGTGGTGAATGGCGTCCAACGCTTCCATCGCCATACCACGCGCACCATCACACACAACACATGCAGGCTTCAACTTGGAACGGATCAGAGATCCATACGGTATGGATCTCTGATCTGGTCTACTACGGATCAGAGATTCATAGCAGGCCGATAGTAGTGCACAGTGGTTCCTCAGGCCACATCAGCGCCACCTCAAGCCACAGCAGCGCGCGACACTTGTGATCCTCCGAACGAGGGGTGGCCGCCGTCGCTGTGTAAGACGCGCCACGGCTGTAGCTGTGTCGTCCAGGCGATCGGCTGGTCGGCTGTCAGCGCCACCACGACAACTGTCCATCCCACCTCTGCAAACGGATTTTTTTTAGCAGCTGCAGAACACCATCCGCCAGATCTACGTTAACGAAAGGGTTACGCCACTCCGGCTTACGTGGCAACCGGTCATATAAAAAAAAACAAAAAAGGAAAGATGAGGTGCCGTCAAGCAAAGAACGTGGCGTAAAGGACCTATACATGCATGACATACAGCTCACATACAGACGTACCTATGTACATTCATACATACATAACAATCAGGATATTTGGAGGGTGGCAAATTTTACAGCCTACGAAGAGGCTCCACTACTCACCTGTGACCTGGAACGAAGCGGAGGCCCGGCGCCCAGAGCGAGTCGTGGGCGTCATGTCCGACCGTATATGTGTAGGTGTACGTTGAAGTTAAAGCTTGAAAAATACCTGAGAACGAGAAAAACCAAGCTGCTTGGAAAGCCCGTGGGCAAACACCAAGCCCAATCATACCAGGGAAACCGTTGGTTTTGGCCAAATTTAATCAATCCCTGCCTAGATGCCGAAATAACATATATGCATGTGTTTTACGAGGACGAAGAGGATGGCAGCGTTTAACTTCAAATTACTTGCTGAAGTTTGGTGCTGTGCAGAAAGTCAAAAAGTAACTCAAGGCGCTCCGGGTGCTTGTCACCGAGAAGGCTTTACAGTGAAAGTGAAATCGATGTTTGGCAGTGTAAGGGAGGAGGGGCGACGTTGTAGTTGGTATGTAAGGCAGAGGAGCAAAAATGCTTACTCGCTTATCAATCACTTAGTGGATTCGCTTGCACAATCACATACAAAGCTAGCGTAGTCAAGTCTTGATCGGATAGAGGTATATATATAGATACAAATATGCATAAAGATTGGTACAGAAGCAGCAAAATTCTTCTGTTTGCCCCATAAGTAGTTCGTGATATACACTTGAAGGTGTTCATGGACTTAAAGCATTGTTCTTGCAGGATTTTAAAATTGTATCTGCATGTGACTCGCCTATCAAAGTGCATTTTACGGAAGTAAAACATCGACGTACACGGGATAGCTTCTCTGTAGATGTTGATTGACAATCCCTGAGCAGCACTGACGCCGCCGACAGAAATGAATACAGACAGTCTTAGAAGTTGAAAAGCGAAAACCATTCGTTGAAGCTATCATTGAAGCTGTTGTGACTGCAGCCTGTAGTTGGCTCTCCGTGAGTGAAGTCTTTGAAGCCGGACACCGAATATCGAAGTCATCCACGAACCAGGATCGGCCGATTGTAGTTTGGAGATTGTCACCAATGTCGTTGATCATTATCCCAAACAGAGGAACGCTCAAGACGCTACCTTGTGGTATCCCATTCAACTGTGGGCATCGACCTGAGAGCTGGTTGCCCACGCGAACGCGAAAGGACGGATCAGCTAAAAAGTTTCGCAAGAAAGTGCCTATGTGACCACGCATGCCGTGCTTAAAAACTTTCACAAGAATGCCCTGGCGCTAGGTAGTATCGTACGCGCCATCAATATCGAAGAAGACGGCACCGATGTGTTGCTTGCGCTTCAGCGCAGTTCATATGGCTGTGTCCAGGGATACAATGTGATCTACTGTACAGCGGTTTTTCCTAAAACCGCACTGGGCTTTTGTAAAGATATTTGATATATTTAATCATAAGATCCACAGCAAGCGTACGCAAACCATCCCCTCTATCAGCTTGCATATTGATGATGTGAGCGCAATGGGCCGATAATGTAATGGATCAGATCCACTCTTACCAGGTTTCAGGATCGGTATTACTATAGCTTTTCTCCATGCAGGTGGGAATCTTCCATTTTCCCATAACCGGTTGAAAATTGATAGAAGTACATGGAACGCACTGCGAGAGAGGCGATTCAGCATTTCGTAATGAACGTTATCAGGACCCTCGGATATACTTCGCAGGCCGGTTATGGCGGAAATCAGCTCAGCTTCGATGAACGGTGCGTTGTATGAGAGCATCTCGGACGTTGAAAAATATATGGATGATCGCCATGGCGAATTCGGTGATGCGCGAATTTTCGGTGGTTCCGAGTTTTCCTACAGGCTACGCTCTGATAGTACGCGTTCAATCTCATTTGTGACGTCGAGTGGTCAGAAATGGTACTATCTACTAATGTAAGGAGGTGATGCGTACAATAATTTTCCCGCAATCCCGCAAATACGTATCCATACCTGGGAAACTGAAGTTCCATGGGTTAGCGTGTTTAAAAATGGTTGCAGATTTGCTCGTTTCGCCTCCAGACATGTCCCACGGGTGACAGCTCTAGCTCGGAGAGACGCTATGCGATTTCTTGTGGTGCAGTTGTGGTTAATTACTCTAAAGGCTCGCTTGCGAGCACGGATAACCCTCACGCACTCGTCGCCTCACCACGGAACTGGGACACGTCGAGGGGTAATATAATTTCTAGGAATGCACTCAGCTGCACAGTCGATTACCTTAGAGGTAAAATCGTCCATGGATACGGGTAGGCTCCGGGGCTGGAAGAAAAGGCCAACTCCAGTTTATTTTAAACTCACCCCACTTAACCTTTCTAAAATTCCATCGCTTCGATCTTGGCCTAAGAACTACACCACCTTGATCAGTCAACCATACTGGAAATGGTCACTGCCTAATGGGATGTCGGCTACCGGCGAAGTAAAATATTGGGCCAACTGGAGGCTGCACAGACTTACGTCTAAAACCGACCTACTTCCGGATGGAAGAGCAATATGTGCCGGAGGTACTGTGTTTAAAAGGTAGAGAGCTTCATCGTGATTGAAGGATTATAAAATGCGACCACGTGAGTTCGTGGCTGGCATGGCATATCCACGCTGTCCGGCGCCTATCAGGGAATGCAAAGTTCTACGTGGTGCCTGACTTTAGCCGGCTCAGCGACATCAAGATCTGGGAGACAGCCACCGTGCAGATTTTCTACTCATTCAGCATCGCTAGCGGCGGCCTCATCACCTTGGCCAGCTACAAGTACCACAACGACGTCATCAGAGACACCCTGATCGTGTGCTTTGGCAACTGCTGCACGTCGGTGTTGGCTGGGTTCGCCATATTCTCCGTGCTGGGCTTCATGGCACACGAGCTGATCATGCCTGTGGACAAGGTCGTCGCCAATGGATCAGGCCTGGCGTTTGTGGCGTACCCTGACCTGGTGGCCGGCGGCGACGGCGCGCCGAAAACCAAACGGCGTAAAACCAGACGGCGCGCCGGCGGCAGCACCCGCCCAAACGCTACCGTTATCACAAAAGAACGCCAAACTGTTAGTCGAAACCACAACGCTGCCGGGGCGGGGCGCGGACGCGGGTGGCGGCCGTCACGTTTTGTACAGAGATTAGCGGGCCGGCCGGCCGGGGCGGACAGCACCTGGCCCACCTCCCACGTCGCCGGCAACCCGACGTTCGACTCGTACCACTCGCCAGCCATGTTGGCGTCGCGACTTTGAAATGTAATCAGTTCACCGCGTATATACTTCAGTTCAGTTCAGTTCAGTTCAACGCGTATGTGACGTACGTCAGTGCAGCTCGTGGAGGAATGATATTCCAGTTTACCTCGTTACGTTTTGGCCGCTGTCCATGACGGTTTCTCCGTGCACTTTCTTCGGATGCGTGTGCGATTTTCGACTCCGTGCCTGCGTTGGCATCTATGCAGGCATCTCGCCATCCCGTAAATTGTGCTCGTTAGGCTTAGGTTGGAACTTCAGATTACGCTTCATCGGTCGACGGCTATCATGTCCATTATCGGCGCGATGCTGTTCATGAAATGTGAACTAGGCATATTTAAGATCATTGGGTTTTGCAACACATTCAAAGGTGGTTGTTGAAGCAGATCAAGATGTTGTTCCTCACGTTCGCAATCGGTTGTTACATGTACCACTAGAAGCCAGATTTGTGAAAAAAATGATAAGTGAAAAATGTAGCCACAAATTTGGAGATCAAGGTATTTTATACGATCCTTTATGAAATGGTTGGGACGATGTGACCATTCATTTTATCAGCAAATGATTACTTTTAAGTCAACGGCGGTCGATACAATTGATGACGTCATAGGCACGATATAGAGGAAATGAGCTTCGATATTAACGATATTTTATGAATTACACTGCAAACATTGACATAACTCAATGGGATCGTCTGGGCTGTGGCTTGTCCGTCTGCACTTCGATGGTGTCGGGCTGACCAGCACGGCGTTTGGACTGCAGCTTATCAAGCTTTGATGCTTCAAGGATTCATGGATTTCGCGGCCGTGGAATTCCTTAAAAAGCATACCGACAATGTTTACTGACATTTGTGGAGTGTTCTGCATATAATGAAGAGTTCAACAATTGTGTGCGAATATACCAATCGTAGACAAATAATAAAATAGCCTAACCTAACCTAATCTAGACTAAGATAACATAGCATAATATGTAAATTATATCACAGCATAATTTAATCTCACCCAACCTAACCTAACCTAACCTAACCCAAGGACCAGAATCGTTCCAGACAAACTTTCGTTAATGACGTCATCAAATCTCGGCGACATTGTTAACACTGGCGTTAAACGATATCGCAAGGAACTTCCGGCCTTGATAGAAGCTTATGGACACGTCTTGCTGGAAATATTCCTTGTCGGGAAGAAATATCGTATTAATCCAGGAACATAAACTTTTAAGTGTCAGAGTAATGAATCGAGTGCATGAAGTGATGAATTCATCACGCCTGTGATGCGCCAGGTATGGATTATTATGCGCAATGTGCTATATTTTTAGAGTGAAGATTATGATTGTGTGCTCCTTTGGGAACTGAAAGGTAATCATTTACAGAGATAATGAGTGGTCTCATCATCTTTTTTACTATAGAATGTGCTATTTAGAAATTCAAAAAATACAAATACCTCGATCTAAAATAATTCCCTTTTGTTCAGGTTATCCACTGCATGCAATTATTATTTTGTACTTGCTGGAGGGGTTATGCACAAAATGTAAGGTGTACAACCAGAGCTTAATATATTGGTAGTGGGCCCATGGTAGGGAAAGGTAGTGCAGCAGATCAGTTGTGGAATGCCATGAGTTGTAATGGAGGTCATTGTAGTAATTGGGTCTTAGAAAGCCCAGTAATAACATCTGGAAGAGTAGACTGGAATGTGACAAAATGGAATAATGGCCTAGTTTTTGGATGAATAACAAGCCCAAATTGAGCTATGAAATAGACATGCTGTATTTGACACAGTTTCAGATGCAGTTGGGCAAAAGGCCCATAACAGCTGATTTCAGCCATAAGAAATAAGAAATTATCCAGTCATGAAACCTATTGACTTAACATGGGGTAGAAATCATAGTTTTGAAGAACACAAATACTAACATTTAGGATGGTAATATTTTAATTGGTCCTAGTTTCAAATTGACTGGTCTATTTCAACAGGTTTATTCATGACTAATCAGTAGCTTTTTCCTTCCAAAGCATATAAATCTCATTACTTTAAAATTATCATAAATGGCTTTTCTGCTACAAGTGTGGTGCAGTTTTGCTTAACATTATTGAGATACGCATTCATGTTATTTTTTCAGCTCAGGTCATTTAAAAGCATGAGCCATGCCTACCTACCTTTGTTGTACTTTTGTTGTGGTAATCACCTAAGTGATGTGTTATAATTTGTGTGATTTTGTTGTTGTCTACACCTGATACAGGGGTAGCATATTTTAATGATGTATTGCTTTAGTTATTCCATGATGTAAAACCTGCTCTGGCTTGTGCCATCAGGCAAATGATAATTAATATCATTTGCACATTAAAATATTTTGTGCATTAATCATTAGCTGCACGATCCACATCTTAAATTCAACACTGGTCAATCAGTAAGTAGTGAATGTATCTATATTAAAGTTGGAATGAACATTAAATAGTAGGTATGCACATTTAACATTTAGTAGCAATATAAGTCCATTATTGCTTGTGAAGGATATCAGGTATGGATGTATAAACTTGTTTGGCATATCTTAAATATTCATTTGCTGTGATTTAATTACTGTTTAACCAGAAAATGGCTTCAACAGTGCAACTTGCTAATTTAACCATAGTGCTAATGACATCATCTGGCATCTATATGTTGATCTCATTGGGCTCAGTGCAGTCACCATGTGAACTATAAAATTTATTGTTATTTGCTGATATTCAGAAGCCAAATCTTCTTATTTCAGCGACATTGTGGACACAAGCTATTTTGTTATTGAAAGCATTGTGGGAATTGCATTTCAGGGCAGCTTGGAGCTCTGAGGGCTCACAAATTCTTTCAGAAAGGGTCATCCCAGATATCACATCAGTATATTCACTAATTGAAATAATTACATTTAATGTTGATAGGGCATAGCAGCCGACTGTTGTGACATCAAGATGAAAGTTTGTTTATTGGATGGTACAACTAAGATATTAAGCATTTATTTATGATACTTCTGGTAATGTATGTATAAATATGTAAACTGAATATACATTCAATATTCTTCAGTTCATTGTGCAGAATTATGGCAGGCCATGCTTGTTACTGTCTCATTCAGACAGACTCCACTTGCTGACTGAAGTGCATATGTTCATTGGTTTTAAGCCATGTTCTGAGGAAAGGCAGCTTCCATATGCTATGCAAGGAGTACAATGAGCAAGTTTTGTCCCTTACATATTTGTTAGCAACCAATGCTATTTCTTTGTCAGAATTCAGAGGTATTTAGGTTTCTACATCAAAATTCAGAGGTATACATATTTCTAAATGCTCCCATTGTAGTTTTCACAGAGTAGGATTATGTAGTTTTTGTTTTATGTTAGGAGCCACCTCAAAGGCTGAGAGGCACTGCCTTTGTTCAACCAACAAGCCTTTGGGACTGGCCTTTTGTGGTCTGGACACTCACATCCCAATCAAGTCACACAAATGCAAAATGTTTGCAAATAAGGCATCAAGTTCTGAGTACTGGTTGTATCTTGCAATCTACTGACTTTAGATGAATAGTTGGTTCACTGGGGAACACATCTTGTGTGAAACCTTCCATGTAAGCCCTGATATATGGTGTAGTACTACACATGTAGCTGTTTGACCTGGGGAACTTCCTTGTGAATATTCTTTTTCCAAGACAAGCAACAACAGGTCAATAAATATGTGAAGAGTGGTGCAATGTCCATGGATGTATCCTCTTGAGGAGCATCAGGCCATGTCCCTTGCAGTTTTGGTAAAATGTGGTTTCATTGCCTGCATTTTGTTCAAAGTGCTCTGCTTGTTTACATACAATGCTACCTTGCATTGCATCAGTCTGATTTATCCCCTCCCTATTTAAGTTGTCACTATCAATTTTCAGAACAATGGCTGAACCCTTGCTTTCATTCCCCATCTGGTGGCAGGTCATCCAGTCACTTCTGCCATCCATGTATCACTGGTTATTTCAGGAGTGCTGTTCAGAGTCATTTCCATGTATTTTGGCCTCAAAATTTGTAATGTCTTGATGTGCACGTGACACTCATCGACTGACACCCAGTATCCTTCAGGTGTGAGTTTCGAGAAACTAGCCTCCAGTTGTATGCCCACTGGGTCGCCGTGTGACGTCATCAAGAGTGGCGTGCCATGAAGACCGAGCCGGTCGTAACGTACGCGGTGCCAATTGCCGCCGGGGAGACGGAGATAGCCTGCGCCTCTGTGGAACTGGCCGCGCCCGCACTGCCATCTACAAACAGCGACATGAACTACGCGCTGGGCATGGCGTCGGTGCTGCCATCTACCGTCGACACGGCAGACATCTCCGTCCCCGACCTGGACCTGATCAAAGTGACGTTTGGCGATTCCGCCGACGTGCGGGTCGCCGGTCACGACTGCCATGTGTGCGGCAAGAGTTTCCCCAGCAATGCGGCAGTGCTGGCGCACCTGCGCAAGCACAGCGACGAGAGAAGGTTCCCCTGCACCGAGTGCGAGATGAAGTTCAAAGGTGGGTGGTGAGTGGCGAGTGAGTGAGTAGTGGGCAGTGAGTGAGTGAGAGCTCTGCTCTCGATAACTACGTCCCGACTCCCGTCAGGTTGTCACTAATGGACGGGAAGGACGGACCCTGGGGTTTGTTCAGAGTCCGCCAAGATAATGAACTAACTGGCGCACCGATGCAGAACGTCTGACAATTCCCAGCGAAACTGATTCAACGCCTGTGAGACATGCTCCAAATTTCTTACTGAAGATTACGATCGCATAATTAAAAATAAAACAGGTGGAAGTGCCAAAATTGTTACTTGGAGCTGATCAGCTTGCCAGGCGTTTTACACCTCATGGAGAGTGTTGGGCATTAAGGTGGAGTCAGAACACATTTAGTATGTGAAATAATTGAATAGATAATTAAGGAGGAGTAAAGCCTCTCATATTCAGGTGATAGGTAGTAACACTGTAGACAGGATGACATTAAGAGGATGGGCAGATCATCGCTGAGCAATTTATTACAGCTTTGCTTAAAATATCACTAATCTTAATACTTAGCAATCAATTAGATTGAGAAAACCCAGGATATGCGATTATCATTATTTGGACACCTGTCATTTTGATCCTCCCTCTGTGTGCATTCAAGTCGGGCGGCGACGCCATGTTGGTGCGTGTTGACACTTGCGTTGTTCTCACGGCCGTCTCCATGGCAACAGACGGCACCACTCTGCGGCAGCACATGCGACGTCACACGGGCGAGCGGCCGTACAAGTGTGCGCTGTGCGACAAGGCATTCAAGCAGCAGAGTCAGCTGAACCAACACGTCCGCCTGCACACAGGTACGGCGGCACAGCCGAGCTGACGTCACGGCGGCTTGCAGATGTGCGCCGACGGCAAACTGAAGATATAGTGACTTTGTAGCCAGCTGTTATGCACTTGTCAACGCTGTGATGTTAATGTTGTGTATATGTGACGTGGTCCCCTTTGGTTGATGTCTATGTCCAAAGCTTTTATCTTTTTGCTATTCCATTACTTTTAGCCAGCCGTTTGTGTTATTGCATTATGGGAGTGGTGAACCCATGTGGAGGAGGCGGCGGCACAGGAGCATGTGCGGCGCTCATATAACTGGGCAAAGGTGTCCCTCCAGGATGCTGCATCCTCCGAGGGGCCCACCACCCTTAAATTGTTTAGGTGAAGGCACCTCTTGGTAGAAAAGACCAAGTTCTATATGACATTTGCAGGCGATGCACCCCTAAGCTACAAGACAAGATCAGGTTGTTGTTCAAAGCATTTCATTCATGTTCAGCACAATATACACTGTATGGCAGAGGTGGGTGCAAACGTGTCAAGGTCTTAAAGTCCGGACACCGGGCGCTGTATGACCAACGCAGTCGATGCATCTCTGAACCCAAATAACCAACCAGTCTGGATACCTCTATCCTGACTTGCAACTCCTGACTATGTTACGTTTATCGCTAAATTCCCCTGTCACTCTCTTCCACTCCATATCCCACTCTCACACTCTCATGGTCACCCCCTGTGTCTGCGTTTGTTCACCCACACTCATTCTCGCACTCGTTTACTCACCGCTCATTCACTCATTCGCTCTAGCGCGTCGCCCGCCGGGACCAACCGTCGGAAGTTTCATGAAGGAGGGGAGGTGTCACTTCCACAGGCGAGTGGTCGTGCACACTGTCATGTGTCACCCTGTCTGTCATGTGTCACCCCGTCCCCAGGTGAGCGGTCCTACACACTCCTGTCACTTGTCGGCTGCAGACCGATAATCTCAGGACTCACCAGTCGACAGCTAACGCGTCCGTGTCGCCCGCTCCGCAGGCGAGCGGCCCTACACGTGCTCCTTCTGCCAGCGCACGTTCGTGCAGCGCAACCACGTGGACCGGCACGTGCGCACGCACACGGGCGAGAAGCCGTACGCGTGCAGCCTGTGCGCCGCCACGTTCGTCGACCGCAGCTCTCTGAACCACCACGCGCGCAAGCACGGCCTGGGGCCGATCCGGCCCAAGGCGGGCGTGGCCGGCGGCCGGATAGAGCCGCGCAACGGCGGCCGGCCGCAGGGCTCCTTCCGGCCGCACAAGGACGCCGTCGCGAGGGCGGCTGGCGACGGCGGCACGGCCGACGGCTGCGGGGAGTCGGCGGCAGAGGCGGGACACTGTCCGGCGCCCTCGCTGGCGCCATCGCTCGCGCCATCGTCCGCGCCCGCACCAGCGCTCGCACCAGCGTCCGCGCGCTCGTTCGCAACAGCACCCGCGTTCGCACCGGCATCTGTGCTCGCCCCGACGCCCGTGCTCGCCCCGGCGCCCGTCCTCGTCGCTGTGTCGGCGGCCGCGGCCCGCGCTTGCCACGGCGCCCATCCCGGCGCCCGCGCCCAGCCCGGCGTCGGCGCCAGCGCTCTCTGTGCCGTACACCGATGCCGGCAGCCAGGCGCGCTGAGCCTGGCCGTGGACTGGTGCTGCTGCGACGTGGCCAACCGGTGTCGAAGTGTCGGGGTCGTGGTGGCCGTGCAGCATTGTACCACAGTGACGTCGGAATGGTAGCCGACGTGTGTTGCTGTGGAGCGCCCCCAGCAAGCCTTTGTGTGTTGTGCAGCGCCCCCAGCAAGCCTTTGTGTTTTGTGCAGCGCCCCCAGCAAGCCTCGTGTGTTGTGCAGCGCCGCCAGCAAGCGCTGTGGGTGTGGAGCATCTCCAGCCAGCGCCGTGTGCTCTGGAGCGCCCTCAGCGAACGTCGTGTGTTGTGGACCGCCCCCAGCGAGTGCCGTGTGCTGCTCTGTGTGATTGGCAAGCGGGGCGTTCGATATGGTTTTTTGTCAGGGTTATTATGTTGAAGCGAGTACCGACGGATGTCGAATTTTGCCATGGAAACATGCCGCTGGAAATATCGCTTAAATTGTTCGAACTCAACTTTTTATGTTCATCAAGATATGCCTTTCGTTTATTTTGTGAGACCGATCATATAGGGATACCTACATTGACAGCAACGATAACAATACGATACTATGGGCACATGATATGGTATAGCAGATCACGGCATAGGTAATCACTTCACCTGCAATTATAATACGAGGTGCTTGAACATGACAATATGTAACAGTGAGTACAGATATGGTGCTTATACACGAGGTGCTGTCAGAAACAGCTATGATGTGGTTATTGGTTGTGCGACACGTCGACAGTTCGGTCATGTAGCGTCGCCAATCCCTCACGCCGATTGGTCGCGGGCGAAGAGTAGCGACAGGCGAGACTCGAACCCATAATCTTTCGATTGGAAGACGCGCAACTTGCCCCTAGGCTGCTCGTCCCTTGAACGAGGTATGATGGAGACTTCATAAAGGTACATCAATAAGCGCATTGTCGATACTTATCGGGGAAGAATGTCTCTTCATTGTTCAGGAAGTGCTATATTCTGCCATATTTCGTGAATAATTTATCGCTGGGCAACTGTATTGTCTCCTGGCGGTGGTTGGGCGCGGCGACGTGTTGTGACGCGGCGCTGTCTGAACGGCAGATAGCCGGCGGCGTTTGTTGTGTGCACCTCCACGTGTGACGATGCCACATGAGTTGTCCGGAGTGGAGATGAGGCCAGCTTCCCACCGGCGGGAAGCTGGCCGGCCGGCGTCAGATCGGCTGTCGGCGTGAAGCGTTGGGTCGTTTCGTGTCCTGAAGGGTGCTGTTGGAGCTGGCAGTGTGCTGTCTGCGGCGCCACCTGCTGTAACGCTGTGGTTGGTCATCAGTCCGATGGAAAAGTCAGTCTCGGCTCAGTTAGTTGTGCCAGTCTGGCGACTTCAGAGTACCACAAGGAACGGAAGTCGGTGGCTCAGTGGTTAAGCTGGGCGTCCGGCACGCTAGATGTACGTGGTTTTGTTCCCCGCGGTGCCCGCCCTTTCTGCCAGGGTGATAGGCAGGCGACGCCATATGGCTTCAGCTGCTAAGTGCGTCATAAAGCCACAATCCAACCATAGGAAACGAGTCGTTCAATGGGAGAATTTGGCCGTGACAAAACAAATACCTGAACTATTTTGTTAATTGGTTGAAGACAATAATAAGTTGTACTTTCCATCACGATCAATTCAGTTCTCGTTTGTACGGTTTGATTACCCGCATTCGGTTGACTTCATGGTTCCCTTCCGCTTGCAAAGAGAGCGCAGCGTGCCAACATCTTATGTCCTGATGCGGCGTCAAATTGCCCTACGGCGATATCTCCTTTTTCTGTGGTGTGGCTAGATTCACTTGTAACGAGCCACACCTGTTTACCCTGTAGCTGTTTGTCACCCTCCGCTTACACGTCCACCATTGCAATGTGTCACGAGAGCATCTGTGAGCATCAGTCAGGTACGGCAGTTTTCACCTATGGTGACAACTTCCTATAACAACTGCGCTACGTTTACCTAAATGTGCAGTTCGCCGGTTGGGGAAGACTGGTTGTTTGGGTCGGCACCAGACACATGACAGTCTAAATGGCGTTTGTTTTCGTTTCACTGAATATTGGAAGCAAGGTTTCCTTACTTTATTTATTGCTCTCATCCTGTGCCGGGCAAAAAGTTGTTTCCCCGGCTACCTTAACCGACAAAGAATCGTCCATTCCGTCTAAGTTCGGATGTTTTCGACTGCTGGCCTTCGTGCATCTGATGTTTTTCACTTCCACTGCCTGGTCCATCCTTACATCATTTTCACCGCCAAAGTGGCACAGTCATGCGCCGCCAACAGGCATCCGCAACGTCGGAGGCGCTCTCCGGATGGCTCGGCATTGGTCGATTGGGTGGCATAGCTGAGGACATTGTCTGTTGCCTGCATTGAAATGACATACCCCGTTGAATCTGGGTGAATAAAGTGTTAATTGAATTGTCTATTAAATTTGAGTGGGCTCACGTGGGTAGCAGTGAGGTCACTGAGACGGCCGTCGGATCACTGGGTAGTCGTGGGCTCATGGTGAGGCAATGGAGTGACTGGGACAGCTTTGTGCTCGCGGTGATAGCTGTAGGATCACGAAGAGAGCGGTTGGCTCACATGGGTAACCGTAGGATCGCAGCGAGCCGTAGGATCATGGTGAGTCGTAGGTTCATTCAGCCGTAGTATCATTGTGGGCCGTAGGATCACCGAGCTGTAGGATCATTGAGCCGTAGGATCATTGAGCCGTAGGATCATTGAGCCGTAGGATCATTGAGCCGTAGGATCATTGAGCTGTAGGATCATTGAGCCGTAGGATCACTGTGATCCTACGGCTCACAGTGATCTTTCGGTTTTCACTTTGACATCACTAGATACTCTATACTGGATTCGTGGTGTTCCGGTGTTCAATCTGACACCTCTAAAGCCCGGCGGCTACGCTCGTCTGACCGGCCGGCATGACCGGCCCACTGCCCGGTCACGCTCAGTCTCCAATAGAGTCACCCGGTCAGAGCTGCAGCGTGTGTGTCGTGGTACCTCAGCACGCGAATCGTATACACACATCGAACCAAAGAACGTCGTAACATGGCGCAGTCGGCAGGACGAGGAAATTTGGTGAAACTGTGATACGGGAAAATTCGACGTGCGATCAGTGATTATTTGCGGTACAGCGCAGGAGTCGGAGGCGTCAGTGCGAGAGCGACAATATGTCGCACCGTGCAGTAGGCCGACATGTGATTTTGTGTGCTTCTGATCCCCGCCGTGTTTCTGTGCCTGCACGAAGATGCCCGATCCAGACTCCAAATCTGAATGCGCAGAATCTCCAACGGAGGTGCTTACCCGGCTGCGCCAGCAGCAAATGGAGATTGCTGCCCGCCGTGATGAGCAGATGACTGCCCCACTACAGCGTCTCTGCCCCGGCCCCGCTAGCGGCGTCCTTCCTCCGGGAGCCCACGGCCCGGTTGCGTCGGACGCGACGCCGGGCCCCGTCCCTGCTGGTGTAGGTGCCCGGACCCGTGTCAGAATTCCTGCAGCGGGAACGACCATCCCCAGGCTCCATTCTACGGCTTCACTCATGGATTTTGAGGCTTGGAAAAAAGTTAGAGGGCTATCGCTTGCTCACCCACATCGGCGAGATGTCGCCACCGGAGCAGAAAGCGGCACTCCTCGCCATCCTGGATGGCGACTGGCCCGCGTCGTTCGCTTTGGCCTCCCGATTTCGGCAGACACCAGCATGTCAGATGTCATCGAGTCCATGCCTACCTCCGTCGATAATGCAACGTCGTCATCGACAGACGGGATTTTAGTTCGAGAATACAGGAGCCGGGCGAATCTGTCGACGAATATGTGTGCGCGCTGAGAGAAATCGCCGCATGCTGTGACTGAAAAGCGCATCAAGGACAGATTTCGTGACCACCTGGTGATTGGAAGCAGTGATAATGAAGCGCGTCGACGCATGCTCGAAACACCCGACCTGACATTCGAGAAAGTGCTGGACATCTGTCGAGCTTCTGAGTTCGCGTCGAACAGCAGCTCTGTGATCCGGGGCCCGCCAATGTCAGCAGAGTGTCGCGCTACAGACGTGACCGCAGCCGCCGCCGGCCCAGCGGTGTGGAGCAGAGGTCTGCTGCCACCTGTGGGCGGTGTGGTGCGGCGCAGCATCGCAACGCCAGCGATTGCGCAAGGATGGCACCAGTTCAGCCGCACCTGCAACCTGTGCCGCGCCCGCGGTCATTTTGCAGCCGTCCGCGAGAGCCGGGCTGCGCGCGGTGCTGGCAGCCCAGCCCGCGCCCGTCAACGGGGCACCGGCCGCACGGACAGCGCCACCTATACACGCAGCGCCTCTCGTGACCACCGAGGAAGGTTAGCTTCCAGACCTCGCCGCCGCATGGGATCAGTCTCCACAGAAGCTGACCACAGTGACGACAGCGATGAACTGAAACAGATAGCAGCAGTGATGAATGTGTACGTGTCTGATGTACGCCTTCGGGGCATCTCGTCGAGGCGGTCCCCACAGATAAATCTGCAAATGCAACACCGCGACGGACGCAGTGCGATCAGTACCCGGACACCAGATACCGGCGCAGAAAGTTTCTGCAATATCGCGAAAGCACGCGGAAGAAATGGGAGCCAACCGGGCCCACCTGACTCCGCCTACAAGGACGCTCTGGACGGCGGATGGCAGGAAGATGCGCTGCATGGACACCTGCGACCTGACACTGCAGCTGGGAGACACGGTGTGCACAGTGGAAGTGTCAGTGCTGGAGTCACTCCACTCACCACTGCTCTCGTGGCACGACTGCGTGAAGCTGGGCATCTTGCCAGCGAATTTCCCACAGCCGATCTGTCGCCTGCACACCGGGAAAGCTGCAGTTCAACCAGGAAATCGGCGTTCGTCGTCCGCCTGCGGCAGAATCCCCGTAGCGGAACAGCGACGCAAAGCCACGTCCCGCGCACCGGCGCGCTCAGCCGCCCGCAGCGGGGGTGCTCCGGCAGCAGCTGGGAGGAAACCTGACCTCGCGCGTGCCAGCCGACACCGATCAGCCAGTCCTGGCGACAGCGCAGGACCACCCTCGCTGGGTCCTGAAATTCAATCGTGAAGGAGGTCATACCGATCACATTTTACCATACTCAGAGCATCTAGCGTACTGGCGGCTAACCTGGGTTGGTGTCTTGAAAACTGATCTGAAACGATTTGACTAAGGTCTACTTCGTCCGTACAGAAAAAAGAGTGTTTCCCCTTTTACTACTTCCCAAACCAGAGGCATTTTGAAGCTCTGAAGGCCGCGTTCCCGCGCGTGTTTGACGTGACGTCAGCTCTGCGGGAAATGGTGGCAGAGCCGATGAAGATCGAGCTCACTGAAGACGCGGTCCCGTACGCCCTGACCAGCGCACGCACAGTAGCGTTCTGCTGGAGGGATGACGTGCGCCGGCAGATAGATGAGCTCCTGGAGCACAACATTATCGAGCCTGTGGACTACCCGACCGAGTGGTGCCACGGCCTCGTTCCTGTTCCAGAGATGGACTCCGACGGCAAAATATCCGGCTGCCGTCTCACGGTGGACTTTACCAAACTTAACCGTTTCGTGAAGCGGCCGCTTCACCCCGCGATAACTCCACAGGACGCGGTAGCATCGATCTCAACCGGCGCCATATACTTCACCAAAATGGACTGCAAGGCCGGATATCACCAGGTCGTCATCAGAATGGAGGACCGCGACCTCACTTGTTTTATAACGCCGTGGTGGCGGTATCGCTACAAGCGGATGGCTATGGGTGTCACACACTCCGGCGACATGTACAGCCGGCACGGTGACGCGGTGTTTGGTGACGTCACCAGCACAGTGAAGATGGTGGACGCCGTGCTGTCCGGGACGACATCTGCACCACGCATCTTCACCACATCTGGACGGTGCTGAAGAGATGCGACGACTACGGCGTCACAATCAACCCAGCGAAATGTCAGTTCGCTGAAGAGAAGTTCGACTTCTGTGGGTATGCCGTCAGTTCTGACGGCTACACGGTGGAGATGAAGAAGGTCCGGGCCATCCGCGATTTCCCGCAACCCAGCAATATCACCGATTTGCGATCGTTTGTCGGACTTGCAAATCAGCTGGGATCGTTCTCAGCTGAGATCGCGATGGCTGCAGAACCGCTGCGACAGCTGTCGCGCCCCCGCAACGCCTGGTTGTGGACCTCCCTACACAGATAAGCGGTCTAGAAGGTGAAGGATGCGCTGGTGTCGTCGACAGTGAGCCGTAGGATCACGGTGAGACGTAGGATCATGGTTTGCCGTAGGATCATGGGGATAGCCTTAGGCTCATGGGTTGGTTGGTTGTTGGTTTCACGACACATGGACCGTTCAGTCATGCAGCGTCGCCAATCTCTCACGCCGATTGGCCGCGGGCGAAGAGTGGCGACAGGTGAGACTCGAACCCACAACCTTTCGATTACGAGGCGGACACCTTACCCATAGACTACTCGTCCCCTTAGGCTCGTGGGGATACACGTGGAGTACCAGTGGCAGCCGTGGGCTCGCGGGGGCAGTAGTGGGATCTAGATTCGGGGAACAGCCGTGGGATAACTAGATGGCAGCGTGCCAGGCGTGGTGACGTCATACAAAATGTTCTCGGAGCTGCCTATTGGAGGTGGCCTTGCGTACAGGTGGGATAGCCACCAGTTCGGTTACCCAGCGAACAGGATGTCTGCCATGGACATATAGGCGTAGCTGGTATTCTGCCCAAGGGGGCAACATAATTGGCAGTCAGCGAGGGCCATGGGTTGTCGAGGCAGAGGGCAGGCCAGAGCCCTGTGTGTTGGTCGGAGCCCTATGGGGCGGCCAAGATCCTGGAAACACGAAATAAACCGTTATGTTTAACGCTCACGAACACTCGAGGGGCAAGTTGAGTCACATAAACTAGTGTTGCGAATAGATAAAATGTGGGCTTTTAAGCGATAGTGGTCAGATTGAAGAAATGTCGTACACAGATGACGTTGCGCGAAAAATATTCCGCCCGAATCCTCTCGCTCCCAATCTACGTCCAACCTACTTGGCGTCGCTTGACTACGATGCAGCGCAATTTCCAGATCGTCATACCTGGATGAAACGAAGTTGGTCCTCTGAATGACAAATTGTCGCCAACGATTTTGAAATATATTACTGTATAACAAGAAGATTCAGCCTTCACATATATACACTTTTTCTTTCTGCTTGGGAAGTAGTTTCATAGAAACATCCAATATGGTCAAAGTACACACGTCGAAGTCACCTCAGGCCGCACTCGGTAGCCAGTTGGCCCTGACCACATTTTATGCATCCAACTCCCTATTGCGGATATTTTTAACCGTCTTGCTGCTGTGCACCGCTTGGGACGACGGGCGGTCCTGTGTTGGCTCCCCAGCCATGTGTGAATCTCTGAAAACGAGTCGGCGGATGCTGCGGCGAAGCGAGCAGCATTCGGCCCTTTCACCAGGTCATCACCACTCCCTGCCACGGACAACGATCAAGAAATCTCCAGCTTCCTCCCAGACAAGTGACAGGCAATGTGTGACGCGATGCCTGTCACGCTGAAGGTCATCAAGCAACGTCAAGCAAGCAACGTCATCAAGCAACGTCCGGGTCCACGGAGCTCGTCCTGCCGTAAGTCTGGAGAAGAGGAAGTGACGCTGTGTCGCCTCCGCATAGGGCACACTTATGACACTCACGGTTATCTGCTACGCGATGACGACAAACCGCAGTGACCCAGATGTCGTGCATTGCCGATAGTTCGCCATGTTTTGCTCTTTTTTCATTTTTATTATCACAATCTCAGAATGCCGATAGCGACGGATTGAACAACGGGCAGAAAACGTTTGTCCTCGAGATAACACTGGGTGAACGACTCGGGAAAGAAGCGATCTTGTGTAGGATAGCGAAGGTCGGTAGCTCAGATACGAGACTATCGAAGTGCGGCCTACACTGAATCGGACAGCGACCAAGAGCATGTAAGGCGTCACGACCTCGACGGCGTCTACTGCTCGTCCTGAGCACCCGCTGACCTCAGCCTTCGGGAGTAACGACGCCAGCGTAAGCCTCCGGTGATTGTTCTCACGATGTCTGCAGGCGGATGCGAATGTCGGAGCACGGAAGCTGAGCTCGCCTCTGTCACTACTCCGAGCTCGCTTCAACCACATCTCTGAGCTCGCCTCTGTTACAGCTCGACAGTTGCCGAAACACTGAAACTGAGCTCGTCCAGACACGGCTCTGAGCTCCCCTCATACACGACTCAGAGCTTGCTTCTGTCACGGCTCTACAGGTGTTGGAACACTGAAACTGAGGTCGCCTCTGCCACGGCTCTGAGCTCGCCTCTGGCTTGACTTGCCTCTACCAAGACCCTGCGCTAGCCTCTGTGTCACTCAAGTTCACGCTAGCAACAAACCTGCGACATGTTGCTTGCCACTCATGGCAACGGGACTCTGCTAGGGCACTACCCTCCCTGCAACTCTGCTGAACACGCCTCTGCGACGGCACTACCCCTCCCTGCGACTCTACTGGACATACCTCTGCAGCGGTACTACCCTTTCTCTGCGACCACTCTGCTGGACACGCCCCTGCGACTGCACTACCCCCCCCGCCGCCCCGCTGAACACGCCCATGCGACTCGCCGCTCGCGACGCGACGCGACGCGACCCGCCGGCCAGATTGCGGCGTCTCGGCGGCAACAATCTGACCCGATAGCGCCGCCCCGTGCCAGTGTCGCCACGGCGGCAGATTCCCACGGGTGAGCAGCTCGGTCGCCGGCCGCTCCCGCTCCCGCTCCGCCATCACCACCAGCACCATCATCAGCATCAGCATCAGGACGCCGTCACTCCGCGGAGACGTCGGCCCGTGCTGCTTCATCACGACGAGCTGCTGCCGAGAAGCGTCACCGAAGCGTCACTGGTGGAACGTCGCAGCTAGCGTTCGGCCACAACGGGAGTGTCGCAGCTAGCGCCTGTCCATAGCAGGAGTGTCGCAGCCAGCGTTCGTCCACAACCGTAGTGTCGCAGCTAGTGCTTGTACACAGCGAGGGTCTCACAGCTGGCGCTGGTCCACAGCGGGAGTGTCGCAGCCAGCGTTCATCCACAACCGTAGTGTCGCAGCTAGCGCCTGTCCATAACAGGAGTGTCGCAGCCAGCGTTCGTCCACAACCGTAGTGTCGCAGCTAGTGCTCGCACACAGCGAGGGCCTCACAGCTAGTGTTCGCCCATACCTGGAGTGTCGCAGCTAGCGCTCGTCCACAGCAGGATCATCGCGGGACAACGTCTGGGGAGGAGCAGCCGCGGACCTAACGCCACCATGCTGGACGTGCTGAAGCCGGTCAGCTCGCTGAAGCTGTCCACCAAGCCTCGCGGCGAGGGCGCCGTGTTCAAGCTGCACTACCGCGCCACCTTCCTCTTCATCATGGGCTGCTGCATCCTCGTCACGGCCACCCAGTACATCGGCGACCCCATCGAGTGCATGCCCGACAAGGACTCCTTGCCGCAGAAGGTAGCGTCACATGTTGGTTGGTTATTGGTTTTACGACACGTCGACCGTTGAGTCATGCAGCGTCCCCAATCCCTCACGCCGATTGGTCGCGGGCGAAGAGTAGCGACAGGTGAGACTCGAGCCCACAACCTTTCGATTGTGAGACGAGCAACTTACCCCTAGGCTACTCGTCCCCTGTAGCGTCACATGTACTCCAGCCGAGCGCCACCCGACCGCTTCAGGGTGCTTTGCCATCTTGTAGCTGAATGTGCTTCAAAACGTTGCCCATGCTCACCGACAGACTCACGAGCCTAATTTTGCGGAAGCCTCGGCACATCAAGCGTGTTCAGGCACAGCAAAAAAGCAGGCTTCCACCGGTGCACACATCAAGTTACCTATGTCTTTGCGAATGTTGCATCATCTCTCATTGTAGCATCAGCACCTGCAGGGTTTTTTGGGCCAAAACAATTGCGGAAGATACTATGTCCAATGAATAGTGCAGATTATGCCTCATGGCATCGCGGATATTGGCTGGAGTAATTTCCAATCTCACTATTTACCTGGCAACCTAATACAAAGTCATGAAGAGTTGACGCTATTGTTATGCCTGTTGCTATTTTCCTTTATCTCTTCTCGGTATTCGCTGCGTGGAAAGCAGGGTCGTTCCAGTAGGGGCATAAGCAGCCAGTCGCTACTTAATGCACTTGTTATCGATACCTACTCGTATTGCTACAAAACGTCCATTACACGCTGCCGTAGTTCTACGACTTTTATGTTATCAGCTTTTTATTATCAGCTTTTTATGATCAGCTTTTTATGATCAGCTTTTTATGATCAGCTTTTTATTATCAGCTTTTTATTATCAGCTTTTTATTATCAGCATTTCATTATCAGCATTTTAATATCAGCATTTTATTATCAGCATTTTACTATAGGCTTTTTATTATCATCATTTTATTATCATCTTTTTATGATCTCAGGTTATCAATACATGGTGTATTTATATTATTACATGCATCCACACACACATGATGCCGAAGTTCCACGGCATTTCATCATCAGCCTTTTATTATCATAGCTGATAGAGAAAAGGGTGCCGATATCATGAGAGTAGAAAGAAGAGCATGCTCTTCTTTCCAATCTCAGGATATCGATACCTTTTTCTGCATAACCTCCACATACACGCCGTCGAAGGTATACGACCTTCTGATGATCACCTTGTTATGATCTCAGGTGATCGACACCTACTGCTACATTACGTCCACATATACGCTGCCGAAGTTCTACGACAAGGAGATAGGGGTCGAGGTGCCCCACTGGGGGCTGGGACCGGAGCTGGAGGAAGACGAGAAGGTGTACCACAACTACTACATCTGGGTGCCGTACATGCTGTTCCTGCAGGTGACTGTGGGGCGACGATGGTCGGGTGGCCCTGGGGGAGGGGGGGGGGAGGGGGCTGCTCTTATGGAGGCTGGTCTGTTCGGCTGCCCATTTGTGTGTTTTTTCTCAATGTGCTGTGTGCCACTGTTCAGGTGATGGTATTGTGTTAGATGGTATGGATTGTGTAAAGGTAAGATGCTGCCTTTAAAAAAAAACGGCGTCTCGACCACGTGCAGGTACTTGCGTAGCAAAAATGACGCTTTTTAGTTAAGAAACTTGAAGTGTATCCGCTTGCTCTCATCTGCATCCCCAATCTGCCTCTGCTCGAGCTACAGTAGCAGGGACGCAGCCCGAATTTTCCGAAGGGAGTGAGACGCAAAACAAGAATAATTTCATCGCGCAGGTTTCGCGTGGTGAACATTACAAAATTCCTTCCTCGCTCAGGTGCCATTTTCTTGTGCAGAGGGCGGGGGTCCAGGGCCAGTCGCTCTGTCTAGCAGTGTCCAATCTAGTGTAAGGAAATGAGAAAAAAAGAGAAAATTGTGCCCATCAAAACATTCCCTGATCTGTCCTGCACAGTTCATGTTTTGTCATCTCGTCTCATCTCGCCCTTTCTCACCTCTTTTCATAACGCCCAACTCTCTCACCCATCTCTATCTCTCTCTCTCTCTCTCTCTCTCTCTCTTTCTCTCTCTCTCTCTCTCTCTCTATCTCTCTCTCTCTCTCTCTCTCTCTCACTCTCTCTCGCTTGCTCCATATCGCTTACCCTTCTTCTGCACACGACGCTTTGTCCACCTTTCCCAGTCAAATGTGGATTGTTGCAACCCCAGCATTCCCAAACGAAGAGTGTCAGCGATAGGAAGCGGAAACCGGCGTATGCCACGTAATGCGATTGCCTGATTATGATACATTGGATCATTGTTTGACCTTCCAGGTCAGTTGAAAAGGGAAGTTTTTTAGAACTCTGGATTTTTTAGACGTTAATTGTTCTCTGTGAATGGAAACACGAGAACCGATTCTCGCTTGGAAGCATTACCATTGTGTGCATCGTTATCTTGGGAATTAACGTGTGATACGCTAAATGTTAACATGCAAGCCTATGGTGAGATAAAGTAGAGGTATGTGCGGAACATGACCTAAGCAGTCGAGGCGCCCCGAGACCAAATAACTAACTGACTAATGACATGGATGTGTTGACATTGTTTACGGAAACTTCAGACATAGTTATTGCACCTGGGAATGCCAAAAGACGAACAATTCAGCTTCAGCTTCCAAATTATGTGGCGATGATTCGGGATGCCGGTGCCAAATTTACGCACTCTAAAGAATGCACAGCCTCATCTACATCTGAAATGTCATCTTCAAATTTGGTGTACCAGTGGCAAAGTACATCACATCAGTTATGCCAAGACTGCCACCTAACGCTAATGGGAAAGCAGTAAGCTTTTATATCAATAATTACCTTTTGGGTGATTTGGTTCGAGTCTCGTGAGCCTGCGGGAATGACGTTACACAATTCGGGACGGTACCTACAACTTCCTCAGTGGGATGAATGATACATTGGATCATTATTTGACCATCATTCCCGATGGTCCAAAGCCCTTTTGGGACTTCATCAAACCCGGGATGTTCCAGCATATTTCATCCTTTGTTTCTATCCGGAATCCATGGCTCTCATTGCACGTCAGCAGGGCTTCTTTGGCGTGCACGGTGTTCGCACGGTGGTCAAACCCACCGCCTCGTGACGACATTCGGCCAGTAGCCGACCATAACTCGCGAGCCGCCGCCGCCAGGCCATCAGCTTCTACGTGCCGCACTGGATCTGGAAGGCCATCCAGACGGACAAGGTGTACACGATCCTGATGGGACTGGACAGCCGGTCGCTGGACGAGGCCGACCGGGCCGACCGCGAGAAGCTGCTGGTCAACTACCTCACGCTCCACCTGCACACGCACAACCTGTGGGCCGCCAAGTACGTGTTCTGCGAGGTGCTCAACCTGGTCAACGTGCTGCTGCAGATCAGCATCACCAACAGCTTCCTGGGCGGCGAGTTCGCCAGCTACGGGCCGCGCGTGGTCAACTTCCTCTGGATGGACCCCGAGGATCGCACCGACCCGATGTACGAGGTGAGCGGCGCTGAGGCGACTTCACGCACCGCGCGGGACCCGCTGTGGCTTCGTGCAACAAGTATGAAGCAACGGCAGGTGACACGCAGGTCACCAGGACACTGCTGAGCCTGTGTGCCGTAAGGGGCCGCGCTCCGCTCAGATTCATGAGATGAGATGGTCCAGGCTGTCACCCGTACCACGTTGGACGTCATATGGCTTCATGCAACACCCAGCGGGCGTATCTGATCCTGTGCATTTCTGGGGGCTCCGTCCCATTCTATGCGTACGTGCGAATGTGCCAGGTACGGAAAATAGGGTGTCGTGCTTAACCTTGACACAAGACGAGGTAAAAACTTTGCAACCTGCATCAACATATGCCCATGCAGTTCACATTCTTACTGCACATGCATTTGTACAGTAAGAACTTTAAAAGTTGCATCATATGATGAAACGCGACTAAATTGAAAGTTTTTGCTTTTCAGTATCCTCGTATAAAGCATGATTTAGTCACGTGATTCAGGGGAAAAATCGGCTTACCTCTCAAAACAACATATATATATATATATATATATATATATATATATATATATATATATATATATATATATATATATATATATATATATATATATATATGTGTGTGTATGTGTATGTATGTTATGAGAGGTGAGCCGATTTTGCCCCTGAATCAGGTGACTAAATTATGTGTATATATATGAGTGGAAGTGACATGTCCCTGGTACGTGGGTGTGTATGTACATTCGACACACACTTGTCTACATAACTGCTACACTTAACTTCACATACCACGGTCAGATATCTCCCCCAACATGGCGGGGCGTCGGTCAGCTCAGTGGTTAAGCTGAGCGTCTGGCAAGCCAGAGGTACGGGGTTCGATTCCCCGCGATGCTCGCCCTTCCTGCCAGGGTGAGTGGCAGGCGACGCTGTATGGCCTCAGCTGCTGAGGGTGTCGTAAAGCCACAATCCAATCCAATCCAATCCCCAACATGGCTGTCACACTCACCGTCACACACCTCTCCACAGCAATATAATTCACATGGGTTGACGCATCCTACCCCCCCCCACCCCCAACACCTCTCCACATTAGTACTAACCCCACCGTCACATACCCCTCCACATGAGTACTAACCCCACCGTCACATACCCCTCCACATGAGTACTAACCCCACCGTCACACACCTCTCCACATGAGTACTAACCCCACCGTCACACACCCTCCACATGAGTACTAACCCCACCGTCACACACCCCTCCACATGAGTACTAACCCCACCGTCACACACCTCTCCACATGAGTACTAACCCCACCGTCACACACCTCTCCACATGAGTACTAACCCAATCACACACACATGAGTACTAACCCCACCGTCACACACCTCTCCACATGAGTACTAACCCCACCGTCACACACCTCTCCACATGAGTACTAACCCCACCGTCACACACCTCTCCACATCACATGAGTACTAACCCCACCGTCACACACCTCTCCACATGAGTACTAACCCCACCGTCACACACCTCTCCACATGAGTACTAACCCCACCGTCACACACCTCTCCACATGAGTACTAACCCCACCGTCACACACCTCTCCACAAGAGTACTAACCCCACCGTCACACACCTCTCCACATGATAACACTCCTCCACATGAGTACTAACCCCACCGTCACACACCTCTCCACATGAGTACTAACCCCACCGTCACACACCTCTCCACATGAGTACTAACCCCACCGTCACACACCTCTCCACATGAGTACTAACCCCACCGTCACACACCTCTCCACATGAGTACTAACCCCACCGTCACACACCTCTCCACATGAGTACTAACCCCACCGTCACACACCTCTCCACATGAGTACTAACCCCACCGTCACACACCTCTCCACATGAGTACTAACCCCACCGTCACACACCTCTCCACATGAGTACTAACCCCACCGTCACACACCTCTCCACATGAGTACTAACCCCACCGTCACACACCTCTCCACATGAGTACTAACCCCACCGTCACACACCTCTCCACATGAGTACTAACCCCACCGTCACACACCTCTCCACATGAGTACTAACCCCACCGTCACACACCTCTCCACATGAGTACTAACCCCACCGTCACACACCTCTCCACATGAGTACTAACCCCACCGTCACACACCTCTCCACATGAGTACTAACCCCACCGTCACACACCTCTCCACATGAGTACTAACCCCACCGTCACACACCTCTCCACATGAGTACTAACCCCACCGTCACACACCTCTCCACATGAGTACTAACCCCACCGTCACACACCTCCACATGAGTACTAACCCCACCGTCACACACCTCTCCACATGAGTACTAACCCCACCGTCACACACCTCTCCACATGAGTACTAACCCCACCGTCACACACCTCTCCACATGAGTACTAACCCCACCGTCACACACCTCTCCACATGAGTACTAACCCCACCGTCACACACCTCAACCTCCCACATGAGTACTAACCCCACCGTCACACACCTCTCCACATGAGTACTAACCCCACCGTCACACACCTCCTCCACATGAGTACTAACCCCACCGTCACACACCCCTCCACATGAGTACTAACCCCACCGTCACACACCTCTCCACATGAGTACTAACCCCACCGTCACACACCCCTCCACATGAGTACTAACCCCACCGTCACATACCCCTCCACATGAGTACTAACCCCACCGTCACACACCTCTCCACATGAGTACTAACCCCACCGTCACACACCTCTCCACATGAGTACTAACCCCACCGTCACACACCTCTCCACATGAGTACTAACCCCACCGTCACACACCTCTCCACATGAGTACTAACCCCACCGTCACACACCTCTCCACATGAGTACTAACCCCACCGTCACATACCCCTCCACATGAGTACTAACCCCACCGTCACACACCTCTCCACATGAGTACTAACCCCACGTCACACACCTCCCACACATGAGTACTAACCCCACCGTCACACACCCCTCCACATGAGTACTAACCCCACCGTCACACACCCCTCCACATGAGTACTAACCCCACCGTCACACACCTCTCCACATGAGTACTAACCCCACCGTCACACACCCTCCACATGAGTACTAACCCCACCACACACCTCCCACATGAGTACTAACCCCACCGTCACACACCTCCCACATGAGTACTAACCCCACCGTCACCACCTCTCCACATGAGTCTCCCCACACACACACCTCTCCACATGAGTACTAACCCCACCGTCACACACCTCTCCACATGAGTACTAACCCCACCGTCACACACCTCTCCACATGAGTACTAACCCCACCGTCACACACCTCTCCACATGAGGTACTAACCCCACCGTCACACACCTCTCCACATGAGTACTAACCCCACCGTCACACACCTCTCCACATGAGTACTAACCCCACCGTCACACACCTCCTCCACATGAGTACTAACCCCACCGTCACACACCTCTCCACATGAGTACTAACCCCACCGTCACACACCTCTCCACATGAGTACTAACCCCACCGTCACACACCTCCCACATGAGTACTAACCCCACCGTCACACATCTCTCCACATTAGTACTAACCCCACCGTCACACACCTCTCCACATGAGTACTAACCCCACCGTCACACACCTCTCCACATGAGTACTAACCCCACCGTCACATACCCCTCCACATGAGTACTAACCCCACCGTCACACACCTCTCCACATGAGTACTAACCCCACCGTCACACACCTCTCCACATGAGTACTAACCCCACCGTCACACACCTCTCCACATGAGTACTAACCCCACCGTCACACACACCCCCACATGAGTACTAACCCCACCGTCACACACCTCTCCACATGAGTACTAACCCCACCGTCACACACCTCTCCACATGAGTACTAACCCCACCGTCACACACCCCTCCACATGAGTACTAACCCCACCGTCACACACCTCTCCACATGAGTACTAACCCCACCGTCACACACCTCTCTACAAGAGTGGTAACCCCACCGTCACACACCTCTCCACATGAGTACTAACCCCACCGTCACATACCCCTCCACATGAGTACTAACCCCACCGTCACACACCTCTCCACATGAGTACTAACCCCACCGTCACACACCTCTCCACATGAGTACTAACCCCACCGTCACACACCTCTCCACATGAGTACTAACCCCACCGTCACACACCCCTCCACATGAGTACTAACCCCACCGTCACACACCTCTCCACATGAGTACTAACCCCACCGTCACACACCTCTCCACATGAGTACTAACCCCACCGTCACACACCTCTCCACATGAGTACTAACCCCACCGTCACACACCTCTCCACATGAGTACTAACCCCACCGTCACACACCTCTCCACATGAGTACTAACCCCACCGTCACACACCTCTCCACATGAGTACTAACCCCACCGTCACACACCTCCACAACACCGTCACACACCCCTCCACATGAGTACTAACCCCACCGTCACACACCCTCCCACATGAGTACTAACCCCACCGTCACACCCTCCACATGAGTACTAACCCACCCACCTCTCCACATGATACTAACCCCACCGTCACACACCTCACATGAGTACTAACCCCACCGTCACACACCTCAAGAGTACTAACCCCACCGTCACACACCTCTCACATGAGTACTAACCCCACCGTCACACACCTCTCCACATGAGTACTAACCCCACCGTCACACACCCCTCCACATGAGTACTAACCCCACCGTCACACACCTCTCCACATTAGTACTAACCCCACCGTCACACACCCCTACACATGAGTACTAACCCCACCGTCACATACCCCCACATACCTCTCCACATGAGTACTAACCCCACCGTCACACACCTCTCCACATGAGTACTAACCCCACCGTCACACACCTCTCCACATGAGTACTAACCCCACCGTCACACACCCCTCCACATGAGTACTAACCCCACCGTCACACACCTCTCCACATGAGTACTAACCCCACCGTCACACACCCCTCCACATGAGTACTAACCCCACCGTCACACACCTCTCCACATGAGTGCTAACCCCACCGTCACGCTGTCGCAGATATTCCCGCGCGTCACAAAGTGCAAGTTCTGGAAGTACGGCCCGTCGGGCACGGTGCAGAAGCACGACGCGCTCTGTGTCCTGGCGCTCAACATCATCAACGAGAAGATCTACGTCATCCTCTGGTTCTGGCTCGTCATCCTGTCCATCATCAGCGCGTGAGTACGACAGTAGCGGATGTGATGGTGGAGAATGTGATGGTAGTGAGTGTGATGACAGTGGAAGTGACGGTGGTGAGTTTGATGGTAAGAGTGTAGGTGAACTGTGTCGAGTGTGACGGTAGTTAGTGTGATGGTGGAGTGGTGCCTTTTTACTCTTTTTTTTTTTGGGGGGGGGGGGGGTCGGGCCCCTCAGGGAAATCCTGGCTGCAGCACAGTCGTGGGTCACAAGCGATGCGATGCACGATGCTTCAGTTAGTTCGGTGCGAGCCAGCACAATCTATCCATCGTCCTCTTCCCACGTGTGAATGAGCTCTTCCTATTTATTGCACATTTTAGCAATAGATCACACCGACCAAATGCTAACGCCTCCAATGTATCTCCAGCCTTTAGCTCTGGCATATATGGGCCCGCCCAATGACCTCCACGAAACTCTGCAGCCACCTGAGGCTGTTCAGTGTGCTCACCGTTCACGTCAGTGCTTTGTGCATACCTGCTGCGGCAGGAAGGAAGTGCCGCATTGCTGGCTTGGCAAGGAACAAACGCGTCGGTTTGACTTGCCACACAACTGATTGTGAATGCAACTTGTCGATCGCGTGATGGAGGTGCTGACATGGGTGAAACGGGTATGAGTAACTTCGATTGGCAATGATGGGTGTTTTTATGCCAGCCTTCAATTTATAATATTAATTAATTTTACATCTGTATTCTACTCGTACTGATGTACCGCTAAAAGCGTACCACCGAGACACCGGGTGAATCCCGTCTAGTTCTTCCAGCTGATGGAAAGGGCATTGTTGAGTCTGTGTAATGCATTCCAGTGGACCGAGGGCTAGGGGCTGACGTTGAATATCGTGTTGCCAAAACATTGTCAGAACCGCTGTGCATCCTTTGTTCAGAACCTTTCTGAAAGAATCGGCTTAGGCGAGGGGTCAGAGCGATTTCATGTCAATAGCGATGTACGCATTGGTGGGCGCCGACCTGGATCCTGCAGGGATTCTTTTTCACCGGCGCAAAGGTTCGCATTGGACATTTTACCTCCTGGAGCAGGAATTATATGGACAGCGGGGGAAAACATGCTGACTGGACGAACAAGTCCCACATTTTGAATATGGAAGAATGCTCTGAGTCCAGGTTGTGCCTGCGGAAAAATAAACATTCTCGGAGATGTGTACGCCTGATCGCACTATTCCTGCCTTTTTTGCTGCCCAACTGAGGAACATCTCAGACTCCGCAGAACTCTGCCATCGCCGCAGAACTCCCTGTCGCAGTCGCAGAACTATGCCATCGTCGCATAACGCTTCTGTGGTCGCAGGACTATCTGCTGCGGTCGCAGAACTTTTCGCCGCGGTCGCAGAAATCTGCCCGGCCGCAGATTGTCCGCGGTGTGCGGGATTGCGGCGCTTCTTCCCTCACACTATACTCATTGCGGATGAGTGGAGGTGCACATTAGTTTTATTTTGCAGTTCGCGACACAGGTTTGCTGAGTGTGCCGATGTTGTCATCACCTGAGCCTGTGGGCGAGTCGGCCAGGCTTGGACCATTTGGCACCCGGCCAACATGTGCTCGACCACTGCCATCTAGTGCTCGATGGATCTGCTATCGCGTCGGAATCAAGAGCGCTTTAACCTGTCCCGTCTCGGGGGTCTTCAACCGCCCCCTCAGGTTTTTCGCGGATAGCGGACGAACGGCGCGCGGTAGCGCGCCCACATTTGGCATACCTTTTCCTACATCAATTTGACATGCTGATGCAAAATTTTGATGTCAGGTCATCTAGGGTCAACGAGTTACTCAAGGTCAAGTGAGGTCACCTCCAAAAAATTTCAACCATTCGTCACGCTTTAACGGATACAGATATTTTAATAAAACTTTCAGCGTTTGCTTATCTTTACGGATGCAACAAAACGCACAAGTGGATTTTTTTCTCGTTTTTGACTACATATAAATTTTGCGTATTTGCCAAATTACAGTTCAAATACAGGATTCTGGCTAAAGTAAGCATTTTTTATTAGAGCAAGTTGACTTCCAACAACGTTTCTCGGTCTGCTCTACCCATTGGAAAGGAAAATTAAAGAGACTTGGAAACTCAAAATTTTGAAATGTCAAAAAAGTACATTTTTTAGGGGGGGGGGATAAAATTTATAGCCCTGGTCGATGTCGCTGTCCTTTTCTCATTCCAAATAAATTATGTTTTTTCCATATATCCCCAAAAATGAACTCACCAGAGTCAAAAATACAATGTAAGTCGTGAAAAGTCGTGAAAATCTAGCCCCCTGGCAACGTCACTTTTGGAGGGAAATTGTTTTGGATGGTGGACTCCCGACCCTACTCGTCGAGCGCTTTCCGATGACACCTCTTTCCTTTACGTGCGTTGCTTAGTTTAGATTTTAGAGGGGGTCTTCAACCGCCCCCCCCCCCCCGAGACGGGGTGTGAGGATTTGACCGGAAAGACGGCGCGGGTTAATGTTTCAGACATTTCTGACGCCGCACCATGACCGTACTATCACCACGACAATGACGTCACAGTTCCCGGAGCGCTCACTCTCGCGACTGGCCCGAGTGACGTCATCCGTGCAATGACGTCAGGTTTCCGGCCGCTGGGGTTCCGCTGAGCCGAATTCCCACACCCGGCTGATTGAGCGGCCGTTATCACCGATTGCGCCGGCCAATGGGTCACTGTGTCCACGTCAAACTGCGTCCACGTCACACTGTGTCCACGTCACACTGTGGATGCCAGCCACTTCCGGCCACTGAGGCGAGTGTGTTGGTATGGCGGGTACTGGGGACGGGAGGGGCAGTGGGCATTGAGGTGTGCATGGCCAGGAACCAAGGTGTGGGTGTAAAACTTCCGATCACCTCGGCGTACTCTAACTTACTTTACTTACCTTACATGCACACTTCAGATGCCTACCTTACATGCTTACCTTACATATATACATGGTAAGTGTACCCACCACTTACCTGTTACACCCAACCCGTTGCAGCAAAGGGTTACATCGAACCACGCAGCCCGGGGAAATCCATGATAAAGTTCGCCTTTTTGATGATGAATTCCTCTTACTTTTCTTTTTCTTTTTTTATTCTATAGCCTGTTGGAAGTCTTCAGATCGTATGTTTCATTCGTTTGCAGCTTCTCCTTCTCTTCCGTCCTCCATCCCCATATGCAGAGGTGTTGTTTGATATGCCTTCGAGGGGGCAACTGCCCCCTCAATATTGGCTTTCCCCCAAAAAATCAACTTTTTACATTGGACCCTATGGATTATGCCCTGCAATCCATTTTGTTGGGCAAATTGCATTCATACATTTTCCCTCCCCACAATTGTTTTCATAAATCAACGCCCGTGGCTATGTGTAAGCTCGGAGACTCAAGCTCATATTGGTTAGTTCATGCCATTTAGCTTAAGTTCGTGTCACTTCAGTTCATGTAACTTAAGCTCATACCACCTAAGTTCATATGACCCAAGTTCAAAACATTTATCTTAATCTTATATCCCTGAATTGCATATCACAGCTTGGAGGCGCGGCTGGATGCGACACAGTGAGACAATAATTCATCAGTTGTGACGGTGCTGTCCCTGCACGAGTCGCCACGGGTCGCCACGGGTCGCCGCGGGTCGCCACGAGTCGCCACGGGTCGCCACGAGTCGCCACGGGTCGCAACTGGTCGCCACGGTCGCCACGGGTCGCCACGGGTCGCCACGGGTCGCCGCGGGTCGCCACGAGTCACCACGGGTCGCCACGGGTCACCACGGGTCGCCACGAGTCGCCACGGGTCGAAACGGGTCGCAACGGGTCGCTACGGGTCGCCACGAGTCGCCACGAGTCGCCACGGGTCGCAACGGGTCGCCACGAGTCGCCACACTGCACGCTCGACCAATCTCATTCTAACCCCACCGGACACCGGCGCGGGCGGTGCGCCTGCAATACCTATCGCTGCATTGCGGTGGAAAGTAAGCAATACTTACTTTCCACGCTTGCTAGGCATGCTTAGATGCTTGCACGCTTGCCAAGCAAGCGGAACATGCTGACTACTTCCGGAGCGTCACTTCCTTCTAAGCTTTCGCGGACACCGCTATCGGTTTGCTCACGATAGTTTGTTGTCGCTATTTGTCTTGCGTCAGTATTGACAGAGTCGACATGGTTGCAGAGGTGTCGCTTCTCGGTGCTCGATGCGGACAGACGTTCACATTCAGAGATGCTCACATTCACGTTCGGAGATGTTCACGTTCAGAGATTCTCACGTCCAGTGGCGCTCACGTTCAGAGATGCTCACGCTCGGAGATGCTTACGTTCAGAGACGTTCACGTTCAGAGATGCTCACATTCAGAGATGCTCACGTGCAGTGGCGCTCACGTTCGGAGATGTTCACGTTCAGAGACGGTCACGTTCACAGACGGTCACGTTCCGTGCTCTGTCACCCCACTAACTTGGCAGAGGGCTGGATGGTGTTGCCACTCCGGCAAGTCCTTAGGGCTTTAGGGCTTTAGCTTTAGGGCTTTAGGACTTTAGGCCTTAGGACATTAGGGCTTTAGGGCGCATTCTCCCGCCAGTCGGCTGCAGGTTTAGCGATGCTGCCGTTTCAGTAACGGAGAATTGGTCGATGTCACCTCTCCGGTAACGGAAGGTTGGACGATGTCACCTCTCCGGTAGCGGAAGGTTGGACGATGTCACCTCTCCGGTGACGGAAGGTTGGACGATGTGACCTCTCCGGTGACGGAAAGTTGGACGATGTCACCTCTCCGGTAGCGGAAGGTTGGACGATGTGACCTCTCCGGTGACGGAAGGTTGGACGATGTCACCTCTCCGGTAGCGGAAGGTTGGACGATGTGACCTCTCCGGTGACGGAAGGTTGGACGATGTCACCTTTCCGGTGACGGAAAGTTGGACGATGTCACCTCTCCGTAAGCGGAAGATTGGACGATGCTACTGCTCCGGTAACTGAAAGTTGGACGACATTGCCAGCCCGGTACCTCGGTAGATGGAATGGACAGTGTTTCGACGTTGTCTACTAAAGGCGAGACGGCAACAAACAGAGGGGCAGCGGGGAAGCACCCCCAAGCTTTCCACGACTTTTGTCCGCGCATTGCGGGGTCAATTGAACCTAATCCCCCAATAGGTTTCTGAGATGCCCCCTGAATCGTTCAAGCTAGCACCTTGAAATTCGGCTTGCCTTTCAATGCTTGATGAGTGCACATTGCATCAGAAAATGGAGATCCACTAGCTCAAGATAGCGGATATAGGACGGGTCAATGTGAGATCACACCATCGTATCGTGCCAAAGTGAGGTAGGAAAAGCATACAAGACACATTCTAAGGTGAAATAATTGTACAATACAACATGATAAAAGAAAGGTGCAAGAAAGAATATGTTGCCGCAGATCTGGTCCATGTGTTAAAAGTGGAGGTGTGGGGAGGGGCATGATGGCCACCACACCGTCATTCCGAGAAATAACAAATTATCCCACACTGTTAGGCTTCATAGCATAATAAACCATAATATACGGGCATACCGTACTAAATCTCTGTAACCGTAAATCATGATAACAATATATGAACCATTTGCGTAGTAACCATAGTAACATAGCATGCGTAGTAGACCGTCTACGCGTACGTAGCATTCGTAGTAAACCGGCTGGGCGTTCCACAGAAAGTGTCAACTCCAAAATGCGCCTACGACCTCTCTCCTCCCCTCTGGTGACACCGAGCCCATTCCTGTGCCGCTTCCGACGAATCTGTTTTGTGACGTCATCAAACCACTGCACTTTTGTCTCGCAATCTGACCTGGCTTCGACATGCGGCTACCTCAGACCTGGCGAAATGCTATCGGCCCGATATTTATGACGTCATCAAGGCACTGCATGGCTGTTTCAGAGTCTGACCCGTTCTGGATACCCGGCCTCCCCGGGCCTAATGCAGTGCTCTCGGCAATATATTTGTGGCGCATTGAGTACCTTGTACCGAAAACGTTGGTCACCTTGGCAAATGTCTGAGGATTATTCGTAAGCTCGCATACAAATCCCAAACGCTTAGCGTCCATATAGTAGGTGATAAATGCATAACCAAAGTCATCTTCTGTAAAAAGAACTTCAACTTCTGCAAAAATACCTTCATGCCCAGGATTCAAGGATCTTCATCTACAAAGACGTTTAATATTTTAGAGCCAAAATGTCGCCGAACGTCACCAGCGCCACGTTTGATGGAAGCCGAAGCTTCGAACGGCTCGACGTGTTTCGCCGGCGTAGCGACGCCACATCTGTAACGACTGGCGCCATCAGAACTGATTTGCCCAACATGAGTGACCAATAAATACCTGACATTGAAGCTCGTAAGACGGTGGTCGAACCGACTTGGATCAGTAGCCAGGCCTTGAGCGTCAGTGGCGCTGCTGGGAGGACTGCTATCTTATCATGCAATCGCAGCGCGTGGGCGTGTGACGAATACGGATGCCGACTGTTCCGACGGAGCAGTGCAGATGCTTGCTACGATAACGAGGCATGGCGACAAGCAGGAGCGAGAGGGAGAGAGGGAGAGAGCGAGAGAGCGAGCCTAAGTTCGAATATATCTGGTGCGGCAAGGCACCAAAGCTGGTAAGGCTAATCGGAAACGCAGTGCTGTTCTTATTATGCCAATTTGGATAGCTGTAGAACGGAGCTTCTTGTTCATGTGCACTATTAGTGCCTGTGATGCAGATAAGCTTATGCTGTTTGCTGGTGTTGCCAAATTCCTCACAATAGCAACATCTGACTGGACATGGTTATGTGCTGTGTGTTAGCCTCAGGCTGGCTGCCGTCTCAGAGGCACAGCCAAGAGGGGGGGGGGGGGGAGGAGGTGCCCTTAGCAATGAAAAATTCATCAGATCAAACAACACATTATGGCATTTTTACAGGAAAACATAATTTTCGACGCCCATCGCGCACCGGAAATGGCCACTGTTTCACATTTTGTTTTGGTCGGGGCTCTCCCTAAGAAAATCCTGGTTCCGCCCTTGCCCAGCCCAATTCCTCACAATTGCGCCAGCTGGCTGACGTGGCTTGTCGACAAAGGCGTTCCTGGCATCGCCTCTGTGCGCCCCAGTTGGATCTATCCTGTCCTCTGTCTTTTGTGCCCCAGTTGGCTCTGTCCTGTCCTCTGTCTTGTGTGCCCCAGTTGGCTCTGTCCTGTCCTCTGTCTTGTGTGCCCCAGTTGGCTCTGTCCTGTCCTCTGTCTTGTGTGCCCCAGCTGACTTTTCTGTTCAGGGCTGGTTTATTGTTTATTGGGTGGTTCACGACGCACTTTATGCACATTCACGGCCAATGGCGCCGCCCGCACTGTTTCGCCGGTGGGCCGCGGAATTGGTCAATGTCCCGGGTGAAGCGAGTGTCGAACACGGGACCTTTGATATCCAGAGACCAACACCCTAACCACTCGGCCATTCCTGTCCCCTCTGTTCAGGTCTGAGCTCGCCGCATGTGTCGCAGCTGACTGTTCTGTTCAGGTCTGAGATCGCCGCATGTGTCGCAGCTGACTGTTCTGTTCAGGTCTGAGATCGCCGCATGTGTCGCAGCTGACTGTTCTGTTCAGGTCTGAGATCGCCGCATGTGTGGCAGCTGACTGTTCTGTTCAGGTCTGAGATCGCCGCATGTGTCGCAGCTGACTGTTCTGTTCAGGTCTGAGCTCGCCGCATGTGTCGCAGCTGACTGTTCTGTTCAGGTCTGAGCTCGCCGCATATGTCGCAGCTTGCTGCTCTTTTCAGGTCTGAGCTCGCCGCATGTGTCGCAACTGTTCTGCTCAGGTCTGAGCTCGCCGCATGTGTCGCAGCTGACTGTTCTGTTCAGGTCTGAGATCGCCGCATGTGTCGCAGCTGACTGTTCTGTTCAGGTCTGAGATCGCCGTGTGTGTCGCAGGCTGGCCATCGTCTACCGGATCGTGACGGTGGTGTCCCCGTCGTTCCGAGCGCGCGTGCTGCGTCAACACAGCGGTCGGCTCGGGCTGGGCGACAGCAACGCTCACGACGCTGTCGACACCCTGGTGCACCGCTGCCAGTACGGCGACTGGTGAGTCAAATGACGTCATTGGGCAACGCGATCAGCACGCTTAGGGCGCTGTAGATACCCCGGTGCACCGCTGCCAGTACGGTGACTCGTGAGTCAAATGACGTCATTGGAACACGCGATCCTCGCGTTCAGGACACCGTGGACACCCCGGTGCACTGTTGCAGGCGAGATGACTGGTGAGTCAAATGACGTCATTGGAACACGCGATCCTCGCGTTTAGGACGCCGTGGACACCCCGGTACACTGTTGCCAGTGAGATGACTGGTGAGCCAAAAGAATGAACGAAGGAGGTAACGTAGGCGAGGTGGGTAAAGTATGTTGGTAGGAGTAGGTAACGAGACTGCCAGATCTACACCGCCAAGCTTTTCACAGATGTCTATAAACATCTCCATCACCATCAATCCGTCTTCAAAATCATTAGAACCTACTATACTGAGCGGTCACCAGCCAACCCCCATATGCCTATCAGGCACAAGCGTAACCAGCACAAGGCCAGCAGCCCTTGGCTTTACCCATGTAGGAGTGCGTTTACCATGTTGACTTCCAGTTGCTGCTGACAACGCTTAACAGCGCCCCTGACACCACCACGACGTTCCAGGTACCTGCTGCACAGCCTGGGCAGAAGCATGCGCAACATCACGTTCAACGACATCCTGAAGGCCCTCGCCAAGGAGCTCAACAAGCCCGGCAACAAGCTAATGCTCTCCGACGACGAGCTCAACGAGAAGCAACCGTTCAAGGAGACCACAAACGTGTAGTGAAGCTCACCAATGTGTAGCGGCGGAGCCCCAAGCTTGTAAGTGAAGACCATGCTGCCAGCAGGACTTTGTCGCACAAGCTGTGCAGTAGCGAAGGGCTGTGGCAGGTAAGCATGCGCGGTAGCTACATCATCACATCGAAGGCCACCAAGGCGTCCGGCGCCGGGCGTGATGCTTTGCAGCCTGACGCTTGGTCGGCGTGAGCGAGCGGATAGTCGAGCTCCCTTGAGATCACGGCGACGGCATGATCGATCCACGGCGGTGAGGAGTGGCTGTGTTGATGGCGAGGAATAGGCGAGGTGTCAATAAGAAGCGACATAGGTGTAGATAATGCGGAGCAATGTTGGTGCCGCTGGGGAGTGTTGGTGCCGATGATGACTGATGTTCGCGACTATGCTGAGCGACGTTGGTGACGATGACGAGGAGTGAATTGGTGCCGATGATGAGGAACGATGTTGGTGCGCATGCTGAATGCACTCAGCACCATTGTGGGACATGATGAGGCTGGCCAACTAGCAGTGTGGCCGACATACTGTGCGCGACCCCGCTGGGTCTCGGCTGTGCTTTCTTTATCGGTGAATGAGCATGTCCAAATGCGAAGTCACTGTTCCATTTCGCACAACTGAAATCAAAAGAGTGTCTCTATCAGCAGGATTGTCTAAGAGGAGATGATAGTGGAGTCATTAGCGCTCCTGTGTGAACGACCCTGGTCTCACCGCCCTCAGAGTGTTCAGATATTGTAACCATGACTTAGGCATGGTTGGTTACTTTTAGCGTTTTAGCACATTTAGGTGATCTTCTAAGATATGTTTTAATACATCCACTTTCAGTGATTCCATAATAATCGTTTATTTGGTGATGAAACTATTTCGGGAATGCCATAGGCCTAGGCTTTAGTATTATGTTGATATAGCTATGATATTAGTTGTGTGCCAGTTGGTTACAAATCGTATTGCAGTACATGGTCTTGCATTGTAAATTGATGTCAATTTAACTCTACTCCGAATCGAATCGTTTCTGTGAATTAGCTTCGTCGTAGTGGCAAGGGCGCTCGGTTCAGTTCACGTATGTGCATGTTGGGTATGTATGTACACGCTGTGTATATTTGTGCACTTTGTACACGGGTGCGGGACAATTTGGAACATCATATCCTTCGCGTGATGATGGAATCGGTTCCCGCGGGCGGGAACCGACTCCATCCTTGGACACATGACCTCAGAACTTGAATGCCAATCAGCTACAAATATTTTTCTTGAATGGTTCTGTTGAAAAGACTCGAGGTGTACATTCATATTTTTTTTCGGTCATTCCCCGTGATAAGGGTTGATCTATTATGACCTTTAACGACTTGAAGGCATCAATGCAAATGTATAAATAAGATGTGATTAAAACTGCTTATTGGTTTGTCAATGCCATTTGCTTGCGTCTGACAGGCAATATACCTAGCTTTGAGGCTGCTTTTCAAGCCAGATTCTGACCTTGGGGCAGGCGTCATCTAAAAGTACACGCAATTCCCCAAAATACATATATATCATACGAAGTCCACGGCACCTACCTTAAGCCTATTTCGACTCATTCCAGTATCCTTCAACCCTAAGCAAACCACAGGCATTGCCTCTAAAGTGTTTAAAACACAGCACGATGAGCAGGGAAGTCGCCCATCTGAAAGAAAGTAGAATTACATTCCACGTCCGTGCAGAAATACTCAGCATGCCAAGATTCAATGACATAATCAGACTCCGTGAAATGATTTGCACCTACACGGGAGGGTTTGGATCGCCTGGAGGAGGCTCGTCTCGACATTTACTTCATTCAAGCCTTGTCGGGATTTTTCGGCTGGAAACTCGTGCCAACTTGTCCCGCCGGATTTAAGTCACACCAAAGTCTTCCAATGCATCGCGCGCAAAACTATTAAAACGGGTTTCAACAACTCCCTACCACACCCCGCTTGCGGCGGTAGCGGGCCGCAGTTTGCCCACTGACGTCACACCCGCTCGGGCTGCCATCTGACGGCAGGATCTGCGCGATGTCTCCCATTGGCTGAGTGAGACGCCGGAGCACCAGTCTCCATCTCTCGAGTGGCCAGCCGCCCGCCCAGCGAATGATACGCGGCGAACCAAGACTCACCTCATGTATTCGCAGGCACATTATGTCGAGATTCGCACGCGTTACCTGCACTGCGCGGGTATATTGCTAGCAGTGGGGGTGGAAACGCCAACAGTCCACTGCGGTCCAACAACGGGCACACGTCACAGCGATGTCCGACAGCCCGCACCGGTGGCGCCATCTGTGCGACAGTCCGCACCAGTGGTGCCACCTATCGTCTCACTGCGAGACGGCGTCCGAGAGCCGATACAAAAACACTGCTGTAAAGAGCACGTTCGAGCTTTCGTCAAGAGAGGGACAATCGGTGCGCCCCCGCGTCTTGGAAACACCCAGGTCAACCACGAGCGGGACGAAATAGGGTCTGGCTGGTCGCTGACGTCACGTGCTGTCACGAGGAGCGGCGTGACGTCATGTTGGGCGCCGACAACGCGAACAACATTAGCCGTACCGCCTGGCTGCGCGTTGCCGCCACAGCACCAGCCGGCGGCGCCCAATAAAGCTACCACTCTTCCTCTCGTCAAGACACCGTCACGAGAAATCTCCTCGAGGCCTCCACTTTGCCGTGATTTCACTTCGGTGGAAACTGAGGTGGCCCCAGCGTCTGTCACCATCTCACAGCACTCTCCGAGATGAACGAACACTTGAGAGGAGACCGGCAAACAACTACAACAGCTGTGGGGACCTCGACGTCGGTGAGATCTGGACCGAGACCTTCTGTCACAGACTCCGGGACATTCTGGCAGATGGTGTCAGTTCTGATTGGGCCACGACGAAACTATAGCAACACGATGTAGAGCGACGATGCCTGGTCCACCAGTTGCGCCTGGGTACACAAATCCCCGCCGGAACACGGGATGGAGGCCTTCAGGGAGCGAAGAGGGGCACAAGATGAAGGGACAGCAAGTCGTATTGTGTGCCGCTCACGGGTCGAACATGCCCCATAGTGGGTGCGGGGAGGATCCGAGAACAAAACATTTCCATGCTTAACAGTCAGGGTTACGGGAGGGAACAATTTGGTAGCATTTTAAGATTGAATCTACTTGAACCCCCATTTACATTAGAACAGCTTCACCTCTATCGTTGCTATGTGGTGCGATCCTGCACTGCCGACGGTCTCGCGCTGAGATACGACAGCTACGATCTACGGCTGGGAGAGGTGGGTCGGAGAGGCCCACCTGCCGATTACGCCTAGCGTCATCTGTGCAGAGAGGTCGATACTAGCGACCAGCGCCGTCGCAGGAGGCGGGAGGTCGACAGACGCGGGCGCCACGGTCATCACCTCCGACCTCCGGCCTCTGACCTCTGCCCGGCCTCGGGTCATCACATTCGACCTCTGACCTCTGACCTCTGACCGGCATCTGGCCATCACATCCGACCTCCGACCGGGACCGGAAACACGCCAGCGTACTGCCACGGACCGCAGAATTGCCGAGCCAGCCGGACTGGGAGCCAAACGCGCTGGTACGCGCAGCCACAGGCGCCCGTGCTAATCAGGTGATGAAGGTACTCAACGCCGGGCGCAAGGGAGGGAACAAAACTGGGCCAGCTGTCCGCGCGAGGCGTCAGTGCCGGTACATACGTCACGCACAGCGCACGCCGCGCAAGTCGATCCGAACAAGACTGTGCGCATTATTGCAGCGGTAGATGGCGGCAGCGTCCGTCCGTCCGTCCGTCCGTCCGTCCGCCCGGCTGGCACCTCTCCCCGAGTATTGTAAAGCGACACTACATGCCTCGGCTGCCATTTCGCATCACCTGTCAGCCGTGCGGCACCAGCACAGGTGCAGACGGCTCGGCGGCTCCGGCCTTCACGCTGAAGTCGGCAGGCTGGTCAAAGTTCAACAACAACAACAACAACGACATGAAACTAAGCGCAAGCAAACGTACACAATTCCAATTATTGGATGACGCCGAAGGCCTTCGGAACTCGCTATCGTGAAACGAAACTATGGAGTGTTTCTTGCGCGAAAGTATATCAAAACAGCATGAATACAACAGAACGCCTCTATAAGCGCGCTGAATATTGACCATGGAGTGTTGCACTCGTGAAGATAGTGTAACGCTAACCAATTCAGTCATGGTTTCCAAAAACAAGGAAGCAAACTGTGCGAAGAAAATGCATGCTCGAAAAACAACTCGACTGCAGCAAAGCCTTGAACCTGAGTCAACCCCGCAATCGAGAGCAGAACAAGCAGATGGGCTGAGTATTCCTTGGCACCGCCCCACCAACCGTCTCCAGTAGGCATAGCCCATACAGGTGACACGGCCAGGGTATTGGAGCATCTATCACATAACGTCGACCGGGTCAGCAGACCACGGCGGAGAGACGGCCGGGAGACAACCGGGGGACAATCGGGAGACAGCCGGGATACAGCCAGGAGACAACCGGGAGACAACAGGTCCAGAGGTGGCGCACCGACACTGGCAGCCGGCCACTCACAGCAGAGGCCGAGGGGTCACCTCAGCAGTGCGCATGGTGCAGGGGTACATCACCCACAGGGGAACATCACCTGCAGGGGAACGCCACCCCAAGAGGAACATCACTAGAAGGGGAGCACCACCCGCAGCTCGCCCGACACAGGCGGCGCCCGCGGCCGGCTAGGCGCGCGAGTCGCGCCTGCTGCAGTCCGTGTCGCAGGGCGTGGAGCAGCTGGTGGAGACGGAGCAGCTGGTCGAGTCGACGTCCATCGGCCGCCGCAGCGCCTGACACGCGTCGAAGCTGACGAGCAGCGAGCGCGCCGTCTCCTCGAACGAGTAGAGCTCGGGCATCGCTCGGCCGCCCGGCGCCGGCGCCGCGGCCGGCGGCCGACCGTCGGCGCCCGCCGAGTCGCACAGCGCGGCGGTGGCGCCGTCAGGCGGCGCGGCGGTGGCGCCACTAGGCGGAGCGGCGGCAGACGGTGGCTCCAGCCGCAGCGCGCTGGCCGTGGGCGTGGCCAGCGTGGCCATCTGAGCCGTGTCGAAGCTGTGGCAGCTGCGCTGCAGCTGGGGCCGACCGCGCGCCGGCTCCGCGTCTCCTGCGCAGCAACGGGTGACGTCACCACCGATCGCAGCCAATCACCGCGCCAGCCGGCCACGGCCGCCTTCAGTGCATTGATGTGTTGGGTGGGATGCTATTTCATCCAAATCTGCCTTTTTCATGATGAATGTACTGCAGCTGCCGCACCGCTTCCCAACACATCAAATTATGCACGGTTCGCGGTACACCAAGGAACGACGATGTTCGCAAGAACACAGTCAGACATACAGCTTTTCGATCGTATTTAGAAGTGCGGGAACACGGGAAGCACCATTTCTGTCGACACAATTTCGGATGCAGTATTTTCGTAACGTAATGTCAAAGAAGACGGGCTTTGCATGTTCCCCACTCAGCACCAATATGAAGTTAGTGAACAGGGACAGGTTCTGTATGCTCATCGCCCTGTGCTATTACCTCTTTCAGACGCATTCTTCATGCTACGAATCCATCAGTTACATATCTCCTAGACACATTCTTCCGGCTACGCATGCACATGTTTGGAACATACGCATCATCACTATAAATGGGGGTACGCATAGATAGAGGCGTTCCATAATTATTGGTGTTGTCTTCATCTCATTCAGCCACATCCATTTCGCGTAACGGCGCACACCCACTGCTCTGCCGCGACAACTGTTGGTGATGCACTAACAACGTCAGGGGTCCATGCCAATAAAAGGATCTGATGTACTCTAAAATACTTGTTCCCATTTGTGGCTGAAGACACGGTGTGATTTATGACTTCTGCTTAATTATACGAGTCACTGGACGAGCTTGCTGACTTCTGCAAGCTTAATGGGCGACTACCAGTGTCGTTTCACCGATATTTTGGCAATCAAATTATTGGCGTTGAATGGCAACACCAATTTTCAATCGGTGTTGCACCAGCAATGCCAGGGTACCACAGATTCCACCTCTGGTGAGAGGTGATGGAATCTTAACCAAGCCATTCGACACATGGTCGAATGGCCTGAGCTACTACGACCTGTAGCGATGTGGACGTGTAAAGTAGACAGCCCAACAGCATTGTGACGAGACAAGCCCACAGTCGTAGGCATAGGAAACTCCACAGCTTCAGATATGAACACAGACTGACTATGCTGGCTACGACTATGCAGGAACGCATTCTAGGCAGTTCGGGCACCTCTTCCTGGCATTTAAAACCAGAATGCTTACCTAAGACTCTGACAAGCATTCATTCCACGACATCAAGCTTGATTCACAAGCTGACACGACGTGGAGTGCAAAAGCGACGTACCGTTTCCCCAGCAATGAAAGACAAAGTTATCAGGCAGTGAAGGCGTCTTGGAGAGCGTCGGGTGTGACCGCTTCTTAAGACACTGTTTCTCCACCTGCAAGGAGACCGCTCGGGTTAATAGCAGCCGCACGGCCTTGTGTACGCCTTCCAACACTGCCACCTGCATGACCTCCGGCAAGCGGTAGCAGTAGTGGGCACTCATCTCAACACACATGACAAGCATCACAACAACGTCAATCTTGGCTCTGCACGAAAACACGAGTCTACGCCTTATACCATACGCTCTACGCCCTGCGCTTGCACAGGTGTTGTACAACGGGCAGATGTTAGCTAGGTTGGCTGAAACGATGACGAAACGTCTGAGTGTTATGCCAGCTGCCATTGTTCGATGCTCATAGTGACCCGATGTCCAATACCAAGGCTGTGGTGGAAGGCGGGTACATTTGAAAGCCCCACATCCTCGTCTATGGCTGGTCTTTTGGTGCAGACAGACATACGATGTTGAAGTCGCACGTGATGATGGTAGACGCTGGTTTATTTGCATTCGGTGATTCCTAAATGCAATGCAATGCAATGCAATGCAATGCAAATGGCAGGTTGCTGAATTGTGATGTTCTGTGATGTTCTGGTGCAGCAGTGTTGCGCAACAGTGGTAAGTGCCAGTAAGTAATTATCAGTAGCCACCAGTAGGTAATTTTCAACAGGTACTTCCCAGTGGGTAGCTACCAGAAGCTAGATACAAGTAGACAACTTCCAATACGTAGCTACTAGTGACTAGTTTCCAGTAGGCAGCTACGAAAAGGAATCTTCCAGTAGATATTTGCCAATAGGTAGAGTGCCAGTAGGGGGTTGCCTTCATGCTTCTTTGGAAGGACTTGGAATGCTCGAAAGACGAGATGCATACTGTTGACAAGCTGAGTATGGGCTCAAGTATGGACAAGCAAGTTTATATGTTTAAGAATGTGTCGATCGCCTTTGAATGCATGTTCATTCACTACTTAAACGTACTTTCACGAATAGGATCTAAGCACTACGACCATATTACTGATCATCCGTACATTAACCCATTTAAGCTGACCTTGGAGGTCAATAAAACAAAATAGAGGTACACAAAATTTCTAAGCAACTCTGAAAGTTTCGACACTAGCGCCGCTCGGAACACTTCCCAATCTCGCGGCCCACCGGCGAAACAGTGTGGGAGGCGTCATTAGTCGTGAAGGTGCAGAAAGTGCGTCGTGAACCACCCAATAAACAAACTCTGAAAGTTTAAAGAGGGAGCTACGTCATGGTGTTTACCGAATTCTCTATCTAGCTCAGAAAAAAAAGTCGGTGCGAGGTTGAAAACTATCTCCTACCACTGTGAGTTACACCATGCTGCGATGTTTTAGCCAGACCATGTCCACACTCACGGCCGCTATGGATTCGCCGCTGGCTCGCACACAGCGCCATCTCGAAAACCATAACTATACGACACTCCACTAGATGTCAGCACACATCACAATGCCTATGCCGAGTGTCCCATGGCCCCTCGTAGTTGGCCCGCTTCCGAGCGTGTCAACCCGCTGCTCACCAGAATCTTGACCTGCTTGAGGTCATCCAGCTCCTGCTCCTGCTCCATCTGTCGCTCCAGCTCCAGCTCCATGTCGACGTCATCTTCCATCTGGAGCGAAACGGACAGTGTATATAAATTCGATGTCGCCACGCGTTACTTTGTGTCTTACATGAGTGGTTTGAACTTCCCGGCGAGTCACACCGACTTGGTCGAGAAATGCGGCATCGCAGACATCGAAGAAACTAGACACGGAGAGCTTCACCCAATGCGGCTACCTTCTAGTTGTGGGGTGATGGCAGTGCAAGCACCCAGCTCCAACGTTTTGTTTTGAAGGCAAGCATACACCAGTGTACACATGCCACGTAGATGCGCTGAGAATAACACAGATCAGTAACTTAGCGAAAATACGAGATTATTTAGATACGTGTGTTTGGACCTGACCGATGTACTGCTAGCTTATATTTCGATCCTGTGCATAACTGGCGAGCATGACGCGCCTGCGACCTGAGTGATAACAAACCATCTGCCAATATGCCAACTGCACCGTTCACTACGTTATGGAAAAGAAAGTGGATGCCTGCCGAAGGCCGATGTGTCTGCAGCACGAATGAACGCACAAGTGCTAAAAACAACAGACAGAGCGAGGCGTGCCCACACCTGTTTGTGACTGTCCTCGAGGTGCTTCATCAGCACGGCCACCACCACGTTCACCAGCACAAACTGCGCCATCAGCACGAAGATGACGAAGAAGATGGGCGCGATGATGGAGGAGACGCAGCAGTTCTTGATGCAGTCGGCTGAAGCAGAACAGGGCGGCGTCAGCTGCGGCCGCGTCAGCGATCCGCGGACGTCAGCGGGTGTGGAAACAGCGTCCCATGCGGGCCAGTGGACTCGTATTTAGGACGCCAGCACTGCAGATACTCTCATAGCGCGACCACAACCAGCATCACCCCAACCAACACCTTCACCACCACCGTGACCAGCATCACCGCCGGCAGACGCGTCACCTGAGCTGTCGCAGTTCTCGCGCAGCGTGTCCTTCATGATGCCGTTCCAGTTGTCGCCGGTGGCCACCCGGAACAGCGTCAGGTAGGCGATGCCGAAGTTGCGGAAGTTGGCGTGCTCGCCCAGGCCCTGACACGGGAACTCCTCGTTGCACTCTGCAAACAGGCTCGCTTGTTTGTTCATTGTTTGCTTATTGGTTGGTTCACGACGCACTGTATGCACCTTCACGGCTAATGGCGCCGCCCACACTGTTTCGCCGGTGGGCCGCGGGATTGGGAAATGTCCCGAGCAGCGCTAGTGTTGAACCCGGAACCTTTGGTACCCAGAGCCCAACACCTTAACCACTCGACCCCCCCCCCCAATGGGCTTGAGAATGAATCGACAGAAGACGTGCGAGAATGTGTCTCCCCCCCGAGAGACGTGCTCGTTGTTGGCGCCCGTGCCGTCCCGTCGAAGAAGAGGCCGTGGGAACAACAGCTTCTCTGACGGTGATGTGGCTGACGGACGCAACTACAGATTATGGTGGCAGATGTTTGGCGGCAGATGTATGGCGGCAAATGTGTGGTGGCAGATGTACGGTGGCAGATGTTTGGCGGCAGATGTATGGTGGCAGATGTATGGTGGTCGATGTATGGTGGCAGATGTATGGTGACAGATGTATGGTGGTAGATGTACGGTGGCAGATGTATGGTGGCAGATGTATGGTGGCAGATGTATGGTGGCAGATGTATGGTGGCAGATGTATGGTGGCAGATGTATGGTGGCAGATGTATGGTGGCAGATGTATGGTGGCAGATGTATGGTGGCAGATGTACGGTGGCAGATGTACGGTGGCAGATGTACGGTGGCAGATGTATGGTGGCAGATGTATGTGGCGATGTGGCAGATGTATGGTGCAAGTATGGTGGCAATGTATGGTGACAGATGTATGGTGGCAGATGTATGGTGACAGATGTACAATCGCATTGATATTCTCTCACATCGATTTGGGTCCGTTCATTTCCTACATGCATTGACCCAGATGTCGAACTTGGCCCAGATGTCACCCTACCTGCATGTATTGACAACAATAATTTTCCGAAATAAATGTCTCGGCATGCACACGCACACACACACACACGCACACGCACACGCACACGCACACGCACACGCCCACGCACACGCACGCACACGCACACGCACACGCACACCACGCACACGCACACACACACACACACACACACACACACACACACATGCCTCACACACATACGCCTCACACACACTTACATATATATATATATTACGGTGACACTTATTTTTCGACTTTCGAAAAATGAAAAATGCAGTTGATTTTCTGGTTTGTATTAGCCTAAAAACACCACTTAAAAAGTTTCATCCTGATCCAATTATGCTTAGCCATGCCTCATCGCACTTGAATGTATACATTATTAGGCGGGTCTTATGGGTCTTCCTGGACCCAACATTGCGATGAGTTTCGAAGCTAATCCTGGCCTGGTCCTGGTCTTGGTCCTGGTCACCTGGCCTCAGTCAGGCTGGGTGACGGTGCTCTTGTTGGCGTCGGATAATCTTCCCCGGTGCGCCTCCACCACCTGCAGGATGTACTGCGTCTGGTCCTCGTCCTTGGTGAGGGTCAAATTGTAGTCTTCCATTAGGGCGACGCCACGCTCGGCGAAGTCGTTCAGTACCCGGATGCCGTTGACCTTGCGGGCTGCGGCGACGTAGCGAGGGTCGTCGTGCTACTCCGCCGGGTGGGTCGGATCGGAAGCCGTCGTCGATCCCCAGGGTGACGAAGAGCATTCGCGACGACTTAGTCACGAAGTCCGCGAGGGTCGTCTGCGACAAGTCGGCATTGAGATCAACGACGGCCCCGCTTGGTGAGATCCTCCGAGCCCTCATTGGAGCTGAGAGCCTCGATCATGGCCCGCTTTCTTCCCAGCGGTAAGTTCTCGTCGAAGAACGCCAGCGGGACGAGGCTCTCACTCAAATACCACAAGTGGCGAGGGACTTGTCCTCGTACCCGACCAAATCCTTCAGGAGGGCGAGGTCGTTCGCAGGGGCCGATGTGGGGCTCCGGTGCGGCGTACCACGCAGGGACGTATACCGAGACGGTGAACTTGACGTACCGAAGGATGCCGGCGCTCTCCCGGGCAGTCAGGTTTGCCTGTCCTCGGAAGATGTGGATCTTCACAGCGTAGATCAGCTTGGCCATCCAACGCGCGTGGTGGTGAGCCCCAGGCCGCCGGAATCAAATGCCTCTGGCCGGCATCCCGCCGAGCACGATCACGGAGAGCTCCAGGAGCTCGCGATAGTCATCCCGTGGCTGGAACTGCGACGGATTGAGCTTGCAACCCGCGATGGGGTTGTCCCGGGAATCCTGGATGGCCTCCGTGAGGTGGTCATCGGGCATGGTCTCGTACTGGTCCTGATCGATGAAATTCCATTTGTCCTGGAAGCGTTTTAAGAGCGGGTTTTCAGGCCCGGACGATGGGGTGTTGAGACAAATCCCGTAGGCCTTCGCGGCGATGAGCTCGAGCATGTGGTGCCTGCAGGCGACATTGAGCAGGTCACGACCGCGCTGCTGCTCAATCTGCACACACGCCCCTGACTGCGGGCCTGTGTTCGAGGCCGTAGTGTCGAAACACATACCCACGACCGGGTCTGCAGCGCCCCATCGTGCAGGGCCTCCACGACAGCGTTTGCCATCGTCAGTCCACTGCCGATCTCGAGCTTGGGAACGGAAAGCAGCTTGGTGACGCTGGTCCCAGCGACCAAAATCGGAAGACTGTCGACTTTGCCCCTGCTGCCGGTCGTAGATTTGGGAACCAGTTTTCCGTCCCAGTGAACAACCAGTGGTACGTCCGGCGCAAGCGACGATGTCCAGCACGGCCTGCTTCTGGTGATTCCGCCGGGATTGGCGGATGGACTCCCGATTCATGGTGAGCTCGGATACGTCGTGCCCGAGGGTGTCGGTCACCGCCGACAAGACGTACACTGCCTGATGGTCCGTCACGCGAGTGCGCTCTAGGGCAGCAGCGACAGTCGGCGAGATTAAAGTCGCCCTGCCGCGGCGGCGCTTCGGCGGCGGTGGGCAGGCGGTGGAAGTCGATGGTCCAGGCTCGTCCTCAGCGCTGGACGTTGTAGAATTGCGACAGGGGCTGGAGCTAGACTCGAGCTCAACAGTGTCGATCTCGGCCATGCGCTGCGCTTTCCGAGTCTTGCGATCGCTGGCCTGGGAGGCGCGATTCAACTGCCGCTGCTCGAACTCGGCGAGCTGCCGATCGGCGCCTATCATTTTTACTCGGCGGCCTTCCTCGCGTTGCGCAATGAGGAACACTTTGTCTCATCGATCTGGACAGCTCGAGGGCCCTTTGGTTAACCTCCACTCATCAATCTCTCGTCGTAGCGGAGGCCGATGACCGAGTATATACGTTTTCTTCCGCGATGCCGGAGCGGCCATATTTGCAAAGAACCAAAAATGGCATTAATATTGGGAAATGGGAGAAAACTATAATTATAGTTAAATATTAAACTATAATTATAATTAATAAAGTAGCCAAACCAATAGGATTATTCCGGGCACACCCGACCAGCACGAACACGTTCTGACTCTATTTTAGCCAACACATACCCGGAGCAATAGGGATGGGTGGTCTTTAAACAAATGTCTAAAATGTCTGACATTCAGGTGCGATGAGGCACGCCTCTTTAAAATTATTTGATCGAGATGAAACTGTTTATGTGGTGTTTTTAGGCTAATACGAACCAGAAAAAATCAACTGCCTTTTTCGTTTTTCGAGAAACAAAAATTTGGGTCCAAATAGCTGTCACCCTAATATATATATATATATCGCAGCTAATATTTTGGATCAACATACACGCAATCCATATTTTTGCATCGCTCCACTCACCTAGTCTGCCGAACAGCTCGACGCCGAGAGCGGCGAAGATGAAGAAGAGCAGGAAGAAGAGGAGGCCCAGGTTGCCGACCTGCGGCAGCGCCTGCATCACCGTGTCCAGCAGAGCGCGGATGCCCTTGGCCATCTTCAGCAGCTTGAGCACTGAAACGACGCCGCCGTCAGGCGCCGAGAAGGCGGGACGCGACGCGACACAGCTCCCGCGTGAACACAAAAGGCGGGAGTGTAGCAGTGGGGTGGTTCGGCACGGTCAGTTCCGATGAGGAGCAGCACACCCAGCCGTCACCGTTGATCCCGTCGATCGCCTAGGTCAGAGCTCCGACAACAGAGGGCCGACGTGCGTCGAGCCGGGATACCGGCAGGCTCTGGTGTTATGTTGGTGTTAAAACTGATCACTAGCTTCTACCATCGTCTAAATCCCTGCGTGACGGTCTGAGTCGGGGACATCTAATCTCCTGAGTGACAGTCTGAGTCGGGGACATCTAATCTCCTGAGTGACAGTCTGAGCGGGACATCTAATCTCCTGAGTGACAGTCTGAGTCGGGGACATCTAATCTCCTGAGTGACAGTCTGAGTCGGGGACATCTGATCTCCTGAGTGACAGTCTGAGTCGGGGACATCTAATCTCCTGAGTGACAGTCTGAGTCGGGGACATCTGATCTCCTGAGTGACAGTCTGAGGCAGGGACATCTGATCTCCTGAGTGACAGTCTGAGTCGGGGACATATGATCTCCTGCGTGACAGTCTGAGGCAGAGGCATCTGATCTCCTGAGCGACAGTCTGAGTCGGGGACATCTCATCTCCTGAGTGACAGTCTGAGTCGGGGACATCTGATCTCCTGAGTGGCAGTCTGAGGCAGGGACATCTGATCTCCTGAGTGACAGTCTGAGTCGACTCTGACCTGAGTGACAGTCTGAGGCAGGGACATCTGATCTCCTGGGTGACAGTCTGAGTCGGGGACATCTGATCTCCTGAGAGACAGTCTGAGTCGGGGACATCTGATCTCCTGAGTGGCAGTCTGAGTCGGGGACATCTGATCTCCTGAGTGGCAGTCTGAGTCGGGGACATCCAATCTCCTGAGTGGCAGTCTGGAGTCGGGGACATCTGATCTCCTGAGTGGCAGTCTGAGTCAGGGACATCTGATCTCCTGAGAGACAGTCTGAGGCAGGGACATCTGATCTCCTGAGTGACAGTCTGAGGCGGGGACATCTGATCTCCTGAGTGACAGTCTGAGGCAGGGACATCTGATCTCCTGAGTGACAGTCTGAGTCGGGGACATCTGATCTCCTGAGTGACAGTCTGAGTCGGGGACATCTGATCTCCTGAGTGACAGTCTGAGTCGGGGACATCTGATCTCCCTGAGTGACAATCTGAGTCAGGGACATCTGATCTCCTGGGTGACAGTCTGAGTCGGGGACATCTGATCTCCTGAGCGACAGTCTGGAGTCAGGGACATCCTGATCTCCTGAGTGACAGTCTGAGTCGGGGACATCTGATCTCCTGAGTGACAGTCTGAGGCGGGGACATCTGATCTCCTGAGTGACAGTCTGAGGCGGGGACATCTGATCTCCTGAGTGACAGTCTGAGTCGGGGACATCTGATCTCCTGAGTCGGGGACATCTGATCTCCTGAGTGACAGTCTGAGTCGGGGACATCTGATCTCCTGAGTGACAGTCTGAGTCGGGGACATCTGATCTCCTGAGTGACAATCTGAGTCGGGGACATCTGATCTCCTGAGTGACAGTCTGAGTCGGGGACATCTGATCTCCTGAGTGACAGTCTGAGTCAGGCAGTCGGGGACATCTGATCTCCTGAGTGACAGTCTGAGTCGGGGACATCTGATCTCCTGGGTGACAGTCTGAGTCGGGGACATCTGATCTCCTGAGTGACAGTCTGAGCAGGGACATCTGATCTCCTGAGTGACAGTCTGAGTCGGGGACATCTGATCTCCTGAGTGACAGTCTGAGTCGGGGACATCTGATCTCCTGAGTGACAGTCTGGGTCAGGGACATCTGATCTCCTGAGTGACAGTCTGAGGCAGGGACATCTAATCTCCTGAGTGATAGTCTGAGTCGGGGACATCTGATCTCCTGAGTGACAGTCTGAGTCGGGGACATCTGATCTCCTGAGTGACAGTCTGAGTCGGGGACATCTGATCTCCTGAGTGACAGTCTGAGTCGGGGACATCTGATCTCCTGAGTGACAGTCTGAGGCGGGGACATCTGATCTCCCTGAGTGACAGTCTGAGTCAGGGACATCTAATCTCCTGAGTGACAGTCTGAGGCAGGGACATCTAATCTCCTGCGTGACAGTCTGAGGCAGGGGACATCTAATCTCCTGAGTGACAGTCTGAGGCAGGGACATCTGATCTCCTGAGTGACAGTCTGAGTCGGGGACATCTGATCTCCTGGTGACAGTCTGAGCAGGAGACATCTGATCTCCTGAGTGACAGTCTGAGGCAGGGACATCTGATCTCCTGAGTGGCAGTCTGAGGGAGGAACATCTGATCTCCTGAGTGACAGTCTGAGTCGGGGACATCTGATCTCCTGAGTGACAGTCTGAGTCGGGGACATCTGATCTCCTGCGTGACAGTCTGAGTCGGGGACATCTGATCTCCTGAGTGACAGTCTGAGTCGGGGACATCTGATCTCCTGAGTGACAGTCTGAGTCGGGGACATCTGATCTCCTGAGTGACAGTCTGAGGCGGGGACATCTGATCTCCTGAGTGACAGTCTGAGTCGGGGACATCTGATCTCCTGAGTGACAGTCTGAGTCGGGGACATCTGATCTCCTGAGTGACAGTCTGAGGCGGGGACATCTGATCTCCTGAGCGACAGTCTCAGGCGGGGACATCTTCACTATGCCGGCACACTATGCACACATAGGCCTACGCCCAGATGTCCTGCAATGAACATCCGGATGTCAGGGCCTCACAGCCCTGACAATGCTGACGGCGGTGAGGCTTTTGAAGACGATTGGCAGGGTGGTAGCGGTTCGGTTCTTCACGGAAATCACTTTGGTCTGGCTCGAAGAGGAGGGTTCCTGTTTTTTCTTCCGTTGTCTGATTTCGTTCTCCTTTTGAAAAGGAGCCCATTTTGCACTGGGAGTTGTTAATTACTTACTCCCTGACCTAGTGATCTGGAAACCGTGTAAATGACTGCTAAATTAACGAGCGAACCGAAACCGATCCTTCATCTGCATAAATCAAATGATCCCAATGTCTTGTTTGTCCTCCTCCTGCATGAATCAAGTGATCCCAGTTTCTTGTTTGTCCTCCTTTTGCATGAATCAAGTGATCCTAGTGCCTTGTTTGTTCTGTTCTTGCATGGATCAGATGACCACAGTACCATATTTGTGGTTCTGGGGTTGATGGCAGTGCACTATAAAAGTGCCTTCCTCGCTCCGTGCGCCTCAACACCTCGATGGGGAATGGAAAGCACCCGGTGATGTGGGGCATGTGGCCGAATCGTGTAAGATTCAATATGCAACTCACTGAACGTGAAGCTAGAGATACCCGAGTAACTACTACGCCGTTTAAGCACCATCTGGTCATAAACCGACAACTTATGTAAAATTTAGTCCTTGACTTCTATTGGGGATGGATCTAGTACAAGTATATGCTTCCTTTGTGCACGACTACTTACGACACTCTTTATTGATAGCTTTATTGCTCTAACACTGGGTGCTTTGTATGTTTGCTTATTTGTTCTCCATCTCTGAGCTGGGAGTCCCGCGACTCTACTGTGTATTGTATGGTGCTAATGTAAGGTGCTTGCAGTCGTTGGGTAAGAGGAGGGGGGGGGCTTAAAAGCACCAGCAATGTTAGAGTCAACGACCGCTCGCACTACGACGGACGAGATGCACTGCCGACACAGCCCCTTACCTCTGGCTATCCGCAGCACCCTCATCACTCTGATGATGGTGGGGTTGATGGGGATCAGGTCGTTCTCCATCTCCTCCAGCACGATGCCGACCACGGACAGGATGACGATGCCCACGTCCAGCTGGTTCCACCTGTGGCCCGAGCGTCACGTCACGGCACACATCGCAGCCTGAACGTCACGTCACGTCACATCACTGTACGACACGTCCCGTCACGTATCGCGACACGAACGTCACATCATTTCACATATGACGACCCGAATGCCATGTCACGTCACGGCACATATCACGACCCGAACGTCACGTCACGTCCCGGTACGTCACTCCGCAACACGCTCCGCCACAATACTCGCCGCGTCGCGTCACATATCACGACACGTCGCTGTACGTACAACCCCACCGATGTCACGACATGGGCCACCTGGGAGACCAGCCAGCTAACCCTACCCATGCAGCTTTTGCAACCTCAATCACGGTCTCCATCACCAGGCTTGAAGTCCCGCTCTCTTCCTTCGGAGGCATACGCTCAATTTGCGATGCCATTTTTCAACATTCGTGGCAATATTCTCTCGGAAGACTTCACAAGTCGTATTGAAGGGTAAAGTAACGCGGCGCCTGGCTGCGCCGCCGCGTAACTTCACCGTTCAATGCGACGCCGCAGCCAAGGCAGCGCGCCCACACGACGCGGGGTACCGGCGGTGCCGGCATGCTGTACAACCTGCCGACCTCACGTGACAATGCCGCACCACCTGTTGACCTCAAGTGAATAACTATATGTTGTCGAACGAGGTCAGCTGGGCCGGGTCTGCAGGTTCTCCGCGGACGACACAATAACGTCAGTTCGTCAGCAGAATGACGTCAGCGCCCGTCATCCAGCTCTCCCGATTGGCCGCAAATCGACCAATCAGCGCCCTCGCTCGTCAGCCCCAACTGGGAACGGCGTGGCTGTGCTGCGACCGGTCGGGAATGCACGCGCGGTGGCCGGGACTGCTCTCGCGCGTGCCCGGGCGGCTCGCGTGTGCCGCCGACGTGCCTGTCTTTGAGGTAGCGCCCGCCGCCGAGCGCCACCAGCTTGGCGACCAGCTCCAGCGTGAAGACGGCCGTGAAGAAGAAGTTGAAGACGCGCAGCGCGTAGCGCAGTCCCTGCCGCACGAGACGACGCCGGTCAGCTGGTGCAGGTGGGCCTCGCACAGGCATTACACTGACTGCAGCCAGTAATGCCTGTATGAGTCAGTAATGCCTGCAAAAACACTGCATGCCGTGGTTCCGTGGCGGCAATGTAGTCTGCGTACCGTGCCACGAACCAGGCTATGTACTGTGGTACGGACCAGGCTGTGTACTGTGGTACGGACCAGGCTGTGTACTGTGGTACGAACAAAGTTGCGTACTGTGGCTAGACCAGGCTATGCACTGTGGTACGGACCAGGCTGTGTACTGTGGTACGGACCAGGCTGTGTACTGTGGTACGAACAAAGCTGTGTACTGTGGTTAGACCAGGCTGTGTACTGTGGTACGGACCAGGCTGTGTACTGTGGTACGGACCAGGCTGTGTACTGTGGTACGGACCAGGCTGTGCACTATGGTACGAACCAGGTTGAGTCCCGTACTACGGGCTAGTCTATGGACCAGGCTATGTACAGTACTACCAGCTAGGGTATGTATCGTGCTACGGACCAGGGTGTGCATCATACTACGGACCAGGCTGTGCATCATACTACGGACCAGGCTCAAACAGACATTACTGGCTGCAGTGGTTTAGTTGTGGCAATGTATTGTGTGCACCGTGCCACGGACAAAGCTATGCACCGTGGTACGGACCAGGCTGTGTACCGTACCATACTACAGACCAGGTTATGTACCGTACTATGGACAAGGCTGTGTACCATACTACAGACCAGTCTATGCAACGTGGTACGGACCGGACAGTGTACCATGCTACAAACCAAACTACGTACCGTGGTACGGAATAGGCTGTGTATTGAACTACGGACCAGGCTGTCTACCGTACTACGGACCGCACTGTATACCTTACAACAAGTCCAGCCAGGCTACGAACCATACTATGGGCCAGGTTACGAACCATACTTCGGACCGGGCTACGTGCCGTACTACCAGTCGGGCTATGCACCGTACCACCAAAAAGGTCGTGTACTATGCTACGGACCGCAGGGCGGAAAGGGTCAAAATCACAGAACAACTAAACCGGTGGTCAGGCAAGTCATAATACAATACAGCGGGGCGAGCAGCACATCAGCCAGGCTCTGGCGGCGCGTCAGGCAGGTGCCGCCGCAGGTGGCGACCGGAGATCGGCACGGGAAGCGGCACCAGCTCGGCTGCCGGGGGGCACCCACGTCGGGCATCCTGTAGTACTCCATGGCCATGGTGACGACGTTCAGCCCGATGACGGCGGCGATGGCCAGGTCGAAGTACTTGGACGTGACGACGCCGTGGATGGCCAGCCGGTAGGGCGAGTAGCCGGCGTAGTAGGGTCGCTCTCTCATCTCTGCGGAGCGGCGCCGCGGGTCAGGTGTCGCCAGGGGTCAAGCAGAGGTCAGGCGTCGCCAGGGTGTCAGGCGGAGGTCAGGCGGAGGTCAGGCGGAGGTCAGGCGGAGGTCAGGCGTTGCGAGGGGGTCACGCAGAGGTCAGGCGGAGGTCATACGGAGGTCAGGCGGAGGTCAGGCGGAAGTCAGGCGTTGCGAGGGGTCAGGCAGAGGTCAGGCAGAGGTCAGGCGGAGGTCAGGCGGAGGCGACCCTCTGCCCACGCACGTTTGCATGACCCAAGCATGAAGCGAAGGTCGTCAGCAATTCTTGACGGACATGGGACAAAGGTTGGTATGGGTGGTGGGGGCTGCGTTTTATATGTGCGTTTCGGGAGGGGGCGTCATCAACTGCGCCGCTTTGTTTCACTTCGTGGAACAAGTGGGGCGGGGAAGGAAGGTGAGCACCAGAGAGGGGGCAGCAGGAAGACTACTGTACAAAATCGCTAGCGAGTGCACGCGTCGGCCCGCAACCATCCCGCAAACTTTGTCCTTCAAAATGTCAGAGCCGTCAAAAAGCCGCTCAATGAATTTTGACAATGGTTGATGTTGATATAACTGTTTGTTTGTTGCTTTGTTTATTTATTGGGTGGTTCACGACGCACTTTATGCACATTCACGGCTAATGGCAACGCCCACACCGTTTCGCCGGTGGGCCGCAGGATTGGAAAATGTCCCGAGGGTTGATATATCTGGGACACAAAGCATGTCAATGGCAGAATTTACCAGTGGTGCAGCTTTCCTTCTATTTGTGGAAACGAACAGGGTGCTGGAGGGGGTTGGATTGGATCCGCGGTCGGTGGAGACGTTGTGAGCATGTTTGATGCCATCGCATTAGAGCTGGCGACGACGCATGCAGCGCACACATCAGTACGACAACGTCACACAGGCTGTGAGGTGAGAACAATAAAATCCGAATTCAGGAATGCAGAAGGTGCGCACAGTTTGAAAACGGATCATCCAGAAATACACACATCTAGGCAAATAGCCGTGAAACGTAAGACAAATAAATCGTGCCAAAGAGCAGGCTAATCGCAATTACAACGTCAAGTAGCTTTCTGTTCGCAGTAAGAAAATCCATAGCATGACGTGGTCAAATCGTCGGGCCGAAAAGATGCAGCAGAAGCGAATGGACCAGAAAAAAACGGACCAGAAATTTTTTTTTGTGCCGAATCCAGCCAAGGTATGACTAATGCAGCTCTCGGAACTGCCAGCCATAACGTTTCCGAATCTACGGACTTATTTAGTGCGAACAAAAAGCAACCACGTTGTAATCGAAACCGAACGTATAATTAATATCGAACGCAGGCGCAAAAGGCCATTGCCCAGATGAGAACTACATTGAGATACTGTAGTTAAAGTCCATATGCGGGATGAGAGTTCGCGAGAACGCAGAACACCCACGTAAATATATATATATATATATGTATATTAGATATTTCATCGCTCAGTGCTCTCTGGTTTGTCCACTATATGGCTATAGTCTTCGCAATGCTACCGATGTATACATTGCAACCATAAGTTAATTCTCATCAAATTTTCCGCAGGCACAGATGTCAGTTATCCAGCTTGACTGTTCCATTAAAAGAAAACTGTGGGAAACCGCATACTTTCAAACGCCTTGTGACATAATCAATTATGCCACAAAGCGTTTGGGAGTATATAAACTGTCTTAAGGACACTCTTGTCCCCTGGTGCACTTTTCCCAACATCATGAACATTTAGGTGTGCTCATCTGGAACGAAAGATGGCCGATTCACGACGCAGACCATTCCTTGACGAATTGTGCCAGATTCGACGACCAAAAGTACGCGCGTTAAATTTGCAAACATGGGAGGGGATTGCACACCTAGCCCTTACCGGGTGTGTGAAGAACACAAATAAAACTGCATGCTAGTGCCGTTGAAAATGATGCATTGAACTTCAACTGAACCTAGTCACGCAACGACCTTGCGATAATGTGCTGTCCGGGGGGGGGGGGACGGAGTCATGGGCACGAATTTCCCGTCTCTGAATCAAGGCTGAGTACGCTCCCAAAACACAGCGTACACCACGGGATAACAAACTCACAATCGGTCCGTGTTTAATCTAATTCCGACGGCGGTAAGAGCACGCTCGAATCCATCGCCTAAATGGTGCATGTAAAGTTGATCCAGTACAATGTTCACGCAAGATTATATTTCGTGCGAAAAACACTGTTTCTTATAATTAATGCAGACCCATCATAATGCCAGCGAAATGCGCTCAGCACATGACAGGAAAGGCACGTGACTTTTGTCGGCGAATCCAATGATCTGCGTACATTGATTTTGTTGAAAGTTTTTTTAGATGACCAAGTAAAAGAACGGCATAAAAACAGCATCAGTGTTCGAAGACCAGGTCAAAAAGCAACTTTCCCCCTGGTGTGCTTCGTGGGGGTTTCCGGCAGCACGGCCCTGCACCCACATCTGTCCCTCCCGTCGACACTGGCCATGCTGAAGAAGCTTGAACTATATGATATATAAGATCAAAAATTCAAATTCAGCATAATTTCTGAACATGGTCATGCCATATCACGGAAGCGAATGTTCCTCGACAATGGTGTAAATCCCTCGTTCTTAACGTTCTCCCATCGGGAATACCTCCCGCGCACCGACCATATCACCTCATGTGGTCACTATTTATTCAAACGCAACCATTATGGTGGGTGGGGCCGCGGCAGCTCAGTTGGTAGAGCGTCGGACTACTGATCGCAAGATTGTGGGTTCGGATCTCATACCCGGCGGCATTACCGAGTCCTCCCGCGACCAAGCGGCGTGAGCGGTTGGCGACGCTATATGACCTAGCGGTTGAATACGTCGTAAAAGAGCCCACAGCTGGGGTGGGAGTGGTGCAACCAAAATAGAACACCACACTCGGTGGCGATTGTGCAGTGTGCAGCGAGTCGGCAAGGCTCAGAACGCTGGTCGGACACCACCAGCAGCAGCCAAGAAAACACCACCAATCGAACAAACTAGCCGGAGAGTAAAATTCGTGGTTAGGCAGCGGCAATTGCGGCAATTGCGGCAATACCATCACTGCGTGCGGTAATGGCGACGAAAAAAACGACGGGCAGCTCCGGGGCATATCGCGCCAGAGCCGCGCACCGCCTCCACCAACCGCTTCCGACCGCCAGCTGCATACTTTTCCGCTTCTTCTCCATCTTTCTGGCCCGCTTGGCCGCCCTGCGCGCCTTCTCCTCCTTCTCCTGCTCCTCGCGACAGCGATGGAAGTTCTCCACCACCACGCCGACGAACATGTTGAGCACGAAGAAGCCGACCAGCAGCAGGAACGAGATGAAGTACACCAGCCGCCATTCCGAGTAGTTCTCGATCGGCTGCCGACGCAACACACAGTTGGGTGGCATGGGGCATCTGACATCGACTGACGAGATGCCACATGGGGGCGGCATCTCGTCATCGACTGCCGAGACAACACACGTTTGGGTGACATGGGGTTCACGTCTCGTCATCGACTGCCGAGACACCACGTACTTGGGTGACATGGGCCAGATACGCCCCAGCAGTCCTCCATCGGCAGTCGAGACACTATACAGTTGGATGACATGGGCCACATGGGCCCATGACATGGGCCCAGTAATCCTCCACCGGATGCGATACACCACAAAATGGGATAGCACGGGCCACGCATATCCTAGTAATTCCCTGTCAGCTGCCGAAGCACCACACAACGAAGTCTTTGGAACGGCTTGGCAGCCGTTCCAAGACGGCAGATCTGGTTCTGCCTGATTTTGACGGGTTCACTAAAACGCATGACGATTGGTAGGTCGGCATGGTCAGGGAAAAAGGTGGCGGCTGTATAGCCAAGCGAAGACATGTGCATGTGGCCCATGCTGGGGTGAGTGGCATGGGTCTATAGTTTGAGACCCTCTAGGCAGCATTGGTCTGTGGTCCTCCGGGAAATATTGGTTTGAGACCCCTTGGCAGCTTTGGTTCGTGGTCCTTCGAGTACTATTGGATTGAGACTCCTCGACAGTTTTGTTTTGTGATTATACCTGATGTGCAGTTTTGGTTTGTAACCCCCTGGGAAGTATTGATTTGTGACACCCTCTGAGCAGCTTTTGTTTGTGATGTCCGGGGCAGCTTTGGTTTGTAACGTCCTGGGCAGCTTTGGTTTGTAAGCGTCCTGGGCAGCTTTGGTTTGTGATGACCTGGCAGTTTGGTTTGTGACACTCTGGGCAGCTTTGTGATAGCTTTCGCGCGTCCGAATTGTGGTGGTTAGTGAAAACGACTTAAGTAGGCACACACTTTCATGACATGCAACTTTTATCAAACATTATATCTCCCCTTCGATTCACCTTCCCCATGAGGATTACTTACTGACAATGCAGTGATTAATGCTGACAATGGCTATTGAACGGAAATCCAGTAAACCCTCATGAAAACACAAGCAATGTCCTAAATTCTAGACATGTTCATATTTTTCGAGAACACACACTTTACGGGCATTTCGACGGCGATGGTGCTGGAAACAAAGCCAATATTTACGTAGTTGGAGACTCAACTAAGTATTCAACGCTCCGGGAACCAAACTTAAACTATAATGTACGTCACACAGCACAAGTATGCCAATTTACACGCGCCAAAAATGGTAGGCTATGAAAAAATGTTGCCAAAACACAGCATCATTACATGGACAAAGCACACTACATGATTACTCGGCGAACGGTATGTGAGCATTATGTCAAAACCACTATGCCAAGTCTATACGAACACGGATCTAGTATGACACGAACGCCATGAGAACACTGTAAACACTATAAAGAGCACCCCAGCCTCTATGGCGTCCAGCCTCAGCTGTACAGGGAACAGTAGGGGAGTCAGGCTTACCTGCCGATCGACTCCCACTGCATTCAAGCCTAGTTCAACAGGGGACAATAAGGGAATCAGTCTTACCTGCCGGTCGACTACCACTGCGTCCAGCTCCAGCTCCAGCTCCATGAGGCTCAATAGGGTCATCAATCCTACCTGCTGATCGACTCCAACAGCGCCCATGCCCAGCTGTATACGGCACAATAAGGGAAGTCAGTCCTACCTGCTGGTCGACTCCAACCAGCGCCCAGGCCCAGCTGTATAGGGCACAGTAGGGGGGTCAGTCTTACCTGCTGGTCGACTCCCACCGCATCCAGACCCGTGTACATGATGTTCACCCAGCCGTCCTTGGACGACAACACGAACAACGCCATCAGAGCTGCCGGACAACAGCTGACTTCAGTCACACGGGGGAGCGGGCAGCTATCGTCATTGGCAGCTGTCGCCAGTGGCAGCTGTCGTCAGTGGCAGCTGTCGCCAGTGGCAGCTGTCGTCAGTGGCAGCTGTCGTCAGTGGCAGCTGTCGCCAGTGGCAGCTGCCGTCAGTGGCAGCTGTCGTCAGTGGCAGCTGTCGTCAGTGGCAGCTGTCGTCAGTTGCAGCTGCCGTCAGTGGCAGCTGTCGCCAGTTGCAGCTGCCGTCAGTGGCAGCTGTCGACATTGACAACTGGCGTCAATGGCAGCTGTCTTTAGCGGCAGCTGTCGTCAGTGGCAGCTGTCGTCAGTACCAGCTGTCTTTAGCGGCAGCTGTCGTCAGTGGCAGCTGCCGCTACCACATAAATGTTTCTCAGTACAGACATGATACAGCGACATCGCATCTTCTGCGAGATGGCAGTGTTCGGACCAAAGAGCCCGTAGGTCGAGATGCCAAATTCCCACCTGGTACGCAAGATCGGACCGCCTGTCCTTCGCACGTGCAACGACTAAAATTAAAGTTAACCACAGCAGGATAACGTTAAGACAGTCTTTCTTCGCCAATAGGGTAGTAGAACACTGGAACCAGCTGCCAGAAACCATTGTCAGTAGTAGCACACTGAACATCTCTAAGAACAGCATAGACAATCATTATAAGAATAGAGGGCTTGCTTTCCAGTATTCCAGAGAGGGCTTATCGACGGATTTGGTGGGCAACCGGTTGAGTGTCCAGAGTGCAACCAAGAAGGGCCCTTGTGGCTCATAGTTGCACTGATCTTTCATGTTTCTATGTCTTTAACTACTTCGCCGCCTCCATACTCAGCTGGCGCCGCTGGGTACTCAGCAGTGCCGGTGACACGCCACCCACCGCTGCCCAGGTTGTCGAAGTTGTACTTCCGGTTGACCCAAACGTTGCCCGGCCGATTGAGACAGTCGGTCTTGTTGGTGACCCCGTTGAGGTCAGGTCCGTCACAGTGGTAGAACGTGCCCTTGAACAGCTGGTCAGCGCCACTTTGTCAGTGAGTGCACCCAGAGTCGGTCAGCAAACGATCGGCTGTGTCGAGCGACAAAACCAATGAATAGAATAGAACCAAGAATCAAGCTTGTGAGGAGCCAAACCGAAACGCCAATACGACTGCAATGAATGCTAATTATTTATCGAGCGTGCCATTCAGATGAAATGTATTTTACACTTAACGATGCTGGCGCAGACCATGTGCACGCATACCGGCAAAAGCCATGAAAACAAACATGATGATGCGATATTCTACCGAGCACTCGAGCTCTGCAAAAGGAAATCTAGGTTGGTTGGTTATTGGTTTTACGACACATCGACCGTTGAGTCATGTAGCGTCGCCAATCTCTCACGCCCATTGGTCGCGGGCGAAGAGTAGCGACAGGTGAGACTCGAACTCACATCCTTTCGATTGCAAGACGAGCAACTTACCCCCAGGCTACTCGTCCCCTGCAAACTGAAATCTAGGCACATCCTTTTTAAACCAACTTTTGGCGCTGTCGTACCTGAACACCGAGGATGCCGAAGATGATGAAGAACGTTTTGCAGATGAGTACGATGTTTCCGATGGGCTTGAGGCTGGAGAGCAGTGTTTGCACCACCAGCTTCAGGCCCGGCGCCCGGTTTATGACCCTGAGCGGACGCAGCGACCGCAACAATCGAAACACCTGAGGTCAGAGGTCAGGTCACGGGGTCTGCTGTCAGCTACGGACGCAGCGACCGCAGCAATCGAAACACCTGAGGTCAGAAGTCAGGTCAAGTCAGGTCACAGGGTCTACTGTCGGCCACGGACGCAGCAACCCCAAGAACCGAAACACCTGAGGTCAGAGGTCAGGGCACGGGGTCTGTTGTTAGCCACAATGCTACCGATGGTCACAGTTCAGTAGACTGGTCACGTTTTGGAAGGAAGGTCACATGTTTGTTGGATAGGACACAAAGGCAGCACAGACTGACATGTCGCACTATCAGTAGGCTGGTCACGGATGGGAAGAAAGGTCACACGTATGTTGGACAGAACACAGAAGTGGCATATACCAATCAACTGGCATGCTGCACGACCAGTAGATGGGTCACTGGAAGCAATAAACGTCACATTTCTGTTGCTCAGAAAACGGAGACAGCATATTCCACAGTCAAATGACTTGTCACACTACAGCAATCAAGCCATGGGGTTAACGATGGGATTACCGTTTCAGTAAGAGGACAACACGGGATGTGTGATGATGCATCATTCATCCATGAATTAGTCTTAAAGATGGGGACGTCGATTGATGGATGCATTGACACAGAATCATCATAGTGTAACACAACAGCAATATGCTTTAACACAGAATGAAAAATGATTGCTCAAAATGACGGCAAGAGTGGGAAAGACCAAGATTTGTGCATCGTCTAGTGGCGAAATCCATGGATCTTTGCACACTCATGGTATGCCAGTCAGAAGACCCGGGCCACAGTACATTGCATGACTTACACAGGTATGTTTAAAAACATTCCCGCAACACAGGTATGTTTAAAAACATTCCCGCAGTACCTTGTAAGCTTTGCCCTGGCTATGCACATATAGTGTGATCGGAGTCTTACCCGGAGAATGTTGAATATCTTTGGCGAACCGGATGATAAAAGAGACATGCAGAGATCAATGGCACTGATCGTGACCAGGATGCCGTCCATGATGTTCCAGCCGGAGCTGAAGTAGCTGCCGCGGCCGTAGAACAGGCCCTGAGAGATCACCTGGACAGCCAGAGAGCGGTCACAACCGATGGGGCCGGCGGATGATACTGCTGGTATCGCTTCGGCTTCGAGAAAACCGGTGTAGGGTATATATACATATATATATCAACATGCAGAATTTATATGACGGTGACGTTAATACTTGCACGTATATCCTTTGATCAGGCATACCTGATGGCGTGACGCACAGCCTGATTATATAATGAAACAAAGTTAGCGGTTCAAAAAGGAAAAAGTGTACTCCACGCGCACAATTTGCATGATTACCAGCTTCCATAAATGATATTTTTCAGCCGAGCATAGTCTGCTGTGGTCAAAGCCTGTCGTACTTATCTTCAGTTACAATTGTCAGGTCGGATGACCGATGACAATGAGACTTCAATTTGCATTCAAATTAATAGTTTTTCGGCATGCTTCCTACATTTCCGTTATGGCTCCCCTAGAAAGGTATTGCCTAACGTAGGAAATGTATCGAAAAGTCATTGATTTTAAGTATGAATTGAAGCCTCATTGTTATCGAGCATGCACATGTCACTACCGCAACCAATCGTCAGACCGGACATCCTGTTCTATCTGGGTCTCCTGTGCGCCTCTAGTGCGTCTGATGCTCCGACGTCACCAGTCGGCCGGCCACCCACCCCGACCATCATCATCCACCTTGACCATCATCATCCACCTTGACCATCATCATCCATCTTGACCATCATCACTCACCTTGACCCCCCACCCCTCCCCCATAATCCCCCCCACCATCATCATCCACCCCACCATCATCACCCACCCTGACCATCATCACCCACCTTGACCATCATCACCCTACAACCATCATCACCCACCCTGACCATCATCATCCACCTTGACCATCATCATCCATCTTGACCATCATCACCCACCCTGACCATCATCACCCACCTCGACCATCATCACCCACCTCGACCATCATCACCCACCTCGACCATCATCACCCACCTTGACCATCATCATCCACCTTGACCATCATCACCCACCTTGACCATCATCACCCACCTTGACCATCATCACCCACCCTGACCATCATCACCCACCCTGACCATCATCACCCACCCTGACCATCATCATCCACCTTGACCATCATCATCCACCCTGACCATCATCATCCACCTCGACCATTATCACCCACCTTAACCATCATCATCCCCCATCATCATCCCACCTGACCATCATCACCCACCTACCATCATCACCCACCACCATCATACCCACCTTGACCATCATCACCCACCTTGACCATCATCACCCACCCTGACCATCATCACCCACCCTGACCATCATCACCCACCCTGACCATCATCACCCACCTCGACCATCATCACCCACCTTGACCATCATCACCCACCTTGACCATCATCACCCACCTTGACCATCATCACCCACCCTGACCATCATCACCCACCACGACCATCATCACCCACCTTGACCATCATCTCCAGGCCGAACACGACGGTGAACATGTAGTTGCAGACGATGAGGAAGGTGCGCTCTACCGAGCCGGGCGGGATGTTGGGCCGCTCCATGGCCAGCGTGATGCAGTTGAGCGCGATGAACAGCAGGATCGTGTGGTCGAACCACTTCTGTGACGTCAGCCACCGGCACATGCGCCGCACCCTGCCGCGGCGGTTAGTGACGTCACGACGGCTTGACGGTACGGCACCGGGTGGGCGCGCCGCACCCTGCCGCGGCGGTTAGTGACGTCACGACGGCTTGACGATACGGCACCGGGTGGGCGCGTCGCATTGCACTCAAAGCGTGTCACGGTGTGTCACGGTGTGTCACGGTGTGTCACGGTGTGTCACGGTGTGTCACGGTGTGTCACGGTCTGTCACGGTGGTGTCACGGTGTGTCACGGTGTGTCACGGTGTGTCACGGTGTGTCACGGTGTGTCACGGTGTGTCACGGTGTGTCACGGTGTCCGGTGTCACGGTGTGTCACGGTGTGTCACGGTGTGTCACGGTGTGTCACGGTGTGTCACGGTGTGTCACGGTGTGTCACGGTGTGTCACGGTGTGTCACGGTGTGTCACGGTGTGTCACGGTGTGTCACGGTGTGTCACGGTGTGTCACGGCATGCCGCGGTGTCACGGTGTGTCACGGTGTGTCACGGTGTGTCACGGGTGTCACGGTGTGTCACGGTGTGTCACGGGTGTCACGGTGTGGTCACGGTGTGTCACGGTGTGTCACGGTTGTCAGGTGTGTCACGGTGTGTCACGGTGTGTCACGGTGTCACGGTGTGTCACGGTGTGTCACGGTGTGTCACGTGTGTCACGGTGTGTCACGGTGTGTCACGGTGTGTCACGGTGTGTCACGGTGTGTCACGGTGTGTCACGGTGTGCACGGTGTGTCACGGTGTGTCACGGTGTGTCACGGTGTGTCACGGTGTGTCACGGTGTGTCACGGTGTGTCACGGTGTGTCACGGTGTGTCACGGTGTGTCACGGCGTGTCACGCCGTGTCACGGCTTGACACGGTGTGTCACGGTGTGTCACGGTGTGTCACGGTGTGTCACAGTGTGTCACGGTGTGCCACGGTGTGTCACGCTTTGCAACGAGCATTCTGCAAGGTTCCACACACCGTTCGCAATGTGAGACACACAATGTCAATTATCGCCGCCAGCGACTCACACGTTGTCCGGCGCCAGGACGTACAGAGCCCAGCCGCCCGCGACTCACACGTTGTCCGGCGCCAGGACGTACAGAGCCCAGCCGCCCGCGACTCACACGTTGTCCGGCGCCAGGACGTACAGAGCCCAGCCGCCCCCCGACTCACACGTTGTCCGGCGCCAGGACGTACAGAGCCCAGCCGCCCGCGACTCACACGTTGTCCGGCGCCAGGACATACAGAGCCCAGCCGCCCCCCGACTCACACGTTGTCCGGCGCCAGGACGTACAGAGCCCAGCCGCCCGCCGACTCACACGTTGTCCGGCGCCAGGACGTACAGAGCCCAGCCGCCCCCGACTCACGTTGTCCGGCGCCAGGACGTACAGAGCCCAGCCGCCCGCGACTCACACGTTGTCCGGCGACAGGACGTACAGAGCCCAGCCGCCCGCGACTCACACGTTGTCCGGCGACAGGACGTACAGAGCCCAGCCGCCCCCGACTCACACGTTGTCCGGCGCCAGGACGTACAGAGCCCAGCCGCCCCCGACTCACACGTTGTCCGGCGCCAGGACGTACAGAGCCCAGCCGCCCCCGACCACACGTTGTCCGGCGACAGGACGTACAGAGCCCAGCCGCCCCCGACTCACACGTTGTCCGGCGACAGGACGTACAGAGCCCAGCCGCCCGCGACTCACACGTTGTCCGGCGCCAGGACGTACAGAGCCCAGCCGCCCCCGACTCACACGTTGTCCGGCGACAGGACGTACAGAGCCCAGCCGCCCCCCCCACTCACACGTTGTCCGGCGCCAGGACGTACAGAGCCCAGCCGCCCCCCGACTCACACGTTGTCCGGCGCAGGACGTACAGAGCCCAGCCGCCCCCGACTCACACGTTGTCCGGCGCAGGACGTACAGAGCCCAGCCGCCCCCGACTCACACGTTGTCCGGCGACAGAGACCAGCCCCCTGTTGTCCGGCGCAGGACGTACAGAGCCCAGCCGCCCCAAACTCACAGTTGTCCGGCGCCAGGACGTACAGAGCCCAGCCGCCCCGACTCACAGTTGTCCGGCGCCAGGACGTACAGAGCCGCCCGCGACTCACAGTTGTCGGCGCCAGGACGTAAGACCCACCGCCCAGACCCCCCGAGCCCCCCGACTCACACGTTGTCCGGCGCCAGGACGTACAGAGCCCAGCCGCCCCGACTCACACGTTGTCCGGCGCCAGGACGTACAGAGCCCAGCCGCCCCCGACTCACACGTTGTCCGGCGCCAGGACGTACAGAGCCCAGCCGCCCGCGACTCACACGTTGTCCGGCGAGAGGACGTACAGAGCCCAGTCGGCGCGCTGCCGCATGCAGTCGAGCGGCTCGAGCACGCCCAGCAGCCTGGGCACCTTGGAGGACGAGAAGGAGGCGGTGAGCGGCGATGAGCCGCGGTCCAGCGGGATCGTGTCCAGCGGCAGCATGGTGAACTTCTGCGTGCACGAGGACGCGCGCGAGCACGTCGACGACTGGAAAGGTCACGCGTGGTGTCACGCACAGGAGAGTCGTGAACGCGTTCCGGTGGCGACTGAGGTGCTTCCTGTGAGCACACATGCACATTCACGGTATGTTTCGTTAGGCGTGGCTCCAAGCCAGCTGCTGCAGCACTCTTTCGGGTAGTTACTTTGATGTCCGGCTACTAGCCCGACATCAAGGAGACTACTCGAATGCGTCTATGAGCAGGTGAACAACCATCAGACACAAGTCAAACCAACAACGGTATAACGTTCTGGTGTTGTCGCCAGTTCAGCTGACTTTGACACACTCAGGTGCCCTTGGATCTCAGCTAGCACTAGCCAGCTGGAAGCACCGGTGACGTCAGCACTCGGCACGTGACTGTGGGTGCGCCACACGGAAATGACGTACCACTACCGGAATCCGCACCCCAACGTTCTCGACAGTTAACGTTTCCCCCTATTGCATCCCCCAAATACAAAAATAGCATCCATGAACCAATAATTTCCAAAAGTGAAGGCCCTGTCTGCTGCAAATCCCATCCAGCATTGCAAGCTTACTTTGGGTAGTATAATGATCAATTGCGGTGATTCTGGTTGTTTTTGTTAGATGGTTCGCGACACACTTTATGCAATCTGCTAATCGGCGCCGCCCACACGGCTTTGCCGATGGGCCGCAAATTGGGAAATCTCCGAGCGGTGCGAGCGTTGAACCCGGGACCTTTGCAGTCAGATTTCAAGGCCCTAACCATTCGGCCATACCCGCTCCGATATTCTGAAAGTGTTCGGCGTCTGACTGACCTGTCGATGTACGGCGCTTCGTTGGCTGTGACAGCGGCAGGAGTTGTGGCGGCTGCAAACGGAGTTTCTCCGGCTGCAAACTGAGTTTTTCCGGCTGCTGACGGAGCTTTGCCGGCTGACGATCGAGTAGTTGCGGCTACCGTTCGAGTTCTGCCGACTGCCGATGGAGTTCTGGCGACTCCTGATGGAGTTCTGGCGACTTCCGATCGAGTTGTGCCGGCTGGATATGGAATTGTGACGGCCGGGCGGCGTGTCGGAAAAGCTGAGTTTCGGCGACGCCTCGCTAGGTGTCGGTCGTGTCTGCGAGTCGCACGAGAAGGCACCAGCTCTACCATTGCATCTCGACTGGTCATCTTCACCATGTGGAAGCCTGAAATGAGCAGAAGAAAGAATGGGTGCTAAAAGAATTCGAACTAACCGCAGATTAAATGGTGACAGAGCCACTGCCAAACTAAAACTTATCCAACCAGGCAAACCAACGTTTTTTTTAAGCGGTGCGAGCCGCTTCTTCGTTACCCCACCTCTTCCCCGGTGATTTTCTCTATACTATTTATGGTCGTTTCCTTCAGCTCATCGCTTTAAAGTGATGCTAGCTGGTTGACGAAACTTTACTCCAGCGACCAAGGTCAGCTACACCACAAATCATCACATTTTCTGCTGCTACCTGAGCCTCATTGCGGTTACACCCAGCAGCATGGGCGTCAGTTAGTTAGTTATTATGGCTTTAGGGCCCATCGACTACATTGGTCACGTAGCGCCCAGCAGCATGGGTGTCGTTTTATCACGCGCCCTGGAGGGCCTCTGAAAATTACGCACACTGGAGGGGGCGGATTCCGCCCCCCCTAAAATATCGGCTCCCATTAAGGCTAGAGCAACGAAATTCGCAGGGTGGATGGGCACGATAGTTAACTCTATTGTGTGCAAATTTCGTGACCTTATATCAATATCTTCAAGGTCAAATGAGGTCAAAATAGCAAAATGTTCTGGTTTTGCGTGGCTTGGCTTGTCATTGTTATGGATCGCTGTAATTGTGTTGAAATGCTCCAAAATTGGCAGTAATGATGTTTCGGACATTACTAATGATGCAATACATATGCCAGATCCGCCATTTGACCTCAGGTCACCTATATAGGAGCAATTTATCAGGTCATTATCTCTCCAGTTACCGGAACCGGGCTGCCTACCTGACTGCTTCGTTGGGCGGCTCGGCACAATCGGCTTCGCAAAGAAAGGAGTGAAATACATGAATAAAGTATAGAAACGCTTAGGCACACAATGACAAACAGTAGATTTCCGGATGTGTAGGGAGTAACATGCAAAGTGACATCAATCACATGACAGTCATTTCCATTTATGACAACATTCCAGTTGATCAAGTTTGGTTCCATTAGCCTGGCATGATGACCTCGGCGACCTAACATGACTTTTAAATTATTTAGCATAACAATATGCATGAAACAACTCGCTAGTGTTGTCAAGAACACTTCCCTTTTGCCAATATACGGGAGGCGCATCAGCGCCGATTTTTTAGGTCTGGCGCTGCGATTTTTTAAAACTTTAGCGGCCCATAACTTAAAAACCCATAACTTTTCGACAGATTTTCATTTTTCTTACTTTAAACAATGCGCCGGACATTTCTAAGCAGGTATGGAAAAAATGGCGTATATCAGCCGGTATAATATATAATTGTGTACGAAAAATCGGAGGGGTGGGCGGATTTCGCCCTCCACTCCTCCAGGGCGTGTGTAAACCTGTCATGAACTTGACCTAACTTGACCTAGGTGACCTGACATGACTTTCAAGCAATGTAGCATAACAATATACATCAAACAAGTCACTAGTGTTGCCAAGAACACTTCCCTTTTGCCAATATACGGGAAGCGCATCAGCGCCGATATTTGTGGTCTGGCGCTGATAATTTTTTTTTACTTTACCGACCCCTAACTCGAAACATTTTCGGTCGATTTTCGTTTTTCTTTCTTTAAACAACGTGCCGTTCATTTCTAAGCAGGTACACAAACAATGGCGTATATCGGCCGGTAAAATCGGGAGTTATCTACGAAAAACCGGAGCGTTGGGCGGATTTCGTCCCCCCCTCCAGGGCGCGTGTTATATAAGTTTGAAGGGCAACTATCACCTCAATTTCCCTTTAACCGTCCCTCTCCCCTCCCAACAATTTCAACTTTTAACGTGGGACCCTATGGAGTTTGTCCCCAACCCATTTGGGCTCGCCCACACTTCGTGTATTGTGGTCCACTGCCTCAAATAATCTTCAGAAATCAACGCCCCTGCCCAGCAGATAGACCAAACCAGCAACAGGTTCTGGTTGTGCGTGGGACTTGGAACATAGCTGCTCTCTCAAAGGGGCCGAGACAAGGAGCAAAGTGGACCCAGAGGAAAGGGCAACTGTGAACATAGGTGGAGGCGTCCCACTTCCAAAGGATCATTGGCTTCATAGGAGTTGGCTACCAATATATATATATATATATATATATATATATATATATATATACATATACATAATTATTGATGTGCCCTGTTGTGAAAATAAACATGATCCACACATTACTTGACCACTTAATCTTCTTCGTTTTGAATATTGCAATTTCATTCTTCCGTTGAAGCCTTCCACCATGATTCCATTCAATCTCACCAAATCCCAGAAGCGAGAGCATAGACACCTGCCCCCCCACCCCCGCAACGTTCGCGTTGCCATCGCCCAGCAATTTCAATGCTTAACATGGGACCCTGTGCGGTATTCCCCCGATCCACTCGCGCCCACCCATTGCCTTCATGTATCGTGCGCTCCCAATGATTGTCGGAAGCCGACACGTGTGCGCACAGCCGTAATTGTGTGCGTACGTGTACGTACAGCCGTAATTATGTAGCGCCGCGTCCGCCGGGCCCTCTCCCCGCGCGTTCCCGGCATAATTCATTCATGGGCGCAATACCGGCCTGTCCAAACTCGGCACCGAGTCATCGATGCCCGATGATCGACGATCGATGCTCCGTGTGGCGGCGGTCGCGCCGACGCCGCGCTCCGGTTGCCGACGGCGGCGGCGTGTGGTTGGCGTGTGTGCGTGACGTCAGGTGCCGACGGCCGCCTGACATCCGACTGTGCTTCGGCGGCATCGTATCGACGGGCATAGGCCATTGCGTAGAGGTCTGCTGGGGAACGTCGAACCGGCCGCAATTTAGCTACAGGTCCACAAATCATGGACTATCAAACATTCCGTTGAAAAGCTGAGGGTCGATTCAATTCTTCAGGCATTATTCATTTCGCTTAAATAAATCCCGAATTAAAGCATCTGATAGAGGAAGCGTCAAGCTACATATATTCTGACCCCCACCCCCCACCACCAACAAGTCGCAATGTTTCTGGGCCACAGTGATCTGGTAGGCGCGAAATGTTTTCCTTAGGTTTCCTTGAAGCACGCACATTATTTAGGGGCACCACCACACCCTTCTGGCCACTTCCAAACTTTCGATCTGTAGGGATGCCTTCATCATGCGATTTCAAAATACGATGGGTGGCGCCCGTAGGCATTCCCAGATTTCTTTTTCAGTTTCAAAACTGTGAATGGCGTTGATCTGTCCCAGTAACTGTGCCTGTGATGGGCCCGGTCGATATAGTTCTCACAACTTGCTGACAATATTGGTACTGGAAACCACTTCTTATCGTTGTTGTTGACTTGTAGCTTCAATCGATGCCAAGATGTCCCAGTCGGTCCAGGAAGGATTTTTGCTGGGTGTATTTCGACTTCAAGGTACTCAACAACTTTCGACGAATTAATTCAGTACACTACGCAAAACTAGAAATTCGGAAAGCTGCGCTATCTTTGAAAGACTTTATATCATGTAACAAGCTAAGCGCCGAGATGCCGAACAGGTATCCACCATATCGTATTTGCGGTGCTGGGAATAACTGCAACCACAGCGGTACTGCTGATAATTGTAATGTTGTCGGCTGCATCCGCTATCAGCGCATCGAAAGTGGCAAGATCTCGAATTGTCCGTGTGCATTGCTTCCCCTCCCCGGTCATCGGACGAAGACTCAATGCAGAAAGTCCACGAAAAATAACATACCAAAATAAAGCAGAGCCCTTCCGCAGTGAGCTCATTGAAACGAACCAGCACAAACGAGTTGCTGGTTGACGTGCCGCTTCAGCAGCGAACGCCCGTATCGATTGGCACCACCGGCTGGTTCATTACTTCCTCAAAGCAACGTGGTGACGAATGGCTAGCAATAGAGTCGCCCGGTTTACAACACAGCGAGCAGCCAGACATCGCCCCGTCCCCGAATGGCCGAGTTCAATTTGCTGTCGGCACGGCCGTTTTCTGGTCGATTTCGGCACGGCCGTTTACAATTCGGCACGACTCCGGCTGCACGGGCTGGTCGCACGCTGCACCACGACGATAGATGGCGGGGCAGAAACACAGCAGCACAGGTGCTCACGAGCAGTTCTGCCCGAGCGATTCAGCCTGTCTGGCTCCGACACGACTCTGTCGTTTCTATATATAAATATATAAACAAGTAAAGGCATATATATATATATATACATATATATATATATATATATATATATATATATATATATATATATATATATATATATATATATATATATATATATATATATATATATATATATATATATATATATCCGAGCGGACACATATCGGGCAGACCCACGGAGCTGGTGCCCTGACCTCCTGTCATGCTGACAAAGGCCGCGTGGAGTCTCTGACCGTGTAACTAGCTGTCGCCAGCGGGGGCGGGCACACACGGAGCGGTCACCACGACCACGTGACATGTTGACACAGGCAATGTGGAGTCCCCGATCGTGTAGTGGCCGACTGTTGACGGAGGGATGTGGGGGGGGGGGGGCGCACCCGAGACACTGCGCTGGCGCAGTCTCGTCGTTCACCAGGGCGCCTGGGTCAGCGAATGACCGGAGCGAATGCACTAGCGACGCTAGAATGTGACGTCCACAGACAGGACAGACTGGACAGTGTGTACAGACAGGACAGGCTGGACAGTGTGTACAGACAGGACAGGCTGGACAGTGTGTACAGACAGGACAGGCTGGACCATGTGTACAGACAGGACAGGCTGGACAGTGTGTGTACAGATAGGACAGGCTGGACAGTGTGTACAGACAGGACAGGCTGGACAGTGTGTGTACAGACAGGACAGGCTGGACAGTGTGTGTACAGACAGGACAGGCTGGACAGTGTGTACAGACAGGACAGGCTGGACAGTGTGTGTACAGATAGGACAGGCTGGACCATGTGTACAGACAGGACAGGCTGGACAGTGTGTACAGACAGGACAGGCTGGACAGTGTGTGTACAGACAGGACAGGCTGGACAGTGTGTACAGACAGGACAGGCTGGACAGTGTGTACAGACAGGACAGGCTGGACAGCGTGTGTACAGACAGGACAGGCTGGACAGTGTGTGTGCAGACAGGACAGGCTGGACCATGTGTACAGACAGGACAGGCTGGACAGTGTGTGTACAGAAGGCTGGACAGTGTACAGACAAGACAGGCTGGACAGTGTGTGTACAGATAGGACAGGCTGGACAGTGTGTAAGACAGGACAGGCTGGACCATGTGTACAGACAGGACAGGCTGGACCACGTGTACAGCAGGACAGGCTGGACCGTGTGTACAGACAGGAGAGGCTGGACCATGTGTACAGACAGGACAGGCTGGACCATGTGTACAGATAGGACAGGCTGGACAGTGTGTACAGACAGGACTGGCTGGACCATGTGTACAGACAGGACAGGCTGGACAACAGACTGGACAGTGTGTGTACAGACAGGACAGGCTGGACCATGTGTACAGACAGGACAGGCTGGACAGTGTGTACAGACAGGACTGGCTGGACCATGTGTACAGACAGACAAGCTGGATCATGTGTACAGACAGGACAGGCTGGACAGTGTGTACAAACAGGACAGGCTGGACAGTTGAGCAGACAGGACAGACTGGACCATGTGTACAGACAACTGGACCAGTGTATGCAGCTGATGTGTACAAACAACAGGCTGGACAGTGTGTGCAACAGACAGGACAAACTGGACAGTGTGTGTGTACAGACAGGACAAACTGGACAGTGTGTACAGACAGGACAGGCTGGACAGTTGTGCAGGCAGGGCAGACTGGACAGTGTGCATACAGACCGGTCAGTCTGGACAGTGTGTGTACAGACAAGATAGGCTGATGGAAATGCCGCGCAGCAGCCGGACCAAAGTCTTCAAATTGAATATTTGTTGACTGTCGATTGGATCGGAGTCTGTTCACTTGACTGTCGTCGCGTGTCGGTGTGGTGACAGAGATTGGGGTGTATGAAGCAGCGAGAGGAGTAATTTCGCATGTTGTTGTCATCGATGGACTTTGAAGTCAATTGCAGGCATGGGGTTGTGATGCTGTGGCCATAATGACTGTGATGCTGTGGCCATAATGACTGATACTGTGGCCATAATGACCGTGATACTGTGGTCATAATGACTGTGATTCTGTGGCCATAATGACTGGATTGTGGCCATAATGAGTGATGCGTGGCCATAATACTGATACTGATAATGATATGGCTAATACTTATTGAACCATAATACTTTTATGTGCGTGGATATATGTGATGCCGTGGCCATAATGACTGTGATGCTGTGGCCATAATGACTGTGATGCTGTGGCCATAATGACTGTGATGCTGTGGCCATAATGACTGTGATGCTGTGGCCATAATGACTGTGATGCCGTGGCCATAATGACTGTGATGCTGTGGCCATAATGACTGTGATGCTGTGGCCATAATGACTGTGATGCTGTGGCCATAATGACTGTGATGCTGTGGCCATAATGACTGTGATGCTGTGGCCATAATGACTGTGATGCTGTGGCCATAAAAATGTGGCCATAGTTGGTGACGCGCCCTCAAGCCATGATGACTAGCGAAGGCCTGGAGTGGTGACGAGAAGGAACGCTGCTTTAGCAAATCCAGGTGGTGTGCAAACTCCTTGTTTATCCTTGTGCATACTCCATCCTTGTGAAGATATCTTGTAATCGATGAAAGTACCCAGAACAAAGTGCGCGTGATGCTATTGGCAATATCAGGCTTCGCTCTCATCATCTGTGGTCATTGTTCATTGACAGGTTTCCACTGTCCCCACCTACCCTGGTCGCCGGGCCATCGTGCGATTATCAGAACTCACCTGTTGGAGGGCGGAGCCTGGGTGCCTGGCGTGTCCTCAATCTCCACCTTGTGGCCGCTGCGCACACTGCGGCTTCTCACCAGACACGAGCGCGGGTGGGTGCGGGAGACGCTGGTCTGCCGACTGAAGCCACGCCCACACCGAGGTCACAGCTAGGTCATAGGTCACACACATGTCTCAGCCAGGTCACAGGTCACACACAGGTCACAGACGGGTCACAGGGCACACGCAGGTCACAACCAGGTCACGGGTCACAGAGAGGTCACAGGTCACACGCAGGTCACATCCAGATAAAAGGTCACACACAGGTCACAGGCTGGTCACAGGCTGGTCACAGGTCACACACAAGTCACAGGCTGGTCACAGGGCGCACACAGGTCACATACAGGTCACAGGTCACATACAGGTCACAGGTCGCACACAGATCACATACAGGTCACAGATCACACACATGCCACAGGTCGTGGACAGGTCACAGACAGGTCACGGATCGCACATTGGTCACACACAGGCCTGATGCGACCGATGTACGCGAAGTTACTTTTACATCTGATCATCTTGCTACTTTTGCATCATTCACTGAACCAATCTACACCTCGGTTAAGGCATCACGGACCAAAGACTTCAACTGTCGTGTGGCTGATGTTTCTGACGTGCGAGACACACTGCGAGACACACTGCGCTCCCTTCCTTGAAACGTTATTTTAACTGTCCACGATATATACATTAACTACAGACATATTGTACGATTTCGTCGACGCAACAATCTCTGATTATGTGCCCATCACATAAGTACTCAATTCGCTTCCAGCGTGGTTCGATTGGGAAGTTGAACAAGCTACGGTCAAAGCGGAGCGTTGTCGATATAAAAAGCGCAGTGTGACAATTGACAACTGCCTTAGAGTTCTATCCGTTTACAGATTCATTCACATCACTTGCAAATTCGAAATACTGTCAATATAATCCCGGCTTGATATACAATTTCGACATCAAGCAGAAGCGTTTCCGATCATTTCTCAAATCACTAAAATCAACATCTCGCTCTTCACCTATGCTGGTATATCAAGACAAGGCATTCAACAGTGATGTGGTCATGGTAGATTGCTGCAATAGCTGCTTCAGTAGCAAGTTCTCGAACCACCATGGCGAAGTGCTCCGGAGTCCCTAGTAGTGAATTGGCCAGCCGTAGACCGCTATTATTCAAGGCAGCAAGGTTGAATGCCTATGGGGAATTATATGGCTTAAGTTTGAAAACCATCAGGCATGAGCAGCGGACGAGTTGTTGCTCAAATCATCGAGAAATGTGCTCATAAGTTTGCCTTTCCGCTTGAACTTTTCTGCTGCCTTTCCCTGGAGCAAGCTGTTTCCCGGACCAGTGGGACGGACAAACGTGATTGCTGTGGCGGCAGAAAATAACCCGATAATTATAGGCCGGTTTCACTCTCACCACCGCGCTGAAAGGTTATAGAGAAAGTGGTATGTGACTGCTCGCTTGAACACTGCCGACCTTTTTGGCCGCGGGGCAGCGTGGCTTCTTGTCTATAAGATAGTGCATTGACAATTTGCTCCATTTCATGAAGTGCAGGTGCAATTCAGTTGCCAGTTGTGCACGAATGGATGCCAATTATGCCGACTTTCCTGCCGGATTTATCAGCGCAAATCACACACCTTTGCTTTGAGAACGGCGACACTCTTTCAACGATGCCGACCGCACTGCTCGTGGTTTTGTTCCTATCCTACCAACCGGACATTTCGCGTGATAGTACATGGCAAACAGTCTGACTGGACTTCGGTCCTATCCGGAGTTCCAGAAGGAACCATCTGCGGTCCTTTATTGTTTATATGTTTTACCACTGACGTTTGTATGCTTAACACCCAGTTTCCATGCGCCTGCGGGCAAACTACACACTCTGTGCTGACGATGTTAAGCAGCACCGCTGTGCTGGCTGTTCCCACGACTGTTTGGCATTGCAACGGTGCTTTGACCACTTGGTTAGCTGGTCTCACGCTTAAAACCTGAAGCTTAATCCAGGAAAATTATTTTACTCTTCGCAGATCACTCACTTTGAGTCCGTATTCACTAGATGGCGTCGCATTAGAGCTGAGGTACGCGATCCGGGAATCATTCTTGACTCAAAACTCACATTTGCTAGTCACGTGGACTCAGTCGTCTCGAAGTCAAGGCGAATGTTTGGACTGATTGCTCGAAGCATGCCGCAGTTCGTCTGCCTCCCGAGTGGAGTTCGGATTCAAGCCTTCGCTTCGTGCATTTAATGCACACGCTCGCTCTGTTATCGAATATGTCAGTGTTGTCAGGTCGGGAGTGGCAATGCCTCATCCTCGTCCTCAGCAACCTGAACGTACTCAGCATAAATTTCCCATGTGATTGGCCCGTCACTCTGACAAAATTGGCCAGGATTTGAGCTATAGCAACCTATTAGAGCACTTCGAAGTACCGTCTATAAAATCCTGCTATTCTCAACATGACTTAATGTTCTTATATGACGTATTCAGTGGTTGTCATGAGAGCCCTGCGCACCTCGCATCATTTTACATCCATCCAGCTCCACCCGGACGATTTAGGCATTACGTTCTCTCGCAGGTGCTCTCTGCACGTGAAAACATCATCAAGAGCAACTGCTTTCGTTTAATTACAACTCTGCGTAAAGCCCTGACATTGACTTCGTCTTTACGCCGCCCTGTTAGTTTGCGGTTTGCTGTGCGCCGATGTTTCATCAAGGCCGATGTAAATTAACAAACATTCTAAGTACACACGGGAGTTTGGACAAGTTATGTAAGCTGGTGTGCATTTGTTGGTGGTGGGGGTTGAGGTGAAGGGATTAAGGTGACGATTACCACGAGCCCACTGTATGATACCTGGATATGACATTGAACTGCGTGACACAGTATGACAATTGATTTAGTCGCATGCCATAATACAGTATTTATGTTCACACGTACTGTGCACTGCTCTTTTACTTATTCAACTTCATCTGTTATTGGGCAAGCTTACCTGTTGGTGATTATGTTAAATGCACATAAACAACTAAACAGGTCACAGACAGGTCACGGTCTGTGATCTGTGTAGTTGTCACAGGCAGGACACGGTCACTCAGACCACCGAACTCCCGCGGTGACGTAATTCCGCCAAAATATATATATATATATATATATATATATATATATATATATATATATATATATATATATATGGGATGAGGGAAGAGCCTAAGCAGAAAGTTCGCACATAGAACTCTAAATTGTATCCAGTTTCTGCCGATAGCCATGAATGGGAAGTGTTTACGGCCGAGTGGGGACATCAAACAAGTCGGAATAGACACGACGTTCGTCCACAGTGCATGAAGTATGGCACAGCCGGGCTGTAAGCCACTCACATTTCGCGGGACAGACCACGTGTTGAACACAGAGGGGGACTACACTCCATACAGCGTACATGCGGTGGTCCAAACAACCGTACACACAGGGGCCGCAGGTCACCCGGTCTCGGGTCGAGTGTTGGACACTGCCTACAGTGTACCCATGAGACTAGGTCACATGGTGGGAGGTCAGAGAGGTCACCGGTCCGGCAGTTTCGTGCCGACCGAATGGCAGCAATGTGACCATTAGTCTCCTATGACTGAGCATTCGCACCGGCAAATCATTCGCCGCCGAGACCAAGGCGAGATGTTCAAAAGATTCCGAAGAAAATTCGAGTCATGGAAATATGGTTGAAGATGAATTAACTGAATAAGCTTTCGACGTGATCTCAATGTAACATACCAGACGATATAGGTGCCACATAATTGGACATAAGGGTTTGCAAATAAAACTGGAACTCGAACATTAACATCCACATACATTTGCACATATAAATTTATTCTAAAAAAAAATATGTACACCTATGCGTGTGTATATATAGATGTGGATGTTGATTTCACAAGGCGAGAGAGGGTGAGTTGATTGCATTGTCCGGCACAAGGGAAGGCCAGGTCAGATAACCACTCGCCCACTCACGACCTACGTCACTGATCCACCGTTGGACACCCACAGTTCCGCTACCCAGTACTGGACACCCACAGCTCCACTACCCACAGCCCCACTACCCACTGCTGGACACCCACAGTTCCGCTACCAAGTACTGGACACTCACAGCCCCACTACCCACTGCTGGACACCCACAGCTCCATTACCCACAGCCCCACTACCCACTGCTGGACACCCATAGATCAACTACCCACTGCTGGACACCCACAGCTCCATTACCCACAGCCCCACTACCCACTGTTGGACACCCACAGCTCCACTACCCACTGTTGGACACCACACCCACTACCCACTGCTGGACACCCACAGCCCACTACCCACTCTGGACACCCACAGCCCACACCCCACTCCACTACCCACTGCTGGACACCCACAGATCCACTACCCACTGCTGACACCCACAGCCCACACCCACTGCTGACACCCACAGCTCACTGCCCACTGCTGGACACCCACAGCTCCACTACCCACTGCTGGACACCCACAGCCCACTACCCACTGCTGGACACCCACAGCTCCACTACCCACTGCTGGACACCCACAGCTCCACTACCCACTGCTGGACACCCACAGCTCCACTACCCACTGCTGGACACCCACAGCTCCACTACCCACTGCTGGACACCCACAGCCCCACTACCCACTGTTGGACACCAACAGCTTACACTCCGGAACCAACAGGCAGGTCCGGCCTGCAGGCTGACCTGAGCGGCCGATGATCTCGCTCCAAGGTCTCCTCACTCTCCTCTGCGATTGGCTCGTGGCTAGTGACGTCAGAGCGGGGAGGGGTCGGCGGCCGGGGGCTGAGCGCGCAGTGTCGCTCCCCAGATAGCCCGGCGCCGTTCAGGTACTCGGATGCCTGGGTGTAGGGAGGCACGTTAGTCGGGTGATGTATGCATCAGCACAGAGAGACATACACTGCCGAAGGGGAGCTCGAAATACATCCAACACAGAGAGACACATATACCTTTATAGGCAAGCTAGGGATGTGGATACATCCGACACAGAGAGACACGTACACCTTCATAGGGAAGCCCGAGATACATTCAACACAAAGACACACACACACACTTTCATAGGGGAGCTTGAGATACATCCGACACAGAGAAATACGTGCATCATCATTGGTAAGGACGAGATGCATTCAACACAAAAAGACACATCCATCATCATCATAGTGAAGCACGAGCTACATCCGACATAAAGAGATACGTTCATCATGATAGGAAAGCCGGATATACATCCGACGCCGAGAGACGCATACACCACCACAGAGGAGCGCGAGCTGTATTCAACACGGACACGTCTCTCTGCTGTTGCTCCGTCGTCACTTGACATACTCTGCCGTGCCACTGCTACATATCACCTGCTGACGTGACATCACCCACTGTTACTACATATCACCTGCTGACGTGACATCACCCACTGCTACATATCACCTGCTGACGTGACATCACCCACTGTTACATATCACCTGCTGACGTGACATCACCCACTACTACATATCACCTGCTGACGTGACATCACCCACTGTTACATATCACCTGCTGACGTGACATCACCCACTGTTACATATCACCTGCTGACTTGACATCACCTACTGCTACATGCCATCAGCTGATGTGACATTACCCACTGTTACACGTCACCTGCTGACATGACATCACCAACTGCTACATATCATCAGCTGATGTGACATCACACACTGCTACATGGCACATGTTGATGTAACATCACCCACTGCTACCTGTCACCTGTTGATGTGACAATACTCACTGCTACATATAACCTGGTGATGTGACATCACCCACTGTTACCTGCCACCTACTGATATGATCACCCACTGATGCATGTCACCTGTTGATGTGACATCACCCACTGTTACATATCATCTGCTGATGTAACATCACCCACTGTTACATGTCACCTGCTGATGTGACAATCACCCACTATTACATATCACCCGCTAATGTGACATCACCCACTGATGCATGACACCTGCTGATGTGACATCACCCACTGCTACCTGTCACCTGTTGATGTGACGTGGCCCGATGCCAGCTGTTGTAGCATTGGCACGCCTCACCTGCTGGGCGTGTCTGATGGCGAGAAGTATCGGTTTCGACTCTCCATTGGCACGTGGCACGCCTCACCTGCTGGACGAGCGGTGCCTCTGTCGACGGGAAGTATCGGTGTCGGCTCTCCATTGGCACGTGGCACGCCTCACCTGCTGGACGAGCGGTGCCTCTGTCGACGGGAAGTATCGGTGTCGGCTCTCCAGCGTGGCGTGAGGCGACGACTGAGGCGTGGCGGCAGTTCGTGTGATGATGGGCGGCATCAGGATCTCCGTCGGCACCACCGAGCACGCAGAGTCTGCCGCAGACAGCCGACAGCCAGTCTCAGCAACGATCAACAACCGGCCTCGACAACAACCAACTGCCAGACTTAGCAACAACCAACAAACAGCCTCGACAACAGCCGACAACCGGCCACATCAACAGTCGGCAACCATCCTCAACAACAACCAACGGTCAGCCCCAACAACAACCAACAGCTAGTCTCAGCAACAATCAACAAGTAGCCTCGACAACAGCCGACAACCAGCCTCATCAACAGTCGGCAACCATCCTCAACAACAACCAACAGCCAGACTCAACAACAACCAACAGCCAGACTCAGCAACAACCAACAGCCAGACTCAGCAACAGTTAGCAACCAGCCTCAACAACAACCAACAACCAGCCTCGACAACAACCAACAACCATCCTCAACAACAACCAACAACCAGCCTCAACAACAACCAACAACCAGACTCAGCAACAACCAACAACCAGACTCAGCAAGAGCCAACAACCAGACTCAGCAACAGCCAACGGCCAGACTCAGCAAAAGTGAGCAACCAGTCCCAACAACAACCAACAGCCAGTCCCAGCAACAGTCAGCAGCCAGCTCCAACCACTGGCAGGCGGGACCGGAGACGGACGGCACCAGTGTCAGCGGCAGTCAGCGGTGAGCCAGCGCAAGGCTGAGCCAGTGCAAGGCTGACCCAGTGGGAGGCGGACCCAGTGGAAGGCTGACCCAGTGGAAGGCTGACCCGGTGGAAGGCTGACCCGGTGGAAGGCTGACCCAGTGGAAGGCTGACCCAGTGGAAGGCTGACCCAGTGGAAGGACCCGGTGGAGCTACCGGTGGAAGGCTGACCCAGTGGAAGGCTGACCCAGTGGAAGGCTGACCCAGTGGAAGGCTGACCCGGTGGAAGGCTGAGCCAGTGGAAGGCTGAGCCAGTGGAAGGCTGACCCAGTGGAAGGCTGACCCAGTGGAAGGCTGACCCGGTGGAAGGCTGACCCGGTGGAAGGCTGAGCTAGTGGAATGCTGAGCCAACCGTACGCTGAGCGCGTGCTGACCGGACCCGCCACACATCGGGCCATGGGTAGCATGGCTCAAACAGCAGACCGTCTCGAACGCAGGTGGGATGAAAGAGAGGACGAAAAACGGAGCGGGCGGACCGACAACGGGACAGGCCAGCGTGAGGCTGAGTCGCCGCCTGACGAGGCTGAGCTCCGGACAGGCTGGTGGGACCGACAACGGGACAGGCCAGCGTGAGGCTGAGTCGCCGCCTGACGAGGCTGAGCTCCGGACAGGCTGGTGGGACCGACAGCGGGACAGGCCAGCGTGAGGCTGAGTCGCCGCCTGACGAGGCTGAGCTCCGGACAGGCTGGTGGGACCGACAACGGGACAGGCCAGCGTGAGGCTGAGTCGCCGCCTGACGAGGCTGAGCTCCGGACAGGCTGGTGGGACCGACAACGGGACAGGCCAGCGTGAGGCTGAGTCGCCGCCTGACGAGGCTGAGCTCCGGACAGGCTGGTGGGACCGACAGCGGGACAGGCCAGCGTGAGGCTGAGTCGCCGCCTGACGAGGCTGAGCTCCGACAAGCGGCCCCGGACAGGCTGGTGGACCGACAGCGGCGGCGAGCTCCGGACAGGCCCGACAGGCCAGCGTGAGGCGGAGTCGCCGCCTGACGAGGCTGAGCTCCGGACAGGCTGGTGGGACCGACAACGGGACAGGCCAGCGTGAGGCGGAGTCGCCGCCTGACGAGGCTGAGCTCCGGACAGGCTGGTGCTCGACACGCGTTTCTGTTTTTATTTGTTTTTTTGTATATACAGAAATTTAGTCTGAATTCTTGCTGGATGGCTTTATGAACAAGGGCTATATATTACCAAGTTGGTCAGAGCTTGTCGCGTGAACCCTGGTCCCACCGCCCAATCGATAAATTCCAGTTCAACGGCAGAATTTTGACCGAAAGCTTAACATACCGTCAATGCACCGACACGGTCGCCCCGGCAGCTCGTGCCCGGCCTTACCCGGCCAGTTGCCGACCAACCCTCCCAGCCAGGGGCTAAGCGCGAGCACGCGAAGCGATTCGGACCCTGTCTTGCCAGGACAGGGGAGGCTGGTGCGGACCGGCGTTATAACCAACCTAGCTACCGGGGGGGCACGGTGTACTGTACGCCATGGACGATCGCGATACGCCGTGCACATGGACAACGCAATTGAAGCTGAACTCCAGAGATAAGGCGACACCGTCTGATGAAGCATCAGCACGGGCATTGAGGGGGGGGCGTGCCAGCTGGCGCAAGACATGCACTGTGCAGCCGCCAGAATTAATGTACAATGACAGTAATCTTGGCAGACAGCAGCGATGCAAGTACAAATTAAAACACATCTACACAATAGCAACGGAATACACTCGTGAGGTTCTTTCAATGTCAACGCCGGCATGTCTCCCCACTTCTCTGGCTGTCTTCTCTTCTCTTCTCTCCCCCCCTCTCTCTCTCTCTCTCTCTCTCTCTCTCTCTCAATATTCGGTGTAAAAAATGGTATATATAATATATAGCAATGACAAACTAACGATATAAATATACTCATATAAAAATTGTAATATATATATATATATATATATATATATATATATATATATTGATATACATATGTATATATGCATATATATATATATATATTCATCTATTTATTTATTTATATGTACATAAACTAATAATAGTGAGATGTAGCATACAAAACTAGCAGCATTGGCCTGATACAGGCGATAGCGGAAGCGTCAGTAGAACAGACTGAACGTCTTGTTGTTGCATCTAATTTCAGATCTCACTGTCTTCAATCGAAGCACAAACGTCCGTGAGGATTTAACAGGATATACAAACACTGGCATGGAAGCAGAATTAACGGACAATTCGGAGAATGGTGCCGCTCAACTGTAAGCCGAAGGACGGCGAGCAAATATCTCCATTGGTAATATATCACCAGAGCTCGAAAACACGGTCGTTAATCATGGGAACCCGCTTGCAGCGTGACGGAGACCAAGCGAAACGGACCATTGTGGTGCATACGTCCAGACGTATACATGGGAACGGCCACCCTGCAGGCACACTGTATATAATCACACCATAACCTCTCTGATACTTACGTGAGATTCTCAGAGACTGAGACGGTCGTGAGAGACTCATGTGAAATTCACAGAGTCTCACAGAGAGACTCTGAGATTCTCACTTCGACAGGTACACTGTATATGATCACACCACAACCTCTCTGAGACCCGGGTCCACGCCGGCCACAAACACCCACAACCCCGCCCCACCGCCCCCACGATACACCGTATATGATCACACCACAACCTCTCTGAGACTCACGTGAGATTCTCACCCCGACAGGGGCACTATATATGATCACATCACAACATCTCTGGGACCTGCGCGGGCTTCTCACCCCCACAGGCACACTATATGTACCCACACCACAACCTCTCTGAGACCCGCGTGAACTTCGACCCCCCACAGGTACACCGTATATGATCACACCACAACCTCTCTGAGACTCACGTGAGATTCTCACTCCGACAGGGCACTATATATGATCACACCACAACCTCTCGGACCCCCGGCCCCCACACACACTATAGACCCACCACAACCCTGAGACCCACGTGAACTTCTGACCCCCACAGGTACACTGTATATGATCACACCACAACCTCTCTGAGACCTACGCGGGCTTCTCACCCCGACGGGCACACTATATATAACCACACCACAACCTCTCTGAGACCCACGTGAGCTTCTGACCCCCACAGGTACACCGTATATGATCACACCACAACCACGCTGAGTCTCAAGTGAGCTTCTCACCCAGACAAGTACACTGTGTGCGATCGCACCAGTCTTGAAACTCACAACCACTGAGGGTGGTCTGTCGCCCGCCTGAAGGTGGTCTGTCGCCAGCCTGAGGGTGGTCTGTCGCCCACCTGAAGGTGGTCTGGAGGCCCACCTCAGGGTGGTCTGTCGCCCGCGTGAGGGTGGTCTGTCGCCAGCCTGAAGGTGGTCTGTTGCCCGCCTCAGGGTGGTCTGTCGCCCGCGTGAGGGTGGTCTGTCGCCAGCCTGAGGGTGGTCTGGAGGCCCACCTCAGGGTGGTCTGTCGCCCGCGTGAGGGTGGTCTGTCGCCAGCCTGAGGGTGGTCTGGAGGCCCACCTCAGGGTGGTCTGTCGCCCGCGTGAGGGTGGTCTGTCGCCAGCCTGAAGGTGGTCTGGAGGCCCACCTCCAGGGTGGTCTGTCGCCCGCGTGAGGGTGGTCTGTCGCCCACCTTGGTAGGCCGTCGTGGTCAGTGCCACCCACAATGGTCTAACAAGTGCAAAAACAAGCGCTCGTCTCTATCTGGGCCCACCTGAAGGTGGTCTGTTCCCAAAACTGTGCCTCTGTCGCCGCTTGAACCACCATCACACTTTAGACATTGGTAGGCCGTCGTGGTCATAGCAACCCACCAATTACTAAAAGACAAGTGCAAAAACAAGCGCTACGTCTCTATCTGGGACAGATGAAACCTCAAAACTATGCCTCTGTCGGTTTTTGAAAGCATCCACGAGGTTAGCACCCCTTCCATCAAGGTGAATGTTGATCAGCATGTTATCATATCAGCTTCCGAAGACGAGAAGCGACAGTGCTTTGAGATGAGTGGTCAATGCATTAGACCATTCTCACTGAAGAACAGTATCCTAAAAACTAGACTGCATAGTCTGTCTGTATGCCTGCCTGTCTCCTGTCTGTCTGCCTGTCTGTCTGTCTGTCTGTCTGTCTGTCTGTCTGTCTGTCTGTCTGTCTGTCTGTCTGTCTGTCTGTCTGTCTGTCTGCTGTCTGTCTGTCTGTCTGTCTGTCTGTCTGTCTGTCTGTCTGTCTGTCTGTCTGTCTGTCTGTCTGTCTGCCTGCCTGCTCTGTCTGCCTGCCTGCCTGCCTGTCTGCCTGTCTGTCTTGTCTGTCTGTCTGTCTGTCTGTCTGCCTGCTTGTCTGTCTGCCTGCCTGTCTGTCTGTCGCCTGTCTGTCTGTCTGTCTGTCTGTCTGTCTGTCTGTTTGCCTGTCTGCCCTGTCTGTCTGTCTGCCTGTCTGCCTGTCTGCCTGCCTGCCTGTCCTGCCTGTCTGCCTGCCCTGCCTGCCTGCCTGCCGTCTGTGCCTGTTCTGCTGTCTGCCTGTGTTTGCCTGCCTTGCCTGCCTGCCTGCCTGCCTGCCTGCCTGCCTGCCTGCCTGCCGTGTGTGTGTGTATGTGTGTGCCGAGCTTTGACACATGCACCGGAGCGGCTGGGCTGATTCAGCTCAAATATTCACAGCCGATGCGACGGTCCTGCGGACGGGTAATCGGCAGTTTCCGGTGAAATAGGTCACGCGGCCGCTCGCCACCTGTCGCTGCCAGACAGCGACGGCTGAATCAGTTAAGCCGGCGCACGCCACAGGCCGCACGCCGCACGAGCGTGACATTTCGTGACGCTGTCGGTTCCACGAGGCACCCGCAGGCTTTTGTGGTGGACAGCCGATTGGGGTGGACCGTGTGGGGTCAGGAGCGTGGATTTGCTTCGAGCGAGGCACCTCCGGGTTGTGAGCGGCGCGCTCTATTGCTGCCAAATTTGGTGAGATGGCAGCCGATCGCCAGGGGTAATCTGGATGCACATTTAGTAGGTGTAGATGCCAGATAGTGTGCATGCTGCACCTATATGCCTTGTGAACCCATCTTGAATCCAGGAACGTCTACAGCCTGTCAAAAGCATGGGTTGGTCTAGGATATTTTGAGTGGTAGGGCGTTTCCATTGGCTGCTGTGGGGGCCATTCTCATCACCCAGCCGACTGCTGCTCACACAGTGATGCTAAAGCAATGGGAAAGGTCTCGTGACTGCAGGGGTGGGTCCTTGAGGCACGTGCAGCTGTTTTGTCTGGGGCACCTCCGAGCAGGCGGAGGCTCGGCAATAGCCACCAGGCTTGGTGAGCTGAAGTTTTTTACTAAGGCTATCCGAGGACGTCTAGTTCGTAGATGTGAGGACAAGGTGAGTGCTTCATGCACCGCGAGCCTTTTGCGCTACTTTGTGCTAAATCCTACATCGCCTGAAATATATTCAGTCTTGTGAGATTGTAAATTGAGGCTTTTGATATGGAGATTTCTCCGATTTTGAACACTCCAGCATTGCAGTTAGCTCAAGGAATTGATGTGCATCTTGGTTAAAGTCGAAGGCAGACACTAAAAGCACAAGGAATCTTTATCGGATATGTATATATCGCGGGCCGCTCGTGTAATGAAGTTTTGCTCCCCAGAGCCTTTTCAGACATTTTCCTACTTTGTCTGAGGTAAACTTCTATTAGGCACGTGAATAGACTATGGACCTCGATGTTTGCGACTTTGTGAACCCGGTTATAATTTCAATAGGCTCTGGGCCTCCATCTCAGAGCTCTGATTCAAACATATATGCATCCAAGTCTTCATACAAACTCAGCCTGGCGCCATCTCAATCTCTTGTTAGCAACGTTCACACACAACCTTCAACTTGTACACAGATCGATCTTCAAACATACTAACTCCCATCTTACAAGCTTACATATCAACAGTTATACAGCGGTTTCAGACAGTCAGTCGCAGACATAACTTCAGGGGTGAGTTCGGGCGGCTGGCCACCAGCCAGCCGCCCCGCAGCGTCCACTCATAGAGAGAGAGAGAGAGAGCGAGAAGTGAAGTGAAGTGCGTTCCACCTCGCTCGGGGACTATATAGCCTCAGGGCCATTGGCCACACGCCAGAGACCACGTCATCGTCACGCGGCTCTAACTAACCAGAGCAATGCCCGGACTCGATGCACTACACCAGCGGGTCAGACTGTCTAAGACACCTCTGAGCCTCGGCCCCGGTCTGCCGACCCTACTGCTGGCGACAGACACAATAACCCATAACATGCTGACGTAAGCTAAACCACGCTACACACAGGCAGCTGACAATTCGTGGCGCTACGGCCCAGAACAAGCTGTCACATCACCATACACCCATGACGGCCACATCCGACCGTCAGACACTGATGCGTCAACTTCCGTCAGACATCAGAGACAGCGGCGTCCGCGCCCGCCGACAGCGTCGAGGCCAGCTAGCAACTACGGAGGGATCCGTCAACACACATAACGGCATTTATGTGTTCCAAGCCCCCACAGGAAGCTTTTTACACTCGGCAAAGTTTGAAAATCCGTTTGTCTGGCTGCGTATGTTCAGTTTTAACACGTGCACTGCCAAAAACGGATAGGTCGATCTCTGTCCAATGCTCACGCGTGATGCGCAGATTCGGCGTGGAGATAATTGTGGCCGTTTCTGGTCAAACAAAACAACGCTAACTGAATTTGCGAGGCGTTCCAGCTTACGCTTGTGTAAAGACAGCGAATAACTAAATGTATGCGAAGAGTACCATACCTGCATAAACTGCGCAACGTTCGACATCGAACAGGACCTGCGCCTTACCTTGGCCCAGCGCTAGCTGGATATTTAATTACTCGGCGTTCAAATACCTTTTAGTAGAGCAAGTCGCGCGTGCTTTCAGCGTCCGAAAGTCCGCTTCACGGACCTAAATATTAAAAATAACTCTGCGTTCAAATAACTTTTAGTGAAACAAGTCGCGCGTGCTTTCAGCGTCCGAAAGTCCGCTTCACGCTAAATATATAAAAATAACTCTGCGTTCAAATAACTTTTGGAGCAAGTCGAGCATGCATCGAGGGTGAAATCCCCTTCACGAAGAGCACAGTTTGTCTGCCTGTTGGATTATAAACAGCACATACGATGGCATCCAGTCGCTTCTGCTATAGGAGGCCGACATTCGATGATCTGGAAGTGATCTCACCGATATCCTGGACTGAGATTTGGTTCCAACATGTCAATTCTGCACCGACATCCGATATACTTCGTGTCTCAATATCTACATAAACTATAACCCTCACAAAGGGTAGGCATATATCTGATATGATTGGCTGTTTTCTCTCCACCTGACTATGTGCTGTTGGCATCACAAATACCCTGACAATCGGGCTGAGCGTCCTGGCACCTAAATATCTTGCTTAGGTATAGGTGTATTCGGAAACAGCATATCCACGCAGAATATCCAGGTGCCAGGACGCCCAGCCTGACTACCAAGCTACTTGTGACGTCATTTATACACAGACGCGTGCCCGACCATACCTTGACAGCCGCGCCCGTCCATCCGCCCGTCCACGCCGCAGTCCGCCTCGTCTGAGTGGCCGTCCGATGACGTCATCATGCTGAGACGCCCGCGCCGCCGCTGGCCCTGTGGGGAAAGGCGGGTAAGTCGAGGAGAACGGTCTCGCGTCACCAGCTACCCTCTGGCGGATGACACCCTGTCTCTGCTGAGGAAAATAGTCTCGCCGCGACGTGACGCCACAGGACGGACGGCCGTCACACGTCACAGTAGACGTTACAACAGGCGTCACATCAGGCGTCACAACAGGAGTCACATCAGGCGTCACATCAGCCGTCACAGTGTCACAGGGCTGCGGTCATCGCGCGCGATGCGAGCGTGGATGGACATGTGGCGCATCAGAGGCCAAAACAGGCATTGGAGAGAGGCGCGTAGGTGGGCTCAACCGTCCTACACGGAGGAGGTGCGTGACTGGCTGACGTGACGTGACGCAGCCAATCACAGCGTGACCGGGTACAAACGCAGCCAATCACAGCGTGACCGGGTACAAACACAGCCAATCACAGCGTGACCGGGTACAAACGCAGCCAATCACAGCGTGGCCGGGTACAAACGCAGCCAATCACAGCGTGACCGGGTGCAAACGCGACCAATCACAGCGTGACCGGGTATAAACATAGTCAATCACAGCGTGACTGGGTGCAAACGCAACCAATCACAGCGTGGCTGGGCGCAAACGCAGCCAATCACAGCGGGACTGGGTGCAAACGCAGCCAATCACAGCGTGACCAGGTACAAACGCAGCCAACCACAGCACGACTAAGTCCAAACGCAGCCAATCACAGCGTGACCAGGTACAAACGCAGCCAACCACAGCATGACTAAGTCCAAACGCAGCCAATCACACCGTGACTGGGTACAAACGCAGCCAATCACAGCGTGACCGAAGATAAACGCAGCCGACCACAGCGTGACCGTATATAAACACAGCCAATCACAGCGCGATTGGATATAAATGCAGCCAATCACAGCGTTGTTGGGTGCAAACGGAGCCAACCACAGCGCATGTATGCGCTGACGGGCGTCTATTGCTGGTACAGTGACGGCGCCGACAGAGGTCTGACGTGTCAAAGGCAACGGCCAGACCGAACACCTTCAGCACATCTGGCGAGCCGAGATAGCTGAACACAGCTCCCGAGAGGCTAGCCTGTAATGAAGTGCGACAAGTGCAGTGATTAAGAGTAGTAACGCAAGTTAAGTGCGGCTTGGTGACAGTGGCTCCGAGATTCTGTGTTCGTTTGGAACCAGAGAGTGTATTGTGGATTCAACTGCCATGCGCGTTAGGATAAACTAGAGTGCGGTTGTGAGCGAGGAAGCTGTTGATCCGATCCGAGGATTGCAAAAATGCGTGTGAGGAAAGGGGATGAACGTCGCCAAGGTCATTGGGCGCGGAAGTGGTGTCAAATTCGATTTGTTGTTGTGTGCTCAAACAGATTTGCTGAATTCGGATGATACTTAGCTGGAAGAGGGGAAGGGTGAAGGAACCTAAAAAATTGTGCAAAGTTTCACCCTTGCATACCGCACTTACGCAGCACCTCGTCAAGGCAATGCGAAGTGTGGTGATGAAAGCCCGCCTGCCACACCGAGCATTAGCTCATTGTCGGGTCCACGTCGTATACAAAAAAAAAACCAAGGCGGCCAGAACGTGGCCAGTACTTGACTGAGTTGCAAGAGTGCCGACTAAAACAGTGAGCTGCTGACTGACCGCGGTTGGTGCGATTTACAGACGCATCCGTCGTCCGCTTGGGCAAGAGACTAACAGCATCAGAACATTTACTTCTACGCTCCAACGTAGCAGAGCCGAGTGCCGTGGTGTGCACCGGCATGGCGTTATGGAACACGAGCCTTTCTATTTCATCTAGTGCCCTATACATATATCAATATGATGGAAAAATTTGCCTGTGATGCTAATGGTAACCCAGGAGCGCGAATAACTCAGACATACTCGATCATTACATGATGCATGTAGCAACCTTAAGTTTCCCAGTAACCACTCACTTCGAGCCGATTTTCCAAGAAATACTCGCACATATCCAAGAAAGTAGTATCCACCAGTAGTGTTAGCCTGTGTGTTGGCGGAGAGTTGAAAAAGGTTTCCCATTTTAAGTGGTCATTGGCCACGCTAGACCGCCCTTGTCGAATAGACTCCGGCTCGGCCACCTGCTCTGGAAATTCCGGGGCATCTCGCCAGGACTTCCACTGCCGATCTAGCGTCACCTCCGCCGTGCTTCCGCCATGCTTCGGCACAGCCGGTCCGCGGCCAAGTCGGCGATATCGCCAGAGAAGCTGCCAGATGGCCCTGCACAGAGAAGCTGCCAGATGGCCCCGCACCGCCAGATGGTGGCCAAACAACGGGTCGTCTGGCAGCTCAGGCGCCCTCTTGGTCGGATGGCGGGTACTTACTATTGAACATGCAGCCAACTAACGTGTCGGCACAACGTGTCATAACCTGGGATGACGTGTCGGTACATGGTGTCATAACCTGGGATGGCGTGTCGGTACAGGGTGTCATAACCTGGGATGCCGTGTCGGTACATGGTGTCATAACCTGGGATGACGTGTCGGTACAGGGTGTCATAACCTCCGATGCCGTGTCGGTACATGGTGTCATAACCTCCGATGCCGTGTCGGTACATGGTGTCATAACCTGAGATGGCGTGCCGGCACAACGTGTCATAACCTGGGATGGCGTGTCGGTACATGGTGTCATAACCTGGGATGGCGTGTCGGCACATGGTGTCATAACCTGGGATGACGTGTCAGTACAGCGTGTCATAACCTGTGACGGGGTAACGTCCGACAGTCAAATGGATCGCTTGCCGTTCGAGAGCTCGGTCCGAAACACAGTCATCCGCCGCCGCCGCCGCGCGGGCAAAACCCGACCGCGGTGGCTGGAGATCCGCCTGCGCCACAGCAGCGTAACGACCGCACGATGCGAAACGACGGAGTGACAACACGAGGCGAGTGTTCTCGCCAGGTGATCGATGTTGAGTGTGGCGTCGGCGTCAGTGCAGGGGGGGAGCGAGTTATTTTCTAGGCGTGCCGAACCTTAAGTTTCTTTGCGCCGCCTTTAAAGCGAGTACGTTGCATGTCTGTCTATAAAAGCGGGTGTTTGCGATGAAGATGCAGGCAAGTGGACATTTGGGTTAAGGGAATTTTAGTTTATGGTTTGTGTGAAATCTTAGGTGCTGAAGGCGGGGGTTGGATTGAGGACATCTCCCTGATGTCTAAATAGTTTTAATTATTTTTTACTCCTGCACAAAATGTTTTGTAATACAAAACATTGTTACATATAGCATGCAGCAATAATTTGTAACATAATTTGTAACATAATTTATAAAATGTGTAACATATATAACATGGTGTCAGTACAGCACCGACCACACCTTTGGAGCTCCCAGCGGAAGTGGAGTAGCTCCGGCTGGCAGCCAATGCCCAAGTCGTTCATCTTCCGCCGCGAGCCTTCCGGCAATAAGTGTTCACGCGCCGGCTACTTCAGCACACACTTACCGCGAGCAGTCACCCGTGATCATTAGTTCTCGTTCAGGATGGATTCAACTTGGCGGGCACACAGTTCAGGTGGCTGCCTCTTCAGCAACTGAAGCCAGCTGATGATCGTGTCATCGTTATGTTGGATCGCGCCGCCGGGCGACTGACGTCACTAACAACAGGACCAGCGCGGCAGCTAATGGGCCTTCTCGAACGGTGCTATTGTCGGCACCTCCTATCTTGACGCAAAGTGACGCGACAATCAACGCAAGGACGGGTTGACTTCAATCGCAAAAAAGGTCCATCGGTAGCTTTGTGACTAAGTTGAGCGAGCGGCTGGCAAGCTCGAGGTACGGGGTTCGATTTTCCGCCATAGCACGCCATATGGCCTCAGATGCTGAGTGCGGCCTGAAGCCACAATCAACCAACACTTCAAATTGTACGGTCTTGGGTACTACGTGCCGATGCTTGGCTATCCTGTACAGCACAGCTTCGTGTTATCGCATTGTGCAGTGTAGTTAGCGTGGTGCTGCTTTTACGGAATAAACCTACAAATTATTCCACCAGCACTGCAGGCAGACTTCAGTTCTGAACACAGTTAAGAGTGACTGATGATCAGTTTTCTTCCTTCATCGAAAACCTGCAGTTTTCTCTCCATAAAAACCAACAAGGGAGTAATAAATCAGACCGTTTTGCACGCGAAACTCCATCGGAGAAAGCCATTTCATTGCTATCGTTGATTGCAGCTCACCAAACGCTTTATTTGGCGCAGACTGAGCGAGGTTTTCTGCGCGGCTGGCTTCTATATCAGCCTCGTGTCTATGGCAGTCTGATGTGGAAACATTATGCAGACAGGAGCGGCAGAATGGCAACGGCGGCGGCATGGTTCGGACACACCAAATATATCACAGGTTTCTGCAGATGGCGACGTCGGCAGCACCCGGACCAGCGCGCTCACTGCGAGGCCCGCTCTATCATCAGCTCTATTATCTCCACACTGGGCGAACCTCTCTCGAGATATGAGCGCGTTTGCTTTTTTCTGCAACTTCCGTTGCGAGCCTCACCTGTCGCTACTCTTCACCCGCGACCAATCGGCGTAAGAGATTGACGACGCTGCATGATTCAACAGTCGATGTGTCGTAAAGCCAATAACCAACCAACTTCCGTTGCAATTTTTGCATTGATAGTGAAGACGCTTCGTTGGTTTTTGGTTATTGGCTTTACGACACATCGACCGTTGAGTCATGAAGCGTCGCCAATCTCTCGCGCCGATTGGCCGAGGGCGAAGAGTAGCGACAGGATCTGAGACTCGAACCCACAACCTTTCGATTGTGAGACGGGCGACTTACCCCTGGACCACTCGTCCCCGCTATGTTGCTAATGAACCCTACCATTCCATCTGTTACTTGTGACGGTTGTGAGATGTATCAGGTCAACGTTCTGATTTGGTGGCGGGGATGGCCGAGTGGTTAAGGTGTCGGGCTATGGGTACCAAAGGTCCCGGGTTCGACTCTAGCGCCACTCAGGACATTTCCCAATCCGCGGCCCAACGGCGAAACAGTGTGGGCGTCGCCATTAGCCGTGAATGTGCATAAAGTGTGTCGTGAACCAACCAATAAACAAACGTTCTGATTTGTGTGTTGATTGGAACACTCAGCTGGGGCACGACATAGGAAACTAAAAATGGCGCCGTTCGGATCGGCCACGCAGCGACAGGTGGAGTGTGTTCGGGGAGGGTATTTGTTTACCTCAATAGAAGTGTGCTTCCACCAGGATCAGGTGTCGATAAAAACGCCCGGTAAGAACGAACCTCACCCTTTCTAGCTTGACAGGCTGCAGGGGCTAGCTCATATCCGTGTAGCAAAGATGCTGCAGATCTCCTGCATTCTGAAGAAATTTCACTGAAATCACAAGCTGTGCATTCACACCGAATTCGGTGTGACAACACTTTTTGCATTGCTATTTGCAAAGATGATATTTCACTAAGATCATGAGCTGACTGCTGATTTCACTAAGATCATGAGCTGATCATCATCTCAGTTTGCCGCCAGGTCTCAAGGTGGAAGGAGGTTCGCCGCTGGAGCTCCAGGTTTCCAGATAAGTCGTTGCAGAACTGGGCAGTACTTTAGTCTAAGCTGTGTATAGGTGTTTAGCAATTACTTCTGTGATTATATTTCATTAGTTTTTATCTTATAAGCATTTTCGTAGCACGCAAACCATACTATATTAACCTAGCGACGCCGCCGTGTGCGCCATCTTTGCTTTCGGCGTGTTCTCGAGGCTTCGATTTCTGTAGTAGGAGATATTACAAGTGTGTAGATCTCATAAGTACATTAGACAACATTCATACTATCCTAACATACTTTATTTATTTTTTGGTGTGCATAGGGTGTTTGGTGTTGAAGTTTAAGATAGTTTAATTAGTAGTAAGTTGGGGGTATTCATAGGTGATGTGCGCCATCTTTGCTTTCGGCGTGTTCTCGACGATTCGATTTCTGTAGTAGGAGACATTACAAGTGCGTATATTTCACAAGTACATTAGACAACATTGATACTATCCTAACATACTTTATTTATTTTTTGGTGTGCATAGTGTGTTTGGTGTTGAAGTTTAAGATAATTTAATTAGCAGTAAGTTGGGGGTATTCATAAGTGCTGTGTGACTGTTCATTTTTCTGTCTAGCCATAAGTCATACTTGTGTTGAAGAAAATTGGATTAGACATCTTGTGTATTTATTTCATTTAAAAAACAAAACAAAAAAAACAAACAAAAAAAACAAACAATTGTTTAATAGTTTCTCCTTTTCTTGAGGCACTCAGATAATAAACTCAGACAGTATAGGAGGTAGCGATTTATAGTGAATGATAGTTAGCTTGTTTGTCGGTTGTTTAGCGAGTTAATTTGAATCTAAATCTAAGGCATAAGCTGCAGCGTTTAGGATGGTTTCGACCAGGATGCAGGCACTAGAGGAAGAAATTAGGGCCCTTAAGGCAGAGGTTTCCAATCTCAAGGCAGCCCTTGTTGCACAGGGTAGGCAAGATAAAGCAACAAGGGGTCACTCCGTAGCAGGGACGTCATATGCCCAGGTGGTCGCAGGCCACCAGGTAGCTGAGGCTTCCCCTACTGTGGAGGTGGCTGGGATCTCTCAGGAGGGGAGTTTTAATAGGGAACAGAGGAGGGGTAGTTCTGGTAGGTCACAGGAGGGGAAGTGGCATGAGGTCAGGGGGTGGAGGATTTGGAGACGCGAACCTAAGGAAAAGGTTAGTGAGTGGCAGGTGGCAGGTGGTAGGAGCGGGAGGAAGTCTAGCCAACCGACCCAGCGGGCAGGTATAGTAACAACAAATATGTTCCAGGCATTGGATGACTGCCCCCAGGAAAGCAGTAGTAAGGAGTCAGTGCTAGTCATAGGAGACTCTCGTGTGCGATATTTAGAGCGGGTATTTTGTAAAGGTAGGAGGGACAGGAGGTGCATCACCAGGCCTGGTGCCAAGGTGAAGGACCTGGTACCTGCGGTGGCACAGGTCACCAGTGATCACCAGTTTAACACAGTCATAGTGCATGTAGGGGTAAATAACATAGGGCAGACTAGGAGTGAGGAGCTCCTGCGGGAGTACAGGGCCCTTCTGGCCACCCTCAAGGGTACCAATAGAGTCATTATAACAGGAATTTTGCCTAGGGCTAGAGCCTCCCCTGAGTGGAGCTCTAGGGCACTGGCAGCTAACGCCAGGGTAGGAAAGCTCTGCCATGAGCTAGGTTTTACATTTGTAGACGAGTGGAGCAGGTTTTATGCATCGTGGGACCTCTATCAGAGGGATGGCCTGCACTTTTCTGAGAAGGGGGTCCATGTGTTAGGCAAAGTATACGAGCATGTCCTTCAGGGAAACTAGGAAATGGGGTGGGGAGGGATCACATTGCATTGCCAACTCAGGAATATTCCAATAGTGTCAGCCAAGGCAATAGAACCTCAAAGTCTGCAAATAGGGACAGCAGCAACTCAAGGGGACAGAGTTATAGTTCATCTAGTGATAAAAGAACTCCTCAATATGAAAAAGCTAAAGGTGGTTATGGAGCATTCGTTAAGTGTATGATGTTTAATGCTCAGAGTATCCGTTCCAAATTTGATGAGTTCAAGTGTTATGTTGCTGAGGAGGAACCGGATTTTGTTTGCATTACGGAGGCATGGGTCAGTGAAGGGTATTTTGGAGATAACTTACAGGACTATGAGATCCAGGGATACAATATGTTTTCGTGCAATAGGGGTCCAGCAATGAAAGGGGGTGGTGTAATGCTCTATATAAATAGCTTATTCAGTTCTCAAAAAGTAGCAGGTGGGGATAAAAATGTGTCTGTGGAGTCCATTTGGCTTGATGTCACTGTGGGAAAAGGCAACAGCAATACTCTTAGGATAGGAGCTTTCTACCGATCAGGAACCCTGCCAAATTCTCAGCAACTGGAGCTTGACAAGGTGATTTGTGAGGAAATCAGTAGAAACTTTAAGAGGAAGTGCCTTATTCTCGGTGACTTTAATCTAAAAGGTTATGAAAATGCTGGTGTTGGCACCCCATCATGCAAAATGTTTAGGAAATGCCTTGAAGAGGACCTGTTCTTACACCAGTTTGTATCGGAACCTACCAGGCATGGTTCATTCTTGGACCTTGTATTCTCGGATTTAAGTGACTTGGTTCAAGACTTGACTGTAGGCGAAACTCTGGGAAAAAGTGACCATAACATAGTTAGATTCAAGGCACATGTAGGGGAAATTATCAAGGATAATTTGGTAAAGGTTCCAAATTTCAACAGAGCAGACTTTAACGGCATGAGAGCGGCTTTAAGTGCCATCAGATGGGAAGAAGAATTCTCCAACTTAAATGCCTGTGAAATGTGGGAAAAGTTCAAATCTTACTTGAAGGAAACTCAGATTAGACATGTCCCCCAAAAGCAAAGACGCAAAAGAAGGGTAGGAAAGCCAGCATGGCTTACACCAGACGTCATAAAAACAATTAAGGCTAAGAAAACTGCATTTAGAGTTTTTAAAGAAGCCTCAAATGTCGTTAATCTAAAGGCGTATCGAAAAGCTAGAGACACTGTGAAGCAAAAAACCAGAGCAGCAAAGCGAGCAAAAGAACTGGATTTAGCTAGAAACTGTAATGGGGACAGTAAAAAGTTCTTTAGTTTCTACAAGCTGAGTAAAGTTTCTAGCACAATTGGTCCACTGGAAGTAAACGGGACTATATTGGGTGAGGATAGTGAGATGGTTGAGGAGCTGAGCAAGCAGTTCAAATCAGTGTTTACATTGGAAGATATGACCAATCTGCCGACCATACACCATAGTTCAGTGACATGGGATCTGACAAATGATGTTGATTTCATTGATAGTGATGTTGTTTACAATCATATCAGGAAAATAAAGCAAAATAAGGCAGCAGGACCCGATGAAATTTATGCTAGGGTGTTGCGGGAAACTGAAAAGGAACTGGCATTTCCACTTAGTATAATATTTTGTAGATCAGTTTCACATAATGAAATTCCAACCGATTGGAAAAGGGCAAATGTAGTTCCTATTTTCAAGAAAGGAGAAAGAGGGAACGTTGAGAACTATAGGCCAATAAGTCTCACATCCCTAGTATGCAAGGTACTCGAATCAATTATCAAGGATAGAATAGTTAGTTATCTGGAAGGTAGCAGATTGATTCAAAATACTCAACATGGGTTTAGAAAAGGACGATCGTGTCTCACAAACCTCTTGGACTTTTTGAACTTCGCCACAGAACAATTTGATCAGGGAAATCAGGTTGATGTAGCATATCTTGACTTTAGTAAGGCCTTTGACAAGGTACCCCATAAACGGTTAATGATACAGCTTCAGTCCCATGGTATTGCAGGTAGCATCTTAAAATGGATAGAGTTGTGGCTTTCAGATAGACAGCAAAGAGTGATGCTAAATGGTACAAAGTCATCATGGCAAAATGTTCTTAGTGGAGTCCCCCAGGGGTCAGTACTAGGGCCATTACTGTTCATTATATTTGTAAATAACATTGAAAGTGGCCTAAGCAGTAAAGTTTTGAAATTTGCGGATGATTTGAAGGTCTTTAGAGCAATAACAGGTCAGGATGAGCATATCTCGCTGCAAAAAGACTTAGACGAACTTGTGAAGTGGTCCGAAGAATGGCAAATGAAATTTAACTTTGATAAGTGCAAAATCATGCATGTAGGTAAGCAGCATATGAAGGCTCCATACTTGATGGGCGGCCAAGTGCTATCAGTGACTCAACAGGAGAAGGATTTAGGTGTTATTCTAAACACAAAACTGGGGGCATCAGAACAGACCAAGGAAGCCAGGAAGAAGGCACTGAGAATGCTCGGGGCAATAAATAGGAATGTATCATACAGAAGTGAGGAAGTGATCAGGAAGCTTTACTGTGCATACGTCAGGCCACATTTGGAATACTGCATCCAAGCTTGGTCTCCTAGCTATGAAAAAGATTGTTGGCTTTTGGAGAGAGTACAAAAGAGGGCTACAAAAATGGTTAATGGCATAAGCAACCTGGCATATGAGGAAAGATTGAAGAAATTGAATATGTTTTCACTTAGATATAGAAGGCTGAGAGGAGATCTCATCGAGGTCTTTAAATTTGTCAATGGTCTGGAGAGGGGATACCTTGGGGAAATGTTTGAATTTAACAGAAATGATGCAATTAGAGGTCATAAATTCAAAATTAAAGTTAACCACAGCAGAACAAGGTTAAGGCAAACTTTCTTCACCAACAGGGTAGTGGAACACTGGAACCAGCTGCCAGAAAACATCGTCAGTAGCAGCACATTGAACATCTTTAAAAACAGCATAGACAATCATTATAAGAATATAGGGCTTGCTTTTCAGTATTACAGGGAGGGCTGATTAACAGTTTTGGTGTGCAACTGGTTCAGTGTACAGAGTGCAACCAAGAAGGGCCCTTGTGGCTCATAGTTGCACTAATCTTTTATGTCTTTATGTCTGACAAGACTACATAATCCAAAGTGCATCGTTTGTTAGTCACAAACTATGGGGCAATGCATGTCATTGCATCACTTGTGTTTCACGAAGGTTGTTAATTGTCAACAGCCATCGTAAATATACCTCTTGCGATAACGCACGTTCTAGGTTGTGTGGACTTTGATGGAGAGCAATGTCTGCGAATACAAAAATGGATGAATTTATGCGCCGATGAATTCGGGTGCCTGGTACTTACGTGATTGTTCTATTTAGATGCATTTCAGCAGTTCAAGCTTATTTTCGACATCAGTGCCAAGGTCAATATTTGACAGGTGTGGTGGCTGTGAGGGAATGCAGGTGTGCTTGTTTGCATTCCGAGTTCAGCTGATTTTCTGATCAAGGGTTTATGGAATTGAATGACATATTGTTTGGAAAGACATATGCTATTTTATATCGTTCGGCCTCATGCATTTTTTTCACTGCTATTTCACTGCTATTCATTTCACTGAATTTTATCACCTAATCATTATTGGAAATACATCATATTATTTTGGAATACGTATGTTGTCCTATCACTGAAACGCGTTGTAGAATCCAATCGTTTATAAAGTAATCGCAATATCGTGTCCAAGTTACACTATTTGTGGTTCCAAACCGATAACTTTGTTTGTGATTTGCATGACACGGGCAAACTTCAACAAACTGCGTGAGTATAAAAACAATAGTGAAATTGGCCTCCGATTATAACTGTCTGAAAATACGGTGATTACGATGCTTTGATGGCGATTGCGATACTATGAGGTGATTGTGATATCATGACGATAATTACTATGCCATGACGGTGATTACGACACCTTGACGATGCTTACGATACCTTGGCGGTGATTACGATACCTTTCTGATGATTACGATTACAAGGTGGCAATTGCGATGCCATGGCTGTGATTATGATACTCTGATGATGATTACGATACTATGACTGCAATTACGATGACAGTGAATACGATATCATGACGGTGAAAACGATATCATGACGGTCATTATGATATAATGACGGTTATTACTATAACACAACGGTAAGTACGATAACCTGCGGCTCGGTGCGCCCGGAAATATGGACGCAAAACTCCCCGGCCCGGCTTCGACTCGCTGGCTTATATTTGTGGCTTAATTAACAATTCGCATAGCAGTGGATGACTTTTGAGTTTTCCAGTAACAAGGCCTAGTAAATTGCCGCGGGTCATAAAAGTCGGCTGAGCCGCCCCCTAGACACGGCCACCAATAGGCTGCACATGGGCTGGCAGGTGCTGCACTCATCCGCCCACGACTGGGATTGTCACTGTGAAATTCCTTTGTCGGGATCTGGCCATTCGTAGACGCTACCGTAACATTGGTGGAGTTCATTTGTCGGATTGATGAAATTGAGTTTCGGATGAATCTCAGCTAATCACAACATGACATTCACTCGCTGGGGGAGAAATGCTGCAGGAAATGAACAGCTTTTACCCTTGATAGGCTCGATGGGCGTTGGTTGTAGCCGTTTGGAAATGAATGCGTTGAAATCGCGTGCAATCGTGTAATAACTTCGTCCATTTCGATACCCAGGTTCATGGCAGGTTGGTTAATTATCGCTTCATTTGGCTCAACATAATGCTGGAAACAGAACTCCAGTGAACTTTTCAGAGGGACAATAAAAATATGATGTAGGAAATAATCTTGTTCCTTCGAAATGCAATTGTAGCATTTCAACTTGACAAAGAGACCGACATCCTCGAGAATGGTTTTTGCAACACAAAATATCCAAGAATAGTAATGCAGACATGCATACATGTTTGTATATATATACATATACATATACATACATATATATGCATATATATTTGTATATATATATATATATATATATATGTATATATGTATATATATATATATATATATATATATATACATATACACATAAATATATTTTTACACGTCTACATCTGTGTGTGTATATTTCGGGGGCAGGCTTTCCTCTGTACATCATCGGTTCAATACAGCAGCTTCCTTCTTGCTCGCCGGCTTTTTCCAGGCTTTCGATATGATTCTCACCACGTTCATGGTCATTATGCTGGTAAATCGACGGCCACGCTCAAGGGACACCATTAATATTATGCATCGTTCTGGGAAACTGCGAACCAAAGGCTGACGAGAAGAAATATGGATTGCCAATATATTACCAGAGCCCGAAAACAGCGCCGTTAGTCATGAAAAATAACGCGCAGCATTTTAACTCTTTGGGTTTCAGGACCCATCGACTGCATTGGTCGCTTAGCAACGCGCAGCATGATAATAACTCGCCAAAGCAGATCAAAGTATTATAGTCCACATGCTTCCATGCACTCACAGGAACTGTGCATCACGAAAGGCACACTACATTGGTCACACCACTAACCACTCCGAGTCGACTAGTCACCATGCACCCAATTTGGTGGGCAAATACACTACCAAATCAGTCATAACACCAAACTAACACCTGACACTCTAACGCGTTAAGATAACAATTACCTGGAAGCTACATTCATTTGGGACAGCTCTTCGGTGATGAAAGTACAAAGATAATACTAACTCTGGCGCTCTATGATATATCGTGATGAGGTACAGATGTGTGTGTGTGTGTGTGTATGCATCGTTTCTTTTAACTTGAATACTTGTAAATCATGAATATTTAAATTGATAATGCCCTTGTATGTATTTCGTACGCGGTATTGAAACAAGTTGGTGATTTTAATTGCTCTTAGGAATCAATATATATATATATATATATATATATATATATATATATATATATATATATATATATATATATATATATATATATATATACACACATATATATACATATATGAACGTACAAGTATATTTATCTTATATATCGTACAAAACAGCCAAAAGTCTGAAATAAGTATGCACACGAAGGATGACGGAAACATAAAAGCACAAACGCAAGCTGGGATTAAGTTTACTGGTGAAGAATATTTAGATAGTGACATGTGTGTTTCATGCACTTCGTGCAACCAGTAGACACAGCCGAATAGCTATGATGACAAATTATATTCCCGAACAGTATTCCAAATTTCAGGTAATATAACGCTAGATATTATCTGACACGTACTGAAGTTATATGTTTTAAGCACATTTTGGACGCTAAATACGGACTATTGGAATGGGAAACTTTGATCAAATCATGTTCAATTCTGCTCGCAAATTTTGTTTGTTGTGAGTAGAATCATATTTTGTTGAGCATTTACACATTATATTATCTTCCAAAAAAGGATTTTTGTGACAGTGTCCCACGTGATGTTTTTCTTTCGTTTAAAAAAAATTGATTCGAAAATCGTCAACTTCAACAGATTATTACTTCTACGTTTGTACTTGCTCCTTACCTAAGCGGTGACTAACACTGGTGCGTGTTATAGCATTAGACAAAACTTTTAGTTTGCGATCGTTAACATTCAGGCACGAAATGGCAGTTGTCCCAACGCCATGCTTTGGGAAATACGGCGAGAATTGGATGACTGGATTCACCAGTATCTATGTATTTAATTTGACTGGAACGTCATCAAAAATTAGATGAAGTGACACGCGAAATAACTGACAATTAAAGTACCCGTATGATGACACTTCCCGCATATCTCTAGAACCAAAGGTAGTGGGAAATAGTCAGAATTTCCCTACGGCCCTGCGAGGAGAAGGAAGCCCTGTCGTGCCTGGATGATTAACTTTGAGACTTACGCAATACGTTTCGATGATGTTTTCTGCATTCTGGCAGTTGAAAGTAATTTTGTCTGGTGTCTTTGTTGGAGCATCTTACATTTTCGCATTGTTGGGATGGGATAAAAATGACTCGAGGAGAACAGGCTTGCAATGTCAAGTCAGCGGCATCAAATGCCTGCCAGGTACGTCAAGAAGGCCTCATTATGCTGAATAAATGTCTCGAGTTTGAGCATTCTGGCATACCACAACCATCAAACTTCACGATTATCCATTCACTTATGCGATTAACCCGACTTTACGGAGCACGTAGCTTATTATAACTAAACAACGTATGTGTGATTGCAACAAAATTGAATAGGGACACTGGATGTCGTGGGAAATGGTGGAGCTGATGACTAGTCAGGAGTTCTGCGATCGATTATCTCGATACGCAGTATAAAAATGCTTGTCGGAACCAGCGCGGTGAGCGCATAGTTCAAACGTCAAGCGAGCGCGATGGCACTGAGCGAACATCACAACAGGGTCAAGGTCAAATGCATCTCCTCAAATGCAAAAACAAGTTGCTACCTTTGAAGTTCGCTCCGGTGAAGTGGAAAGGCCTGCAGCCGATCTAAAGCCGTGTCGAACCCATCACGTTCAGCCCACGCTGATATCGGGATGTATAGCGACGAAGATGTTTATTCGTGAAGATCACTGTGCCGCGCACGTATTCCGGCGGGAGTCTGCGTCAAGGTAGGTTAGCCATGTCGAGATATGATGCCATCTTGCTAACATGTGAAGCCACCTGTAGTGCGCCGACATCCTGACACCCAGGGAGTCGGTAGCTCAGTGGTTGAACTGAGCGTCTGGGATGCGAGAGACACGGGGTTCGATTCCCCGCGATGCGCGCCCTTTTTGTCAGGATGAAGGACAGGCAGCGCCACATAGTCTCATCTGGTGTGTCGTGAAGCCACGCAAACCAAACCACTGCGTTTATCATTTTATCCTCAACGTCGTTAGTGGCAATACCGAATCACGTTCAGTTGGGATGTACTTTACAGTAGATGGAGCCTTGAAGGACCATGTTAATCCCTTCTTGTGGCTAATATCTTCTCCATTTGTCTACGCTTAGCAACCATTGATGGTATCTCCTCCAAAATGTGCATAATCACTTCGCTAAGTTCGGTGCGAAAAGTCTCACACGGAAGTAGACCAGTGAGCCAGCAGTAGTTCAGCAGGGGCTGAGTAGCCTAGGGGTAAGTTGCTCGTCTCACAATCGAAAGGTTGTGGGTTCGAGTCTCACCTGCCGCTACTCTTCGCTCGCGACCAATCGGCGTGAGAGATTGGCGACGCTGCATGACTCAACGTGTCGTAAAACCAATAACCAACCAACCAGTAGTTCAGCAGTGCTTGGCTGGCATTCCTTATGATGCGTCGGCTTCGCTGTCTGTCAGGGAGTCCAATACAGAACTGCGACCTGACAGCGAGTCCAATGAATAGCTGCGACCGCCCAGCGAGTCCAATAGATAGCTGCGACCTGACAGCGAGTCCAATACAGAAATGCAACCTGACAGCGAGTCCAATGAATAGCTGGGATCTGACAGCGAGTCCAATACATAACTGCGACCTGACAGCGAGTCCAATAGATAACTGCGACCTGACAGCTAGTCCAATACATAACTGCGACCTGACAGCAAACCCAATGAATAGCTGCGACCGCCCAGCGAGTCCAATAGATAACTGCGACCTGACAGCGAGTCCAATACATAACTGCGACTTAACAGCGAGTTCAATACATAACCACGACCTGACAACGAGTCTAATACATGCGACCTGACAACGAGTCCAATGAATAACCGCGACTTGATAGCGAGTCCAATACAGAACCTCATCCTAACTGCTGGTCCAATATATACCGCGACCTGACAGCGAGTCCAATGCATTGCCGTGGCCCGATAGCGGTTCCTATTCATAACTGCGAATTAACAGCGAGACCAATGCATAACCGCGACCTAATAGCAAGTCCAATACATAACCGTGGCCTGATAGCGAGTCCTATTCATAACCGCGACCTGACAGCGAGTACAATGCATATCGACAATCGGAAAGCGAGTCCAATACACAACTGTGATCTGGAAACGAGTCCAATGCAGAACTGCGGCCTGACAGCAAGTCAAATACATAACCACGACCTGATGGCGAGTCCGATACATAGCTGCGATTTGGCAACGAGTCTAATGCCTCACTGCAATCTTACATCGAGTATCTGTCTCGCAATATCAGGCATAATATGGCAAACTCGCATAATCAAGCTTGCAACACAGAGGCGTGCACGTGTGATAAACTATGCATCTTTCACCGACGACAGGCGGCATATGCATACAGGAACACCAACACTAACGCTGGACAGGCGGGGGAATAGTGGGTCGGTGCAGACAGCGGCACCAATATCGACGCTGGGCAGGCGATGGAATGGTGTTCGGGTGCAGATAGGGACAGCAACACTGACTAGGCAGGCTGGGGAAGGGTGGGCAGGTGCAGAGAGGAACACCAACATCGACTCTGGACAGGCGAGCGAAGGGTGGTAGATGCGGACACTGGGACAGTGGCACCAACACCGACTCTGGACAGGCGAGCGAAGGGTGGTAGATGCGGACACTGGGACAGTGGCACCAACACCGACTCTGGACAGGCGAGCGAAGGGTGGTAGATGCGGACACTGGGACAGTGGCACCAACACCGACAGGACTCGAGCGAAGGGTGGTAGATGCGGACACTGGGACAGTGGCACCAACACCGACTCTGGACAGGCGAGCGAAGGGTGGTAGATGCGGACACTGGGACAGTGGCACCAACACCGACTCTGGACAGGCGAGCGAAGGGTGGTAGATGCGGACACTGGGACAGTGGCACCAACACCGACTCTGGACAGGCGAGCGAAGGGTGGCAGATGCGGACACTGGGACAGTGGCACCAACACCGACTCTGGACAGGCGAGCGAAGGGTGGTAGATCGACACTGAAGCAGCGAAGGGTGGTAGATGCGGACACTGGGACAGTGGCACCAACACCGACTCTGGACAGGCGAGCGAAGGGTGGCAGATGCGGACACTGGGACAGTGGCACCAACACCGACGGTTGGCACGATAAGCACATGATCATGATCGCGATCATCACGAATATGATCCATCCAGGAGCGCTTGTCATAGACGCAGGAGTTTCACACAGCAAGGTGCTGTCAGGAGCACAGCACGCTTTTGGGACTGCGCATCGGGTAAAAATGCCGCACAGCCGCCTAACATTACTCAGTTTTCCACTACTAGATTTATACTAGATTCACTAGATATATTTATATATTTTCACTACTAGATTCACATCGTCGGACGGATTCAAGCTCATCAGGCACAATCAAGACACCGGTAGACTCAGAGCGGATGCTGCTTCCTCCGTGTCTAATGGTCTCCATGAAATGCCTCTTCACTGATGCAGCTGAGACTACCACCACGCACCAGGCTCGGCTTCAATCTACAGTGTCCGAGCAAACTCTCCGGACGGGACCAACCACGGACTCGTCACATGTTCGGTTTGCAAGAGCAGGCGGGGACCAGATGGGGGCAGATAAACCTGTCTCCTCTCACTATCAAGAGCACTATTAAGAAGAAGGCAGGCACCCGGACCCGCCGCTCTACGCCCATGCTTCCTTCCGGCTCATGCTCTCCCAGTGACGTCATGCTCTGTCTCAAAATGACGTCGTGCGGCCGTTCGGTGACGTCATGCTCATGACGTCACCTGGGGGCGGGGCGACTCGGACGAAGAGCCGCCGTCCGAGAAGCGGCCAGCCGCGTCGGCCGACTGCGTCCCGGCGGGCGCGCGCCGCGCTTCGCGGCGAAGCGCGCGAAGCTGTTCGCGGTTGTGCCGCTCGTCGCGCTCGTGCCGCTTAGGGAGGAGCGAGGCGGCGCGTGAGCGTGCGGTGAGGTGTGGTGGGGCGGACGGTATCGCACTGGAGGTGAGTGACGCTACGGTGGCGTTACAGTGGCGATACAGCGGTGATACTGATGGTACAGTAGTGCTACAATGGCGCTACAGCGGTGATACTGATGGTACAGTAGTGCTACAATGGCGCTACCGTTGTGATACTGATGGTACAGTGGTGCTACAATGGCGCTACAGTGGTGATACTGATGGTACAGTGGCGCTACAATGGCGCTACAGTGGGTACAATGGTACAGTGGCGTTACCAATGGCGCTACAGTGTGATACTGATGGTACAGTGGTGCTACAATGGCGCTACCGTGGTGATACTGATGGTACAGTGGCGTTACAATGGCGCTACAGTGGTGATACTGATGGCACAGTGGCGCTACAATGGCACAACAGTGGTGATACTGATGGCACAGTGGCGTTACAATGGCGCTACAGTGGTGATACTGATGGCACAGTGGTGCTACAATGGCGCCACCGTTGTGATACTGATGGTAGAGTGGTGCTACAATGGCGCTACCGTGGTGATACTGATGGTACAGTGGCGCTACAATGGCGCTTCAGTGGTGATACTGATGGCACAGTGGTGCTACAATGGCGCTACCGTTGTGATACTGATGGTACAGTGGTGCTACAATGGCGCTACAGTGGTGATACTGATGGTACAGTGGTGCTACAATGGCGCTACAGTGGTGATACTGATGGTACAGTGGTGCTACAATGGCGCTGCCGTGGTGATACTGATGGTACAGTGGTGCTACAATGGCGCTACAGTGGTGAACTGATGGTACAGTGGCGCTACAATGGCGCTACCGTGGTGATACTGATGGTACAGTGGCGCTACAATGGCGCTACAGTGGTGAACTGATGGTACAGTGGCGCTACAATGGCGCTACAATGGTGATACTGATGGCACAGTGGCGCTACAATGGCGCTACAGTGGTGAACTGATGGTACAGTGGCGCTACAATGGCGCTACAGTGGTGACATTGATGGTACAGTGGCGCTACAATGGCGCTACAATGGTGACAATGATGGTACAGTGGCGCTACAATGGCGCTACAGTGGTGAACTGATGGTACAGTGGCGCTACAATGGCGCTACAGTGGTGATCTGATGGTACAGTGGCGCTACAATGGCGCTACAGTGGTGAACTGATGGTACAGTGGCGCTACAATGGCGCTACAGTGGTGATGCTGATGGTACAGTGGCGCTACAATGGCGCTACAGTGGCGCTGCAATGGCGCTACAGTAGCGATGGAGTGCCATTCCAGCGGCGATATAGTGTCGCTACAGCGTGCTCCGGGCGCCACGGTGGTGTTGCAGTGGCGATTACAGTTGGTCACGGCCGACTTAGCTAACGGCAGCACACACCTAGCCATCGCTCTCATGTTACGCACTGCTGATCATCGCTAGCCAGCTGCACGTACACGTGATTTGTGTCGGGCAACAGCGATATCAACAACGGTGTCAGCAATTTCGACTGCCCCAGTCGAAACAGCAATATCAGCAACGGTGTCAGCAATTTCGACTGCCCCAGTCGAAACAGCAATATCAGCAACGGTGTCAGCAATTTCGACTGCCCCAGTCGAAGATCGCAGACTCCGTTGGCGAGCTCGTGTACCAGACATATGCGTGATACAGCCACAGATAACCACGATGCAGATAGCCACAGTCCTCGCTGCTTCAGCAGCTGCAGCCCTCGTGTGCTCTCGCGCTCTGAAGCTGTTTATGTGAAGCCAAATACCACGGGAAGGCAATGGTCGACAGGCTGACTCGACGAATCGGTGCTTCTCTATTGTCCACTGCTCCTTGTGTTATTTCCTTGTGTTATTTCCTTGTGTTATTTCCTTGTGTTATTTCCTTGTGTTATTTCCTTGTGTTATTTCCTTGTGTTATTTCCTTGTGTTATTTCCTTGTGTTACTTCCTTGTGTTATTTCCTTGTGTTATTTCCTTGTGTTATTTCCTTGTGTTGCTTCCTTGTGTTATTTTCTTGTGTTCGGTGTACGGTAGCTGCGTTGGGCTACGCTGGTGCCGGTTCGACTCGTCGCGCAACAAAAGTGACTTGAGCAGACGCACCGGCGTGGCTATTGTGCACGAGGAAAGTTGGGGAGCATTCTCACTGAATAAATACCCGATTAGATGTGAAGTGAGGCATTCATTATTGAGTCGGAGTCATAGCCGAGGAACCCTGGCCACATTACTTGCCGACGATAAGGTCCACGCTTCTGTTCGTTATCAGCGCTGTGAACTATGTCCTCGTGGTCTGGAATGGTGGCGGTGTGCAATGTGCAATATGTGCAGTGTGCATTGTGCGAACATTGGGACGAGAGACGACCTTGTCTAGCTGGAAACTGTCCGTGCAGCTCAACATACCTCACAGGCTGCAAGAACAAGCACAGGCTGTACTTGGTCGTCTTGACCTGGACTTTGTGTCTGTGTCCGCACTGTGTTTGACTGCTTGTACGTCTGGTCGGTCTGTTTGACTCTTCATCTGCGTCTTCACTGTCTGTTTCACTGTTTGTATGTCTGCGCTGTTTGCCTGACTGTTTGCCTGTGTATACACTGTCTGTTTCACTGTTTATATATATGTCTGCATTGTCTGTTTGACTAGGATTCTGGCAGAGACATACGATCCGGCCCAAGCTGTAGACTGCGCTTCTCCAGGAATGCTCACAAGCTAAGCTACACTGCAGCCGAATGACATGGATTTGATTGCGCTAAACGAAGAACGAACACACGAAGAATGTCTCAGCGTCCACACGAACACAGACTCGCGCAGCACGAACACAGACTCGCGCAGAATTCAAGAGCATCAACCCGAACGGAAACGGGTTGAAACGAAACAAAGACATCTATGAGGGGATTTCATTGGCTAGATTCAGATCAGAGCGACAAGGAGCAGCGAGTGCACTCAAGCACACAAACAAAGAGACGTACACTCAGCAGCTGCCCAAGAGGGTTCACCTACCTCGGACGGAAACCCCTCCACCAGAACCACCACCAGCAGGTTGAAGAGGGTCCACCTACCTCGGACGAGAAGCCCTCCACCAGAATGGCCACCAGCAGGTTGAATAGGATTCACCTACCTCGGACGGAAACCCCTCCACCAGAATGGCTATCAACACGTCGCAAGGGGGTGAGTGGTCTAGGGGTAGGTTGCTCGTCTCACAATCGAAAGGTTGTGGGTTCGAGTCTCACATGTCGCTACTCTTCGCCCGCGACCAATCGGCGTGAGAGACTGGCGACGCTACATGATTCAACGGTCGATGTGTCGTAAGCTCAATAACCAGTACGTTGAAGAGGATCCACCTACCTCGGACGAGAATCCCCACCAGAACCGCCACCACCAGCAGGCTGAAGAGGGTTCACCCACCTCGGACGAGAAGCCCTCCACCAGAATGGCCACCAGCAGGTTGAAGAGCACGTAGTTGCCGAACGTCATCAGCGCCACGAAGTAGAGCGCCGCCCAGGGGCTCGTGCGCTCCATGCCGTTGAACAGCACGATGTTCCAGTCCTCCTGCGTCAGGATCTGGCCGCCACCGGAAGAGACGGCGCGCGTCAGAGGGGCAACGGCTTTGGAAAGTTGAGCCGTGCACGTATCCAGGCAGGGGCGCCGAGCATCCACCGGCTTTGAACGTCGCGGAAAGGTATTTTGGCCATTCGTTACATACATCGGCTATGCTTCCCTTCCTTACACCCTCATTCACACTCGCACAATGCATTCATACACAAATGAACAGACATCTATGTGTATATATATATATATATATATATATATATATATATATATATATATATATATATATATATATATATATATATATATATATATATATATATATATGTATGGATATATATATGTATGTATATGCATACATATATAAAAATATATATACGAGTATATATATATATATATATATATATATATATACCTAGCACAACTGCATGTAGCGTACGTGAGTAGCACGGCAGTTTCCACAGGTGAGAACAGTTCATTTCGTCTCGACCCTCTGCTGCCGACAACATTCCTGCTTGATACGCTGCCACCCAATCTACAAGCAATCTCATCCGGGAATTGCAGTTGGCATTGTGAACACCGTGGTCGATGTCTCGAGCGTTCGGTTCCTCGAACTCTGCTCAAGCAGTTAATTTCAGCAGAGCAGAAACTAACTGCTTTCTTTCCGAAGCTGCCGTTCCAATACCAGGTGCGCAATGACGCCTATGCTGCCAGTCACGCGTCCACGCGCCGCGGACACATCTTCAGATGTGCGCTGAATGTACATCCGACACGAGAGACAGCCGGGCGCGAGACGCCAGTGAGGAGTTTGTGCAGGTGGCCGTGTGGGCCTGGTGTGGCGCCCAGCACTTGAAGGGAAGCATCCCAGCCTTGAAGCATCACGGCAAGGCCAGCAGAGATTAGTGAGAAGCCAACGCACAGCTCATCTACTAACACCGTGTCACACTCAAGTAGTCAGTTGGTTAGAGCGCAGGCCGCACAGCTCATCCCACCGGGCGTTGGCAGATGGCCCGAACAGGCCGCGGCGTCGGTGTATTGACGGCACGTTAAACTTTCGATCAAAATTCTGCCGTTAAAGTTGGGGGTGGGGAGGCCGGGGTTCACGCAACAAGCTCTGCTACAATATAATGCCATGATAATGCAAAATGTACTAAATTTTTTTTAAAAAAAAAAAAAAAAAGTAGTGCTTATATAAAGTGTAATGCTCGGCATTCGCCAGCTGTCACAACGTACAGCTGGATGCTGCGCGTAGCTGAGACACTTTACACCATTGGGTGCACGTAGCGATTATAGCGACCGCGCACAGCTTGGGAGCAGGGTCACGCATCAGGTCAAAGCACGCTCGGTGTAGGGGTGTCGATGTGGCCACTCGTTAGTGGGCGCTTGGGGCCGGATCATCTGACCAATAGGTGGGTCGGGGGTACCGGCGTACCAGGACCTGCGTACCGGCGTGTACCGGCGTACCGGTGTACCGGAGTGAATCATTGAATCGAAATCTGTAGGCGGTTTGGTGTAAATAATGGTTAGCAAATATCCACAGTATCGTATGCCCCATGATGGATAAGTCCTCGCCTGAATTTGAACCTTCCGGGAACACCACCTTTCTCATCACAATTTTTGTCATAGGCGGAGTCCTGGACATTCGAATGGAGGTACCCCCAGACATTATCATATGTCCGGACTATGCCAGTAGAGCTGTACTAAATGCACATACCGATACGCAACATTCACCAACCCAAAAAATAATATAGCGCAGCCCGCAATAGGATACGCCTGAGGTACATTGCACATATTACGTAAATCCTCAGGAAGAAGTTTGGCACCAAGATTTATATGCATGGATAAGAAATCTGGAGACTGTACTTCACCTCTGTGAGCCAGCATCAGCTACCTGGAGCGACCCTCGATGAACGCATACATTTTAAATAAACAAGAGTAAAAAATGGCTTATAAATATTGTCAACGTAGCTGATAAAGAACGTGTGAATAGACACACTTTGTGGAAAACAATGTCTCTAGAACAACTTGTTTGGGACAGCCTTTGGCAATGAATGATCCCTGAATTTTCAGAACGTCTGCGAAATACCCTCCTCATGGCCAAGCAAGATGTAATCGTTGGGGGCGCGCCACGAATTCTTACGATGCGCCATGTAATATCACGATGCGCCACGTAATCGTATCATGCGTCACGTTATCTCTCGAAGCTCCATGTAATCCCACGATTCGCCACGTAATATCACGATGCGCCACATACTATCATCAGTTGCAGCATATCTAATCGCATAGATCGGGCGGCTCAAAAACGCCTGTGACCCCGACGCGATTTGAACACGCAACCTTCTGATCTGGAGTCAGACGCGCTACCGTTGCGCCACGGAGTCAAAGGCCGCGTCAATGCAGTGCCGGTGAGGTGGCATAGCTCACGGTGAGACGTCCGTGCTTGAAGGCCTCTACGATTCTCCGCAAATTGGCATGTGCGATGCTACCAAAGATTGCAGCGAAACGAGCATTACAGCGTTACAACCGTTTTTGCGCGGTTCGATCTGCGGTTAGATAGGTTACAACTGATGACATCACGTGACGCAGTTAGTATACGCTTGAAGTTACTTTTGCTCGCAAATGTCAAATTGGCTTCCCCAATTGGGCCAACAAAGGTGACACTGAATGCTCAGAGGGCCCACTCCCGCAGCATACTCTTCCTCCGACAGCGTAAGAATATCAGGTAATTCCCGGATGGGCCTCAGCTTTCTGAAGTGAATTTCACGTGCCTCCAACCATAAACAAAAACATCCCTGAGGGTAAAACGACACCCTTGAGCACAAAGCGACGCCCCGAGCATAAAAACGTACTCATCCTCCCAAAGTCAGTGGCACACCGAGACCACCCCAAGTCAGTGGCACCCCGAGACCGTCCCGAGTCAGTGGCATCCCAAGTCAGTGGCACCCCGAGACCGTCCTGAATCAGTGGCACCCCGAGTCAGTGGCACCCCGAGACCACCACGAGTCAGTGGCACCCCGAGACCGTCCCGAGTCAGTGGCACCCCAAGTCAGTGGCACCCCGAGACCGTCCCGAGTCAGTGGCACCCCGAGACCACCACGAGTCAGTGGCACCCCGAGACCACCACGAGTCAGTGGCACCCCGAGACCACCCCGAGTCAGTGGCCCCCGAGACCTCCACGAGTCAGTGGCACCCCGAGTCAGTGGCCCCCCGAGACCGCCCCGAGTCAGTGGCACCCCGAGTCAGTGGCACCCAGAGACCTCCACGAGTTAGTGACACCCCGAGACCGCCCCGTGTCAGTGGCAGTCGACGGATGTAAGCTCCCCGCAGTCTGATATTCTATGAGTCGACAGACCATGCCTGCCTGAACAAGGCAGGCCTGATCAACATCTGGCAGTAATTGAAAACACCTGGCAACATTTGGCAGCATCTGACAGCGAATACCGGCAACTACCGATGAGACCTCACACACGCCGCCATATATTTTCCAGTTCCGAAAGTCTTTAGATCCGACGGCGGCTGGTGAGACAATGGCTCTTTGAAGTACATCGGTGATCCACACGCGTCCTGAATAGTGAACGAAATGTTCCGAGCGTGTCCAAAAACACTACGAAAATAATAAGTTGGGCTCAACATGCCGGTGAGCAGACACAACTTATTCCATGAAGTCAACCATTTAACTGCCAGATCTAGCTGACATTTCAACATTGTTGAAATTCACCTTTCGGTGTTCAATATTAGCTAAAGCCGTCGTGCCAAATGTCTCCTGCTGGAGATGTTCTGAGAAACGTGATCGCAACGGCTATTACTCGTATTCTCGAAAGTTGGTTTGAATTAGGTTTCGCAGCAAGCTGTTTGATGTCATGTACAAATTTGCGCCTCTTTACCAGCACGCTTCACCTAAATCAGTAACTTTGTAGGACTATTTTTAGTACGTTCGGAACGTTTGCTTTGTCTACCATAACACCTTTGCATCACCGTTGCGTTACTAAAAAGAACCGTAGTATTTCCCTTATAAAGGTCACTATATCTATGAACTTGTAGAGTGGTGAACGGCCGCGGGTGTGATAAATATTCGTGGATTACCGGTAGGTGCTGCCAGATGATGCCAGATGCTGCCAGGTGATGCCAGATGCTGCCAGGCAATGTCAGATGCTGCATTTGCTGCTCAAACCCACCCTGCCAAGCCTGTCAAGCAAGCCGCTGTCGAACATGTCAAAATCAGAGTTACCTTCCCCGTTGTTGCAAATTCGAAATTGGCTAAAACCGCCCTAAGCGTGTCCTGCTGAACGTGTCCTACTAAACGTGTTCTGCTCCAGGTGTTCTCCAGGGCGAAGACTCGTGAAGACGGCTACTGATTAGACATGCTGTGGCGGGTGGGTGTCCAGCTGGTCCACAGTCCACACCGCAGTTTCTCTGAGCCAGCACTGCTGACTCCGCCGTCTTGCCCGGCTCGCCTGCTTCCGGGCTACTGCGTTGGTACGCTAACCCGCAGCGCGTGTGTTGCGTGCGGTACAGCATAAGCCAGTCGGGCGCATCGCCAATGCTCTCATGCTGGGAGCTACGCCATGGACGAATGCAGTGCTCGTTAGCAAAAACACTTGGTCTTGCGTTCTCCACCGTTTTCCACTAGCACAAGCCGGCTTTGGATGTACTGGACGAATGAAGGGGAGGGGCAATGCCACAGGCAAACTATCTGTCATGCCGCTGTGGTCGGAAGAAAACGGCGGCCGCCTGCTTGTGAACGCTATATGTGACCCAGTGTGGTGTAGCATGAGGTCACTATATGTCACCCAGTGTGGTGTAACATGAGGTCACTATATGTTACCCAGTGTGGTGTAACATGAGGTCACCATATGTAACCCGGTGTGGTGTAACATGAGGCCACTGTAGGTGATCTAGTGTGGCACAACTTGTGATCACTATAGGTGACCCGGTGCGGGGCGTGACCTGTAGTACTCCGGCGGGACATGTGATCACTATAGGTGGCCCGGTGCGGGGCGTGACCTGTAGTACTCCGGCGGGACATGTGATCACTATAGGTGACCCGGTGCGGGGCGTGACCTGTAGTACTCCGGTAGGACAGAATTCCGGTGGGGGCGTGACCTGTAGTACGGCGGGACAAGTGATCACTATTGACCCGGTGCGGGGCGTGACCTGTAGTACTCCGGCGGGACATGTGATCACTGTAGGTGGCCCGGTGCCGCGCTTCAGCTATAGTATTCTAGCGCGGGGTGCGGTACCACACGTCTCGTTTTCTTCGAACATAATGCCAGCTCACCAGAACAACATGTGATGAAAGTTGGTGAAGCAAAAACTTTGGAAAGCTTCTGATTCTGACTGAAAGAGTAGGAGCTGAAGCGTTGCATCAAAACATTATTGCGAAACGCTTAGCAAATCGTGAATTATGTTCGAAAAATATGACAATCCGATCGAGATGAGCTCGCTTGGTTCGCCGATTGCCATCCTCCCGAAGTTTGTGGAAATGTTGTTGATCGCAGTACCAATAACTGCTATGTCGTTCATAGTACGTCTTCATGCATGCATCAGCTTCCGTCGGTACAGAGGATTTAGTCGAAAACAGGCTATGGCGTGTGCAAGCCTCAGCCGTACACAAGCTTCAGCCGTACACAAGCCTCAGCCGTACACAATCTTCTGCCGTACACAAGCCTCAGCCGTACACAAGCCTCAGCCGTACACAAGCCTCAGCCGTACACAAGCTTCAGCCGTACACAAGCTTCAGCCGTACACAAGCCTCAGCCGTACACAAGCCTCAGCCGTACACAAGCCTCAGCCGTACACAAGCTTCAGCCGTACACAAGCCTCAGCCGTACACAATCCTCAGCCGTACATAAGCTTCAGCTGTACACAAGCCTCAGCCGTACACAAGCTTCAGCTGTACACAAGCCTCAGCCGTACACAAATGTAGGTTGCACAGAAGCCTCAATGACACAGAAGCCTCAACCGCATTAAAATCCCGAAACGTACAGAAGCCTCAACTGTACAGAGCCGCACAAAAGCTTCAACTGCACAGAGTCTCAACCGCACTTAATCCTCAATCGCACAGACTCATCAATCGCACGGACTTATCAATCGCACAGAAACTTCAATCGCACACAAGCCTCAGCAGGGTTGCGGCTTGTGTGCGATTGATGCTTCTGCAGGGTTGCGGCTTAAAATGGTGGCAATGGGTGGGAGATAAGCGACTCATTCCAAGAGCGTCGAGTGTACGTTTACTCCCACAAGCATCTATTCGTAGTTACCGGTTTGATGTGAGCAAGGACAACGATAGCAATTACGACATGCTAATCTAACATGAACTTAGCAAATTACGCGCACTTAGTTAATTCGCTGCACTTTAAGATACTTGGTAGTAGTGGCAGTTTACAGTTTCAGTGGATCAATACTGTTCAACAACTTCGAAGCGGTATTAATGGGGCAGGAGCGGAAATTTCAATAATGTTCAACAGGCATGGACCAGTCACCAACACGATAATGGTGTTAAGGTAAGGGCAATAAACCAAGGCAGCAATATGATTAAGTGTAGCCGAGCATGCCCTTTTTCAATGTTCTCACTCACAGCCATGGAACTGTCCTTTTCCTTTCGATGCTTGTTAATTGTCGTGACATGCTACGTTATGCTGTCATGCCATGCCTTTTCACAGGTCACTATATCCATTACAAAAGCACAGCTACTAGGATACACGATACAGACACACATACACACACACACACACACACACACACACACACACACACACACACACACACACACACACACACACACACACACACACACACACACACACACACACACACACACACACACACACACACACACACACACACACACACACACACACACACACACACACACACACACACCTACACATACACAGCCACACACACACATGTACGCGCGCGCGTATGACAATTGTGCAAAAATACGTGGTGACGGGCGGCACCCGGAATAGGATGTGAAACCTTCCGGTGCACTTGCGACTGTCCGGCACAAACTATCTTCACGACTTCACTGGGGCGGGCGGGGATGGCCGAGTGGTTAAGGTGTCGGGCTATGGGTACCAAAGGTCCCGGGTTCGACTCTAGCGCCACTCAGGACATTTCCCAATCCCGCGGCCCACCGGCGAAACAGTGTGGGCGGCGCCATTAGCCGTGAATGTCCATAAAGTGTGTCGTGAACCAACCCATAAACAAACAAACAAACTTCACTGGGGCGAGTCAGCCGCCTCGAAGAAGAGTGTCGCGCTAATTGTCACGACAAACTGTATCCTGCAGTGCTCTCGACATTTGTTCTGAGACCCGTTACATGAGCAGGTCATCCAGAAACGGAAATTTCAGATCTGGTCGATTCGCAAAAGTTTCGATCGCGCGACCCGTTTACAAGAGCAAAGCGGCCAACTAATCGGATTTTGACCATTTGACAGCTGACGCAATGTGGTGAAAATCATTGATGATACATTTTGCCTGTGTACACCGTTCGAGTAACGGTGTACACAGGCACAATGTGTCATCAAGGATCCACGTAGTTAGAGGCTGTTGGGCAGAGATATACGGAAATCTATGAATTCGCAGGATTCACTTAGCCGATGGAACGTTGTCGATGACAACATAGCCCCTTCTTCGTGAGCAAAACAGTGCATTGTTTTCAGATCAGACTATGTTCTATAATATAGGCTCTAGACTGTGTAATGGTGCATTGTTTCAGACTGTGCCATGGTCAAATGAACATGGTAAATCAGGTTCACTACGCAATCCAAGATGTAGATCAGCAAAACCCAAACGCTGTCACAAATCCGCAAGTTGAATACTCCGCCACATCGTAAACCTCACGGTTGAGGCACGCACTAATGACGTGATGTCTCAGCGCAGATTTCAGCTGTTACATGTCTGAGTTACTAGTTTTGTAACTATAATTATTTGTAATTATACAATATTTGTAATTATAATTAAAAACAAGACGTTTAATTTCATAACAACCCTAAATTTACTCAAAACTTACCAGAGAATAGCATCAAGATGTGTCATGACCCTCGCAGCGGTGCCGTTATTTGTTAATTGTTGGCGCTAATAGAAAAATTCCGCCTACCGAAGCGCGAATTTGCGTTAAGCTATTCGCATGTTTTGCTACACAAAAGCCTGTTTACTGGCATTATTTTCGCAAGTTTTCCTGATCACATCATATTCGGAAGTTTTGCTGCTCATGTAAACAGGGTAATTGCCTCAGGGCAGCGTTCCAGACCACAGCCAGCTGGCCACAGGCCTCACACGGCGGCGAGGGGGCGACGTCACTGACGAGTGTTCTATAGGTCTCAGGTTCAATCCCAGGGAGGGGCGACAATTTCCACTGCTGCAGTGATGCAGCTTGGTGATTAGATGGCATTCGAAGGAACCATAACTCTGCATGCATGCCCGAAGGTACGTGGATGCATGGCCGCTCCAGACAGTGCACCCACGAGGCCCTGATTGATACACACGGAGACTCAATTTCTCCCGCTCGTCGAGCAATTTCCTGCTCGTCCAGAGGCCTGCTCCCCTGCTCGTACAGGCACCTCATACTGGCTACGAGAGGGCGAAGCAGGAACAACTCTACCGCTGTGCAGATGGAACACGAGCTCATCTGAACGGTTTGGCCGAGCAGGCCGGGCATTCACGACTTCCAAACTTGTAATGCAGCTCGTCAGCATGTACAAAAACCGCAAGCATTTGAGTCAGACCCTGGAAATTTCTCAGTCGGCGCGTTCATGAGCCAGGTAACATCCAAATCCGAGCTCAATTTCCAAATAACGATGCTGGCTGGCAACTACTGCGTCGTCAGTGGTAGTGCTTCGCATTTCGTGTGGTCGTAAATACAATCATGATTCATAGACAGGCATTATCACAAGACCACTCTAGACACTACAACTGGAGCAGGCGACATTACTACCGATGCTACCAGATAGGACACTGTTGTAAACGTTGCTCACAACAGCACTAAGGAAAATACAATGCACTACGACGGGTTTCTCTGGAAATGCCGCAAGGTATGTAAGGGAATCACAGCTGGGTGGTAACAAATACGCCTCGTTAGCGAACCCCTGTGGGGGATAGCTTGGAACATTATGGAGATACCACTGTAGGCTCCTCTGGAGTTGCAGGGTGTTTCAGAGGTTATGGGATTCCTCACATATTGCAGGATTCATCAGAAGTTGTGTAGTTTATCAGAGGATGTGTGGTTCATCATAGGCTGTGGGATTTCTTAGAGGCTGCAGGGTTCCTCGGAGACCGTGGGGTTCATCAGAGACTGTGTGGCTTCCTCAGAGGTTTTGAGCTCACCAGGGCCTACGGGGCTGTTTCTAGGAGACTGTGTTTGCGCTGTGCGGTTATCGGAGGCCTCAGAGGTTACAGGGCGGTGTCGGGTGCTGTCGGGTGGTGTCGGGTGGTGTCGGGTGGTGTCGGGTGGTGTCGGATGGTGTCGGGTGGTGTCTGGTGGTGTCAGGTAGTGCCAGGCTGTGTCGGGCGGTGTCGGACGGTGTCAGTCTGTGTCAGGCGGTGTCGCGCGGTGTCGGACGGTATCAGTCGGTGTCGGACAGTGTCAGGCTGTGTCATTAGTGTGGCTGGTGTCGACGGTGTCGGACAGTGTCGGAGCTGCATGTCGGAGGCGCTGTTAGTCGTTGTCGGACAGTGTCGGACAGTGTCGGACGGTGTCGGACAGTGTCGGACGGTGTCGGACAGTGTCGGACGGTGCCGGGCGACGTCGGGCGCGGTGTCGGCGCCGCGCCGCAGTTACCTGGAACACGGTGACCGTGGCCCAGAGGAAGCTGTCGAAGTTCTTGCGTTGACAGAGACAGTGGCGACTCCTGTCGGCCAGCCGGCCGCACGGACACGGGCCGCCGCCGTCGCGGCGCATGCAAAACTTGCCGCCGAACAGGATCATACCAAGCACGCTGCAACAGACGCTGCCGCTATCGAACCAAGCACACTCCAACACACGCCGCCGCTATCGAACCAAGCACACTCCAGCACACGCGGCCGCTGCCAAACAGACCAAGCACGCCGACACAGATGCTGCCGCCGACGAACGCAGCGCACGCGTCACTGCTGTCGGAGACAATCACGTGCGGTTGCACGTGCCACGTGCAATGCTGCCCGTACAGTCGGTACAGGCTAATGTACATGGTGGTTATGTCCTGCTCCACTCTCACACCCTCCCCGTCTCTAGCTGTACCGTTTACACCCTCTCATTCTCTCTCTCTCTCCTCTCTCTCTCTCTCTCTCTCTCTCTCTCTCTCTCTCTCTCTCTCTCTCTCTCTCTCTCTCTCTCTCTCTCTCTCTCTCTCTCTCTCTCTATCTAGATCTATCTCTCTATCTAGAGAGATCTCTCTTTCTTTCTTCCTCTTTCTCTCGCTAAATCTCTCCCTCTGTTTCTTTAATTTTTTCTTCTCTTTCTCTCTATCTCTCTCTCTCTTTCTTTCGGAACATCAAAAGTACTCAAGAGCAGGATCATTCTGAGAAGTAGACTTCATGCTACTTAGCACTGGCAATCATTCGTGCGCTCCATGGAATGGACCCGCTGGAAAACACGTGCGTGATATCGCGTAAGCAGTACATCGTCGCGCTGTTATTTGATCAAAATGTGCTTACTCACAGCCTGAAATGCACTTCAGTAAATTTAGCGCATGATGAGCAGGATGGAAAATAGAGAAGAGAACACTGTTTCGATTACCATTGTGGAGTGTGTCGTAAGAAATTTACTGGGAGCAGAATAGACGCGCATCAACGATTTTTAAAACGGCATCACGCAAAACGTGGTACGGTAAATGTAAAGCCAGATGATGCGCAATGTGAAACAGAAAAAAATGCAAATGAATGGTCCTCGACTGACTTCAAAGCTACGCAGATCAAAAGTAGTGCACAATTTCCATTAAATCCGTAGCCAATCAATCAAGAGGTTCCACAGCGAAGCATCGACCGTAGCCAGCGGAAGCGATGAGAACGCGAATGCCCCCCACTCTCGCGTGGCCGCAAAATCCCCTCACCGTGACGTGGCGATCTGGCTCGTCACGATCCGTCACGAAATGGTCTGTCACATCACAATCTGTTCCGTCACGGTCCGTCCCATCACGGTCCGTTACGTCACGGTCCGTTACGTCACGGTCCGTTACGTCACGGTCCGTTACGTCACGGTCCGTTACGTCACGGTCCGTTACGTCACGGTCCGTTACGTCACGGTCCGTTACGTCACGGTCCGTTACGTGACGGTCCGTTCCGTAACGTTCTGTTACGTAACGATCCGTCACGTATCGCTCCATCACATCACGGTCCGTCACGCGATCGTACCGTTCGTCACGGAAGATGAACACCATCTTCATCATCATCACACTCCTCTATCGGAGATCTCATCTACCGGAGATCTCATCTACCGGAGATCTCATCTACCGGAGACAATGAATTGATGCTGACTTAGTGGATTAATGCGGGCTCAGTGGATTGACGCGAGCTTCACCGACAGAGCGGACGCATCTGCGTGGTCTTATGCACCTGCCAACCCGTGCCTGAGCCCCGGCCCTGGCTTCAACTGCATTTCTCCCTCGAACTACAAACCCGAGGCCCGCTTTTTTGCCGCGAGTTTCCACTCGCCCCCGCCCCCGTCCGCTCGCCCTCTCGCAGGGTGGACAGCGCTCACACACCCTGACGACGACCCTGACGACGCGGGGTGGACTGGCGCGACTGCCACGATTTAGCCGAGCTGATGGCTCAATGGGCCGGCGTTCGGAAGAAAAATCGTCCGGCCGGGTGGCGCAGGTCGCCGCCTCGCTCTCGGCGCAGCCCGGCCGCTAATCCAGACAGAGATTGATGTTCCGCGCCGCCTCAGCCGTCTCCCACGCGGCCTCCGGCGTGGCAGTACTATTCAACTAGCAGGACATGAGGTGGACGGAACACTACGCAACACTATTCACCTAGCAGGACACCAGAAAGATGGAACACTACACAACACTTAATACATTAGGACATTAGGTGGGTGGAACACCACCCAAAACTAGTCACCTAGCAGGATATGAGGTGGATGGAACACTACACAACACTATTCCCCTATCCGGGCATGAGGTGGATGGAACACTACCAAACACTATTCACCTAGCAGGACATGAGGTGGATGGAACACTACGCAACACTATTCACCTAGCAGGACATGAGGTGGATAGAACACTACGCAACACTATTCGCCTAGCAGGACATGAGGCTGATGGAACACCACACAACACAGTTCACCTGTCAGGACGTGAGGTATCTGGTGTGGTAGCCCTATTCACCTCCTATCAGGAGATGCAGTAAATGTAACACTACCCAACATTATTCACCTATCAGGACGCAAGATTGGTTGGTTGGATATTTGGGCATAGGGGCGCATTGGACATGAGGTGGATGGACCACTACACAACACTATTCACCTTGCAAAACAGGAAGTGGATGGAACACTACGCAACAATAGTAATCTTGCAGGACGTAAGATGGATTGAACACTACACAACACTATTTCTTTATCAGGGAGTAAGGTATCTGGCGCAGCAACACTGCTCACCTCCGTCAGGACATGAGGCGGACGGAACACAGCATAACACCATTCATCTGTCAAGTGGATGGAACACTACGCAGCACTATTCGCCTAGCAGGACACGAGGTCTTTGGCGCGGCAACACTATTCACCTATCAAGACATGAGGTGGATGGAACATTACGGACCACTATTTACCTATTAGAGCATGAGGTCCCTGGTGTGGGAACACTATTCACCTCCTACCAGGACATGAAATGGATGGACAAAGAGGTCAACTGAGCCTGGCAAAATGGCATTTTGATGAGCATCTGGTACACAACCAGAGTGTCTTACCAGCGCGGTGGATCACTACATACCACCAGCGTGCGCACCTCGTTTGGTAATGAACTCGAAACCAGGCATTATTCTTGCAAGCGCGGGACGACGGCGGCACGTCGCTGAGTACCTGCTTTAATAAATCTATAAACAGACCACAGATCTATAAACAGACCGCAGATCTATAAACAGACCAGACACAGGCAAAACGAGTCCATTGACGGGACGTGTATGAGGCTGCGCGTGACGAATGCTCTCCCTGCTTTAATATTACCACCTGTGCTCTGTAAAAATAGACTAATCCCGGTGCACGTCAGCATTTCACAGGCACCAGAGAACGCCTGGTGGTGTGACGAATGGACAGAAGCTTACAGCGTGAAATGTGCAACGATTTGCACATGACGCCACAGGATTTCCATACACGATTATTTTTTTAGTCGTTTGTTCGACCATGTCGGGGTACCCTACTAACACCCTTTATCGGCGTCTCACAGCTCGTCTATGTTGCGTTGCACTGCGCAACTTAGCAACACGCGCAACAACTCAACAATGGATGGTGAGAAGCTGTGCACACAGCTTTAAACGCTGTGTAATACTACACCCGGTGTAATCACAGAGTCACTGTGCAATATTACACCTGGTGAAATCAGAGTCACTGTGCAATATTACGCCTGGTGTATCACAGAGTCACTGTGCAATATTACACCCGGTGTAATCACAGAGTCACTGTGCAATATTACACCCGGTGTAATCACAGAGTCACTGTGCAATCCTACACCTCGATGCAAGCACACAGTAGCTACGTACTCTTACACCCAATGCAAGCACCCAGTCGCTACGTACTCTTACACCCAATGCAAGTACAAAGTCGCTGTGTAATCTTACACCCGATGTAGGCGCAGAGTCGCTGAACACCATCGAATGAGTTGTGAGACGCCACCCAGGGTGTTAAAAGTGCACCCCAACACGGCCGAGAAACCTGTTGCCCACTAAGATAATCTCACCAGATCATCACTAAGATAATCAGAATAAACGCAAGATGCAACTCGAGATAAACTTCACATGGGCATAGTGATGCTTCGATTAGCTTAGGACCAATGGTACATGCTGACTTATGGCCTATATATCCTAACTTCTGCGGCTAATTAAATTACTGCTGATGTCAGATCGGTACCTCCGTTCACCAAATTTCACACACAAATTTCCAACCTGACCAAATGAGCTGAGTACCGTGCATTAGCTAACAAGATCATTGCTGTTCATTCTTCACCTAGCTCACCGCACTGCCTCACCCTAGTCATAATTCGCAGGACTCACTGCCCGACCTCACCTAGCCTGAGGCTCAGCATGGTCGATCACATTTCCTGCGGCAATCAAGCATCGCGTGTGGCGTGACGGTCTAACCGTTCAGGTCACGCACTTCCGACCCGGCTCCACCGAAGGCGAACGTCGACCCGATCTCGACAGGTGACAAAGGCCACAGTGTCAGGAGCTGGGTGGCTGTTGCTGCCCCGACCAGTAAGATGCTCTGCTGGGAGCACCACGAGCCACTCTTAGTAAGCGACATCTCTTCAGATTTGGAAGCGTTTTGAAATCCTTTTAAGACGAAGGGGATATTTTAAGCTCGATAATAGCTCGATGATAAATCCCGTGATATTACACCACGAGCTATCCCAGAGGCATGCTAGTAAAGATGCATTTAATGCTCATATTCCTGGCTGCAACTGTTGTGGTGTTCAAACGTCTTACTGGACAGCATCCTCAAAACTCGAAAATATTAGCCGGCATCGAAGTGTAAGGGAAGAGTAGATGGGTCAAAGCATCGAAAATTAGAATATGCAATTATAAGCGAATGCGGCTACATGTTGAGGCTGAATTCGTGGCACCGGGGTGTGCCGTTAGAATGGCGACGTCTCTGAAAACTTGCTTCACCGTTCTGGCCAGGCCGGTCAAGTTATTTTTTCGGCTGTCAAAGAAAGGTTCTTAGCACATTGCTCATAATATCAAGGACCCAAAATCGTGCCGGTGATATTGCACTATTACTACTTAAGCTTTTACCTTTGTGACACAGCATGATGAAAATATTATTTCAGAAATACTGGCCGCTAACGAGTAGCAAGAACATATCCAAATGAAAATAACGCACAGCGATAATTATCACTTGACGATGAAACTGATTCGCTTTGCCTACAGCACGACATGAGCACTAGCCATGGTTCGTGAAACTGAAATTCCACCGCACTCGTCAAATGGACGTCGGTCTCGCCCAGCAGTATGACACCAGGTCGGCTGAGGCGCACCCGTTCCGCGCTCTGTTTTCCACCGGACGCACGACGCAGCGTTAAATCCCGAAGCTCTGTGTCGAGTCGGCAAGACGCCTAGTGGCCGCTGGACGCTCACACACCCCAGCCAAACGCGTGAGGCGTGAGAACAACCACCGGCACACGTGAGCGTGCTTGCGGCGGACGGGGGATTTCCACTGTTGCCCGCGCGTCGGCCAAATTGACAAAAGCGTCGGCGGCCAACAGTGCCGGACGGCCAACAGTGTCGGACGGCCAACAGTGTCGGACGGCCGACAACAGTGTCGGACGGCCAACAGTGTCGGACGGCCGACAATGTCGAACGGCCGAAATTGTCGGACAGCAGACAATCTCGAGCGGACGACATTATCGGACAGCCAACAGTGTCGAACGGCCGAAATTGTCGGACCGCCCACAATGTCGGACGGTCGACATTCTCGGACAGCGGACACTGTCGGATGGCAGTATGGGCGCGACCGCGTCGCCCGTTCTCCCGGCGCACCCAACGAGCGCAATATTACCGCTGGAGCCGCGGCGCGCCCACGTGGGGCGGTGTTGACAAAGGAGACCCCCTCCCTGTCCGGTCAATGCCTGCCGAGGTTCTGCCGTGCCCGCACGCACCATGGTGAGGGCGCACCAATGTGAAGGGAGGACGGGGAGAGGGGCGGGGGGCACCAGCAGAGTGACGGCGGAGGCGGCGCGGGCTAACGGTACAACAGCATGGTGATAGCGCGACGTTGATGTGGGTTCAAAGTGGAGAGCCGCCGCTTCGCTTGGGAATAGTGTTTCCTCGTTGCTGCCCCATCGAAACTGCCGTGTCGCACCCTACGGCAAAATACCGCACGGACCCGCAAGTACGGTAAAATGTGTGGCTCGTTGCGCATCGCCACGCGATAGTCGAACTCTGCGACTTGTTCTGGGCTCGATAATGGACGTTGCAAGTGCTATGTACTTTCGACACACCTCCTGTCTATGTTAGCTACTGCCGATGAACCACCGTCTATGGTGAACTACCGTTCAGATCTGCGGCAGAAGAGATCGGACTAGCATCCGGCCGCCATCCAAGCATCGCGTGAATTCCCAGATCGCAGGAGCCTTGTTTGTTTGTCAACTCAGCACTGCTGGTTTGTTCGAGCTGCTCTGTTGGATTATTGAAGAATAACTCTCTTGAGATTCCTGTGTTTTCTGAGCGGTTTAATTTCCTAAATGGCTTGTTTATGCCCGAGACGTCTGTTTTGACACGAGCATTGGGCAGTGGCAAACGGAACGAGTGGCAGGATGGTCAATAGCAGACAGCGCTGCCAGAAGCAGCATACTCCACTAATGTGAAGTAATCCCGCATTCAGAAGTGCCTTATAAATTGGCAGCGTCATTATGTACTTGAGCTTATATATTTTACGCCAACAGTGAAATCATACTATGCGCCTAGTTAGCACGCGCCCTGGAGGGGGGGGGGCGAAATCCGCCAACCCCTCCGGTTTTTCGTAGATAACTCCAGATTTTACCGGCGCGTTGTTTAAAGTAAGAAAAATGAAAATCGACCCAACTTTTTTCGAGTTAGGGTTCGCTAAAGTCAAAAAAAAATTATCAGCGCCAGACCACAAATATCGGCGCCAATGCGCTTCCCGTATACTGGCAAGAAGGAAGTGTTCTTGGCGAAACTAGCGATTTGTTTGGTGTACATTGTTATGCTATATTGTTTCAAAGTCATGTCAGGTCACCGAGGTCAAGTTAGGTCAAGTTTATGACCGGTTAACACACGCCCTGGAGGGGGGATGGCGAAATCCGCCCTCCCCTCCGATTTTTCATCCATAACTCCATCTTGTCCCGGCCGATATAGCCATTTTTGCGTGCCTACTTGGAAATGACCGGCACATTGTTTAAAGTAAGAAAATGAAAATCTGCCGAAAACCTTTCAAGTTAGGGGCCGTTAAATTAAAAACAATTCGCAGCGCCAGACCACAAAAATCGGCGCTGATGCGCTTCCCGTATATTGGCAAAAGGGAACTGTTCGTAACAACACTAGCGAGTCGTTTGATGCATATTTTTATGCTACATAATTTAAAAGTCATGTGAGGTCGCCGAGGTCATCATGTCAGGCTAATGGAACCAAACTTGATCAACTGGAATGATGTCATAAATGGAAATGACTGTCATGTGATTGATGCCACTTTACATGTTACTCCCTACACATCCAGAAATCTACTGTTTGTCATTGTGTGCCTAAGCGTTTCCATACTTTATTCATGTATTTCACTCCTTTCTTTCCGAAGCCGATTGTGCCGAACCGCCCAACGGAGCAGTCGGGCTGGCAGCTCGGTTCCGGTAACTGGAGCAGGTAATGACCTGCTAAAGTGCTCCTATATAGGTGACCTGAGGTCAAATGGCGGGTCTGGCATCTGTATTGCATCACTAGTAATGTCCAAAACATCATCAATGCCTATTTTGGAGCATTTAAACACAATCACAGCGATCCATAACAATGAAAAGCCAATCCACGCAAAACCAGAAAAATTCTGCTATTTTGAACTCATTTGACTTTCCAGATGCTGACCTAAGGTCATGAAATTTGCACAAAATAGAGTTCACTATCGTGCCCATCTACCCTGCGAATTTCGTTACTCTAGCCTCAGTAGGAGCCGAGATCGTAGGGGGGGGCGGAATCCGCCCCCTCCAGTGCGCGTAATTTTCCGAGGCCTTCCAGGGCGCGTGTTAGTTCGGATATTCAGATTATCTTATTTAATATATGAGTTACACAGGGTGACATGTTCCTTCTCGGGATTCACCTGGTTGACATGGGGTGAACGCGTGCGTCGGGCGACATGTGCGGGACCTCAGACAAATCACACGGCGATGCACGGACAAACATGCAGGTGTGCAGTGACAACAGCCAAATGCACAGGCAACACATGTGCACAAGCAAGCAATACTTACCGCAGCCGACCGTCATTAATTCCATAATTGTTTCGTAAAAATCACCTAAAATACTCGTGAAGCCTAATTTTTCAGCCTGCGCCGTACATCGAGCATGCTTTATCATCCAAACGCTGGTATTGACGTGCACGTTACTCAGACACAAACTAGCATTTTCCAAAGGTGGAGAGTCCATATCATGTACTAAAAGGTATTTGCACGTACAATAGAGGTCTTCATGAACAGGTTTCAGAATTCGTCCATATTTTATATCGAACAACGTCAAGTACAAAGGAGTACAAGCAAGCACTTCGCAAAGTCCGTTCTTGTTTGTGAAATGAGTATCCATTAGCATCCATTGCAATATCATTGACATGCAGCTTACGAATGACTCAAGCAGAGCGAAAAAGTTGCAATGATTAGCTTGCTTGCACCAGGAGATAAAAGTAGTGCTGCAAATGTAAACAAGTGCCGAGCAAGGCGGCTATGTTCAACACTCCATCTCAGCCTGTCGCACGCAATAATGCAAGCGACAAGCTTAATTATGTGACTGTTTCAATGACGTAAGAAGATTGGCGATGACAGAGACGAGAACAGCGTGCAGAATCCAAGTTCATGCGCGTTGTTCCTTGGCATAAAACAAGTTGCCCATGATTCGTCGCAAATCTGGGAAGTTTGGATGATTTTGAAGCTGATCATAGATGTTTCCTCCATTTCCTGGTATACTTTTTTCAGGCACATTAATGTCTAACGCAACATCGTTGCTTCTGACGGTAAAGCAAATATGAGCTGCAAGTAGTTTCCGCCCTGCCTTTCAAGGGAGAAATTCAAAATGCACAGGAGGGAAGCTACCTTTCAAGTCGACTTTTACAACTATTCTTACGGCATTTTGATGCAACATCCACGGAATTGACTGCTCATAGTATCGAAAAGTGAGGAAGCAGACGTGTCCCTCTTCTGCTCCTCAGCCCCATTGGTTCGATCCTCATGAAGACCTCTATCCAACACAGATCAATCTACCAGCCGGCGAATGTGGACTCCCCTATTGTCATCCATGGACTCTCCCGACTTTGGACCGTGCCAGTTGCACCTGGTCCAGAATACCTGGAATACGGTAATGCAGGCCCACAGCAGGGAGTCGAAGTTTTTACGGTCACACGTTTTCTTCTTGCTGGAGTCCATTCTACAGAATCTACATCCAAACAGGTTCATCCCCAATATACTGCAACAGAGAAGAATATGCGCGTTGCAAATGTGGGTCCTGCTCGCGTAGATCTTGCAAACTTCCACAGTCTCCAAAAAAGCGCAAGCTCTTTAACGGCACCTTCGAGTCGAACGAGCAATGACGAACTTTGTAATTAGCTGATTTTTCTCTGTGATATTTCAGCTGAGCGGCTAGATCGGCATGGTGCAGTGGCGTTCGGCAGTGAGGGTAAATCGCATGGCATATCAGAGCTCAGAGCACAGGGGTACAGTGGTGCTCTGAGACGCCGCCCAGCCGGCGTCAGCATGTCAGAGCGCACGCGGCCCGCGGCGATTGCCGCGTCACCAGCCGCGGCGGCGGCGCCGGACAAACGTGAAGAGAGTCGCATGAGAACAAGGTGACATGCCGGAAACAGATGACCGAAAATGGCGGACACACTCCAAACACATTCGACAGCATGGTAACGGCTCGGTTGGACACGAAAACCGGGAGACGGACAACACACAAGAATTGCATCTGGCGCGAGCGTTCTTGGCATATTCTCTGGCACAACTGACAAAAAACTGGACGATTTTCGATCGGAACTTCTTGTCCGGCAACTGCGGAGCGTTCACCGCGGAAGAAGCTGCCGCTTCAGCACGTTCACCAAATCACGCGAACAGCGCGCCAACAGATATGCCAACAACTCTCGCGACCACCGCCGGGTTAATAAAACAAGGTGTTCGAAAGCCGGCGTCGATCGACGAAGCGGTGCGCGCGGCGGCCGGCGGGCGCCGCGAGTCGCGGCCGTCGGCGGCGACGGCCGCGAGGTGTGCAGGTGTTGCCCATGCTGGCGGTTAGGTGGACGCGCGGCGCGGCTGGCAGCGCAGCCGGCGCCGGCCACTTGCGACTGGCAGCCGGAAAGACCATGTCACCCTGGCGCGAACTGTCCGCTCGTCCGGCGGGCGGATTGCGCGTTCGAATCTCCGCGGCATAGCACTGCAGAAGGCGCGCGCTTTTGCGACGGGCTGGGCGCGCAGTAGAATGTTGGAGTTTAGGGGCGCATCGACTACATCGGTCATGCAGCGCGCAGTAGTAAGTGGACGCCAAGAGGTTAGTAGCAACCAGGCCGTCTGCAAATGCCTAGACGGTGAATCTGACTAATATATTGCAACATCAGCAACCCAGCATGCTTATATACGTGTCACTATTTTACCAGTTGTAATTTGCGTATGACGTATGTCAAAATGATGCGATAGTAAGTCAACGTACATGTGCTTGTTTCCTATGTGAGCGAATCTGCATTGATGAACTTTATGACATCGTGGCATTCGCCAATGATGAGCGGATTACAAGAGGGGAAACCCGAGCGTAGCCAAGTTGAAGCCAGCTAATCATCGATGATTCCAAAGTCAAGTCAGGTCATCACTGAGCAATTGTCACTCATGGACTGCACAACAAGAAGCAAATGCTTGAGGACATGTGGATAATCTGCTAGTCGTTTTTTTTTAAAACTATTCACACCAACTAGTACTTTTATGCTCAGTACTCTCCAATTTGAAAAAAACATAGCACCTACATGCCGATTGCTCACATGTATCACCAAATTACAACATCTTTGGAAAAGAAAGAACTTACGTGTGGTCTCTGTATTTACTTGAAAAAAAAATCCTTTGATATTGTGAGCATTGACATTCTACTTAAAAAATACCACATATTGGCATCTCAGGAACTCTACTGGTGAGATTGCATTCTTATTTAAAAAAATCGTTATCAGCGAACTAAAATTAATGATATAGTCTCAGATGCAGAGTGCATTATAATGGGAGTTCCACAAGGCTCCATACTTGGTCCACTACTCTTCCTTATATACATTAATGATTTGGGTAATTTTTTAGATGGAACATTCTATTTATTTGCTGATGATGCTGCTGTCACGATAAAAGCTACGAATATTGAGGAATTACAAATTAAAGTCAATGCCAATGTTTCAGGAATGACTGAATGGTTTCAAGCTTATCACTGAATGTCAATAAAACAAACTACCAAATGTATTCCAGTATGCCTAGTGCTGACTTGAACATAGTAATACATTCTCAAATAGTTTATAGGAAACAGCAATTCACATATCTTGGAGTAATAGTTGATGAAAAATTAACATGGAAGTTTCACATAGCATATGTTGCTGCAAAAACTAGTAGAAATCTAGGAATAATGGGAAGAGCAAAATTCTCTATCACAAGTCGTGAATTGAAATATCTATATAATACTTTGATTCTTCCATATTTCAATTATTGTGCATTAATATGGGGAAACAATTTTCCAACACGATTAGACTGAATTATTAAAATACAAGAAAGGGCATTACGAATCATAGATAATCAGCACTATTCATATCCTACAAATGAATTATTTGTCAAATATCACATTTTGAAGTTCCCTCATATTGTACAGGAACAGAACATATTACTACTTCAGATATTTTTTAATCAATCATTACCAATCACTATAATGAATATGTTCAAATACTCATCACCAAGTAACTTAAGGCATGTTGATCATTTCCACGTACCTTTTTATCGAAAATCTATAGACTTCATTCCATACCATTTATAGCACCAAGAACTTGGAATACTATTATTGGTACAAAATTTCCTTCCTGTAATCATGTACCTATTAAGAAAGAAGATATAAAAAGTTATCAGAGCATATTTTATTGACTTATACATCACAAACTAAATGGTTGGTAAAATTAACAATTTCGCACTACAAATGTGCATGGATGTGCATGGATGCATATGAGTGTATTTTTAAGTATGTGCATGCTAGTATATGTGTATGTATTTATATTTGTATGGATGTGTGAGTGTATGTGTTTATGTATGTGAAGTAAGTTTAGGTGTACATGTTTCATGTGTGTGCATATGCAGGTTTGTGTGATAGTGCACATGTATGTACACTTTTCCCCTCATAACACTTTTCACTTTGTGGCCCCAGGAGTTCCTTGGCGTTACTAGCTTCCTACCTAGCTGAGGTGCTCCTGGGGCTACTTCTACTAATGACTGGTGGTGGCCTATCTGCAAAAAAGACAAATAAAAAGATGCAAATAGTTATAGTGAACTGTAGGTATGAAGACAGATGACATGTGTATTGGCATCCTGAGGCATTCCTAAGCTGACTGTCCTAACTTTTGAATAGTTGGCGATAGGAAAGCCCAATAGCAATCGAGCCTGTAACAGTGCGTGCAGCCAAATAGGATAGGTTGCTGCATACGAAACAGGGGTCGACATTAGTAAAAAAACTATGCTATTTTTTACTATATGTAAAAAATACTGTATGCTTTTTTATACTATTCTACGGTGATGCGGAAGTTGCAATTCCATGTACTTGAGGCAGATGGCCAGCGTTTGCATTGACATCAGACAAACATGAAATCGAAAGCAAAATAAGACGAAACGGTTTGACCCACATTGGCAACGAATGGTCTGCTTTGGATAAAAATTCGCCAGTTTAAGATCTCAAACTTTTCGAACGTGGATCATCGCAGATCACAGCGCAAATCTGAAGGTTTTAGAGTCCCTATGCATTCGAGAAACACACCCCGCCGTGAATTCCCAGAACCCCTCATGGTATATCACATTACAAAATTATTTCACACGTAGGAACTTGTTACGGTATTTGCACTCATACTAAAAACGCAGCAAAGTAATCAGAAGTGAAGAATGGAGAGTATGTTTGTTTTATTAAATGATAACAAATATCGCGAGCGTCTCCAAGCAATGAGTTTGCACAACGCGAAGCATCATCAGCTTCATCATCGAACTAAGAAACATTACAAAAATCAACAAAATGTTGCAAACAATCCATTTTCGAAGCCTTCATGAAGCATCAAACCTTTACGAGTTAACTCAGGTCTGTCCGGAAGGAGAATTCGACGGGGGAATAAACCTTGTATTATTGTTCGTAATATTTGAGAAAAAATACGACTTAAGGAATGATATTCGGAGTTGATAATTTATATGCCTACATATATATATATATATATATATATATATATATATATATATATATATATATATATATATATATATATATATATATGCAAAATTACGAAATAATGCCTTTGTGCAATATGTAAGTAGCTATATTACTTGCTTAACTTCATTTCAAATACTAAGTGAGTGATTAATCTGAAGCCGCTAGCGGAGGCTGGTTTCTTGCGTGTTTGTAGCCAAATCAGAAATGTGATAATCTACTGAAGCCAAAGTACAGTCAGAGTATGTTGGAAACCATAAATTAAGCTTGAGATCACTGAAACGCATCAGTTTCGCATCTATGTTTCCCTGCGATAATGTCTAGCGTAAATACACTAAAATACTGCATTTTTAACGCTTCAAGAAAGTACGTTAATAAATAGACACATAGCGTAAGGTCATTTTGTGGCTGCATAATATAAAATGACACTTATAGGATTTTGGCATGCTTTTTGGTCTGTAAGCGATAGCCACCCAGGTCATTGCGTTTCTCAAAGATCACCCATCAAAACCAAAATTAGAACAGATTCTCTCACAAGAAGCGGAAAATGCTAGTGCCGCCAATGCACATCAATGATCGGCAGAACTCCACAAAAGCTTCGGAACTACTCAAACCGACATTCCTGAGTCCACACAGTCGCCATACGATAGATAGCGCCAAATTAACAACACGTCAACAACAAGTCAACAGCAAGTCAACAACAAGTCAACAACAAGTCAACAACAAGTCAACAGCAAGTCAACAACAAGTTAACAAGTGAACACAGTCAAAGCTAAACAGGCACTCCGGCACTTTGCACCGCGCAAGTGTTCTCGGAGAGCAGTCTCCACATCACGACGGCAACGACCACCGCACCGCACCGGACCGACCACGCTACCTGAAGATGAAGATGAACAGCACCAGCAGCGAGAAGAAGATGGCCACGTTGTCCATGGTCTTCAGCATGACGACCAGCTGCCGGCGCAGGTTGGGCAGGAAGCGCACCAGCTTGAGTATGCGCAGCAGGCGGAACGTTCGCAGGACGCTCAGGCTGGAGCCAGCATCGCCGCCGGTGGTGTACTGCGACTTGTACAGGTCCACTCCACTGGAGACGACAGCAGGCCGTCAACATCACTGTCATCACCGTCACCGTCACCGTCACCGTCACCATCACCGTCACCGTCACCGTCACCATCACCGTCACCGTCACACGTCAACATCATCACCATCGTCACCATCACCACCACCATCACCATCATCCCATCACCATCAACCATCAACCATCACCACCATCACCATCACCATCACCATCAACATCACCACCATCATCACCATCATCACCATCATCACCATCATCACCCTCATCATCACCATCAACATCATCACCCTCATCATCACCATCACCATCAGCCATCAACCATCACTGTCACCATCACCATCACCATCACCATCACCATCACCATCACCATCAGCCATCAACCATCACTGTCACCATCACCATCACCATCACCATCACCATCAACCATCAGCATCAACCATAACCATCAACCATCACTGTCACCATCACCATCATCATCAACCATCACCCATCAACCATCACTGTCACTGTCACTGTCACTCACCGTCACCGTCACCGTCACCGTCACCGTCACCGTCACCGTCACCGTCACCGTCACCGTCACCGTCACCGTCACCGTCACCGTCACCGTCACCGTCATCATCATCAACAGCAGCAGCAGCAACAGCAGCAACAGCAGCATCATTAACATCATCATCATCATCGCATCGTACATCGCAATAAGTGTAAACATAGCTGATGCTGTACTGCGACTTGTACAGGTCAACTCTACTGGAAATGACAGTAGGCTGTCGTTCCATAACTGTCGCTGCATTGTTACTTGTACAGGTCCACTCCACTGGAAACGACAGTAATCAATTCTACTCAAAACGACAATAGGCTGTTATCGTAGCTGTCGTTGTACTGCGACTCGTACAGGTACACTCTGCTGGACACAACAGTGTGTTGTCACACTGGCTGTTGCTGTGCTGCGACGTGTACAGGCCCCTCACGATGGTAGAGATAGAGGCCAAAGCAAGTGACCGTCGCGTGCTATTTAAGTTACCTATCCTGAACATGTCTGACATTCATCCACCTATTACATGAGCAATCTCAGAGCATGTGATTCATCCACGTTGCGTTGATGTAACGGTGCACAAGGAATGCTAAATCGTGAACATTAGCAGGAACGTTTACAAGCAGACAGCGACACAAATGGCCTCCATAGATAATCCGGCGCGAAATATAATAGAACGATCTGCGTCTGCCGCACACGAAATAGGCAACGCCACACTCCACGGAATCCGCTGAACGAAGGAGACAAAGAGCACAGCCACAGTAATCCCCTCCATCACCTTGACTGACCCCTTTGCCCCCTCCCCTCTCCTAATCCGCCGCCCCTAACTACAAGACAGAGAAACGACACTTCCAAAACGCACACAGGCTGCTTGATGCCATCCAGCCATTGTCCACCGAGACCGCTTGTTCTGTCACATACGGGCACGCCACAACAGCCGTGTTTGCCTGTCTCCACTCCCCGGTGTCGTGAGAGAGCAGAGGTGCGACGACCCGCCTGTCTCCGGTCAGCGAACCGGCCGTGACCCGGACACAGCCCACCGCGCCGACCCGACCTCCGATGCCTCCGGCTCAACACAACGGCCGACATTGGTTAGCTGGGCAGCCTTGACGGGCGCGACGGACGCCGCGCCCGCGGGTCAGGTGCCGGCGCGACTCCAGTCGCGGCGGCTGTTTTCCGCCGGCTCGACGCAATTAATTTCCACCGCCGTCCCGCACATTTAGCCGAGCTGGAATCTGTCCTGCGGGCTCTCTCTCTCTCTCTCTCTCTCTCTCTCTCTCTCTCTCTCTCTCTCTCTCTCTCTCTCTCTCTCTCTCTCTCTCTCTCTCTCTCTCTCTCTCTCTCTCTCTCTCTCTCTCTCTCTCTCTCTCTCTCTCTCTCCCTCCCTCCCTCCCTCCCTCCCTCCCTCCCTCCCTCTCTCTCTCTCTCTCTCTCTCTCTCTCTCTCTCTCTCTCTCTCTCTCTCTCTCTCTCTCTCTCTCTCTCTCTCTCCCTCCTCTCTCTCTCTCTCTCTCTCTCTCTCTCTCTCTCTCTCTCTCTCTCTCTCTCTCTCTCTCTCTCTCTCTCTCTCTCTCTCTCTCTCTCTCTCTCTCTCGCTCGCTCTCTCTAGCACGTCCAGACGGGCGTGAACATTTCATCAAAGTTGAACCAAGTCGGGATGCACTTCATGCTGGGTCTGAGATGTCTAGATAGATGTGCTCTTCAACTACAGCTTAGCTGCTTTGTGGCATCCGGTTACCCTGCGGCATCCCATCTCATACCAGCTTTATGTGTTCAACTGAGTTCTCAGCGAGCCATTATGAGGTGCAGTTAGAGGTGATGAAAGCGGCGAGCAATAAGGCTCTGCTTCCGCAAACAGTGGACCGGGCGCCGCATTCGGAGAGGAAACCAGTAGACTCGTGGAAACCGCGCTCTTCGGGCAGTGCGTGAAGACATGCACCTGAATGCCACGAACGTCCAACTTTCATGGCTTCAAGTGCAGGAATTTCAGAACTGAGTAAAGCTCCTACTCGATAGCCTGGCATAGTGTTGTACATCCTCACACGACATCCTAGCAGTGAGATAAATCCCTACCTGGCAGCTTGGCAGAATGAAGTAAATCCCTACCGGCCGGTCCGGCAAAGTATATTTGATTATGGGATGCGTCTTCCACATTTCGCAGAAGAGCTCAACTCGGTGCATGCGCATTAAGAAACACAAATAAGCAATCCAACTCATCCAAATTGACTGCAATCTTCTCGGAAACGGGTTCGTCTGCAAATTGTGGTTTGTGTATGTATGTCAAAGGCATGAGCATCTAATAATAAAATGGCAAAACTTGATCGGTGTTTCACTGCGTCCCAGTCCAATTTATTTTCCAGACTCCCGCCAAGTCTGTGGGAATTAAACCAGAAACCAGACTAAACCAGAACCAGAATCCCTTCATCGGATTGACACTAACCGAGCGCCGAGCGCTTCGGAGCGCACAGGCTGCGTGACATGACGTCACAACCACGTGACTAGCGACTGACCAGCTGTTCCACCGTCGACCGAACATCGGCGTCATATATGTATCATCCTAAAACCTTTCTTTTCAACAACAAATGAGCGTGCTTCACAGACGACACTGTGGTGAAAACTGCTGACAACAAACAGAAAAGACGAGGTTTCTATCCGAGCGAAACAAATGCGACTTGAAACGAAGCAATGGAAACAAATTAATCCGGTTTCAAAGGCGTGGAAGTCGAGCCGCACTGAGCCGGATCGCCCCCCCCCCCCACGAACTTTTGCCGAACATGCAAGTAGACTTGCTCTGACCTCTCCCACGCACGTAGTCAATGAACTTCAGCTATAGATAACGTGGGTAACTTTGCGAAACAGCGCACATATCACCAGACGGCCGGTGATATGTGCGCACCGGTGATATGTGAGCATATCACCGGTGCCTCGCAGTAGGAGCGTAGCATTTGAAGTTTCCTTTTACACTCTTAGATGTTGGAGTTTATGCGATGATATTGAATGGAATGAATATAGAATAGAATATAATATAATAGAACATTAAATATTGAATATAATAGATATGGAACGTTTCGGTTATTCATAGCGCATTGCCGTAATTCACAGCATTTCCAACCAGAAACGTCCTTCCTTAGAACACGAAATGATATTGTATTTGTCTGCCACTTTCTGCCTGGTGTCTGTTGTCTGTCTGTTGTCTGCATGTTGAACAAATCGGCGGATCAAAGTCCAATGACACTGTGACGGTTGGTAAACATTAATTCAGAGCTATCAATTCGCGGATCGCTCGAGACGATCTCCGTACAGATCCCTGCCAATTGAATACATTATTGAGGAGTCTGACCTGCTAAGAGCTCACCCCAGTGGAGCAGAACGAAGCGGCACCGAATAAAGAGCACTGATTGCCTCATAGCTTCGCAGATTGCTTCCTTACCACATTAGCTTTCCGCGGGGTATCTGTCATGGCTAATGTTTCTGACACCGGATTCGGCGGTATATATATAATATATATATATATATATATATATATATATATATATGCATATATATATATGTATGTATGTATGTATATTCATTTGCATATACATAAATATATATATATATATATATATATATATATATATATATATATATATATATATATATCCTTGCTTGTGTGCATTCGTGTGTATGTTTGTGTGGGTGTGTGGTGTATGTACGTGTGTGTGCAATGCTGGCGGAAGTGCATGCACTTCGAATATTACTGCACACGTCTTTGGCACAGTGCAATTTAAGCTCAGATCCGTGCTTAAATATTCGACAGACGAAATCGACTTCGGCAGCAGTGCCTCTAACGTCGGCATAGGCTCATCGGAAACGATCCATATGATCCGCTTCAGATGAAGTTAATTGCACGGCTTTGCCGAAGCCGGACTCGGACCACGCACTGTGTACTAACATCACATCCAAGTACCCTTCTGCCGAACTGCAAGTACTTCAATCGAGAACAGAGACTGCGAGTACTTCAAGAGCAGAACAAAGGCTGGAAGCACTTCAATGGGATAACAGAGAAAGACTGCAAGTATTTCAATGGAGAACAGATACTGCGAGTACTTCAAGGGAAGACAGAGGCTGTGAATCCTTCAAGGGAGATCAGAGACTGCGAGTATTTTGAGAGCAGGGACTGCGAGTACTTCAGTGGCAGAATAGAGACTGTGAGCACTTCAGGAGGTTGTCGGCCCGGTCATGCAGATTCCCGCAGGCTGAATGGTCGGTTGGTTGGTTATTGGTTTTACGACACATTGACCGCCGAGTCATGTAGCGTCGCTAATCTCTCACTCCGATTGGCAGCGGGCGAAGAGCAGCGACAGGTGAGACTCGAACCCACAACCTTTCGATTGTGAGACGGGCAACTCACCTCTAGACTACTCGTCCCCTCAGGCTGAACGATCAACGACAAACATAGCGGCATAACAGAGCATGACATAGCGGAGCATATCACAGCAGCATAGCATAGCAAGTCAGCTGCAACCAAGACTTGACCCAGACGTTTTAGGACTTCGAGGAAAAGCAGAAGTTGATGTGCGAAGCAAAAATTGATAGCTTCTAGTCTATTGGGATCTCATTTAGTCGGAAACCTTGCTTAAATTGCTTGCACCCACCCACAAATGACAACGGTATGTGGCGCCCAGTGCGCTTTCATATTCTCTCACTCCCGTTCAACGCCAACAACTCGTCCGGGATACGTTCTTCCGGTTTGAGGCTTGAGAATCCGTTGGACATCAGCCCCCTCCCCTGTTCTCGGCGCAACAGTACCCTCTAGAACAAACATGGTCAAGGTTTGCACGTTTCCCCGAATTTTAACACCACAAAATCGCGTTGCTCGGTGCCTGCCATGCAGTTGTCGCCGCTAACCACCACCAGGACGGAAGCTGAAGGTGGCATCACTCTCACCTGATGATGACGATGAGTCCGTCGAACACGTTGAAGCCGTTCTTGATGTAGCCGTAGAAGCCGTCGGCAATCAGCTTGAGCAGCATCTCGAAGGCGAAGATGGCCGAGAAGATGATGTTGCTCATCTCGACGATGGCGGTGAGCTCCTCCGGCTGGTTGTGGTACTCGACGCCCATGCTGAGCGTGTTGATCATGATGGCCAGCAGGATGCCCTTCTGGCAGTAGGAGTGCTCGATGAAGCGCTTGACGGCGGCGCGGAAGCGCGCCACGCCGGCGCCGACGCGCGGGCAGCGCGGCGGCGCCGGCGCGTCCGACCACTCGCTCGACGCGCACTCGCTGGCGCCGGACGAGTCGTCGCCGCTGGTCCAGCTGGCCGAGTCGCTGGCCGAGTCGGCGCCGGCCGTCGGCGGCGAGCCGAGCAGCAGCGTCGGCGCCGACAGCTGCCGGTCGGCGCGCCGGCGCGAGTCGAGGCGGCGCGCCACCGCCAGCCCGGTGGGCGCGGCGCCCAGCTGCGCGGGCAGCGCGGCACTGAGCGCGCCGCTGATGGCCAGCAGCTCGGTGCAGGTGAGCGGGCCGCGGTCGGCCGACTGGCACACGCGCGGGAACACGGCGCTGCGCAGCCGGCGCAGCTGCGCCTCGGCGCGGCACAGCTCGGCGCGCAGCTGCGCCGGCATCGCGTCCGCCGCCGCCGCCGCCGCCGCCGTCGCCGGCGGCCACTCGCCGGCGACGGCCGGCGGCGGCAGGATCGGGATCACCACCGGCTTGTTGACGTCGTAGCTGACGCTCTTGGCGCGCCGCTCGGCCGGCCGGGACGCCGCGTCCGGGCTCAGCCGGCTGCACAGGATGCCCGGCGGCTGCAGGTGCTCGTCGGCGCGCTCGGCCGGCTCGCCGCGCCGCTCGCCGCCCGTCGGCGCCGACGGCGCGCCCGCCAGCCCCCGCTCGGCGTCGTCGGCCGGCCGGCGCGGCGTCGACAGCGCGTCCACGTCGGACACCTCGGGGCTGGCGCGCGGCGCCCACTCGTCCAGCTTGCCGTCGCAGTAGTGGTTGTTGTTGCCGGCGCCGCTGTGCCGCCGGCGCCGGCGCAGTCCGAGCGGCGCCGGAGACCAGCGGCGCAGCCGCCGCCACCGCCAGCGCACGCGCCGACGCAGCCGCCGCCACACGTGCGCGATGTAGCGCAGGATCTCGGCGTAGCAGCCGGCGTTCTCCAGCGAGCTGCCCAGCGTCGAGGTGCTCTGGAAGCGCGCGCGCTCCATGCGCATGCGCTCCGTCTCGCGCTTCTTGGTCTCCGAGAACTGGGTGGCGATCACCACCAGGCACAGGTTGATCATGAAGAACGAGCCGATCTGAAACGGAGCGAGCCGGGTGAGCGGCGCACGGCAGCGCGACGGTGTTCTGAGATAGTGCACCGTGGCGCGATGGTGTTCTGAAAATATGCACGGGATGGCGCGACAGAGTTCTGAAATTATCCACGGTAGCGCGACAGTGTTCTGAAATTATGCACGGGATGGCGCGACTGCGTTCTGAAATTATCCACGGTGGCGCGACAGTGATCTGAAACGAGTCACCAGGACGCGACCGTGTCCCGAAACTAGAAGAATGAACTGGAAGCCAGCACGTCGTGGCAGCCTACTTCGATCTCACGTACACAACTTTTTGACTCCCTGATTTGCCCTTCGTGCAACGCGGCAGGCAACACAGGCACCGAATCGCAAGCACTGCTCTAAGGCTGCGTCATTTCAGATCATCTCGTAATTTCGGTGATGTCATCAAAGTTTCGCGGACAGGTGGCAGTTTTAACTTTCATCCGCACTGCGTCCTGTCTTACGACGACTTGTTTCGACATCGGTGCAGAAGTTAGCGCCTTCGGCTCTCTCCAACAGAGATGTGTCCCCGTGGCGAGCCGCCCAGGGTGATTTTACGTGGAGTGGAGGGCGGGATGGCCTTTCACAGCGTACGAATAACAATTCGCCGTCCACTAAATGTGAGTGGTGGGTAATTTCGAGGCGTCCTGAAACATAAAGTCATAAAGTCGTAAAGTCATGAAGTCGTAAAGTCGCAGTCATGAAGTCATAACGTCATAGTGTTTAGACTTAATAAGAACCACAAGAACCCATCCAGTTATGTCTGTAAATGAAAGATACCATAAACCCGCTAAAAAGGCCCACCATAGCCATCATCACATCCTAAAGAAACTATCCACCAACATCCCACACACCTACCAATGCCTATCTACCCTAGCTATCCAGCCCTGTTCCCTTGGTCCCTCTTAACACATGTGGATCGAATGCCCTATCAATAATTTTCAAACTGCATTCATGCCTCCTTAAAGGGGTCTGTGCCATGCACAGACATAGCATACATCCTACCACATCCATCACAAATTAGAACTAAAAAACAAGACTCTTCCGTCTAAAAAAAAGGTGTCCACCCTACTTTTAAATACATTCAATGATGAACTCCCCACAGCATCAACAGTCAGCCAATTCCATTGATCAACAACCTTTTGAATCAAGACCTGTTGTCGCTTAACTGTCCTACACCTCAACTTGTCTAACCTGAATCTATGACCACTATGTGCTATTCTAAACCGAAAAACGTCATTCACCTTGACCGTATCTAGCCTTTCACAACTTTGCACAAGTCAATCATGTCCCCCTTAATTTCCTATACTTCAATGATTACCATGGAAACATTTCAGTCGCCTGAAAGTGCAAGTGAGATAAACAAAGATGAGAGTCGGCACTGGGGACATACAATATCGAGACATCGCTTGGTCACTGAGTTAACGGTCAATCATGTGTCACTTCAGTGCGCGTAAAGACAACGGCGGCCGCGTAGAGGGGGCTCGACGCAGAGAAGACGAGTACGCTGAAGAAGACCGGTCCGAGATATCACGACTGGCGATTCAATGGAACGAAGAGTTAATTGATTCCGCTTTGAATGCCCCTCAATGAGCTACGTTAATGCATGCAGTGGGCTGCGTTGTCCCAATAGTCTTACGATAAGCCGTTGGCAAGAACTTATTGATGTTCTAATGTTACCTCGTCCCGTCTCGGGGGGTCTTCAACCGCCCCCCTCCTCATGTTTTTCGCGGATAATGGACGGACGGCGCGCGGCAGCGCCTCGAAATTTGACATACCTTTTTCCACATCAATTTGGCACGCTGATTCAAATTTTTTTAGTCAGGTCATCTAGGGTCAACGAGTTAGTCAAGGTCAAGTGAGGTCACCTCCAAAAAAGTTCAACCAGTCGTCACGCTTTAACGGATACAGATATTGTAATGAAACTTTCAGCGTTTGCTTATCTTTAGGGATGCAAGAAAACGTATGAGTGGAATTTTTGTTTTGTTTTTGGCTACATATAAATTTTGCTTATTTGCCAAATTGCAGTTCAAATAGAGGATTCTGGCTAAAGTAAGCATTTTTTATTAGGGAAAGTTGACTTCCAACAACGTTTCTCGGTCTGCCCCCATTGGAAAAGAAAATTAAACTTGAAAACGCAAAATTACATTTCAAAAAATTGGACAAAAAATAAAGCCCTGGTCGATTTTGCTGCCAATTTCTCATTCCAATAATTTTTTCATATATGCCCGAAAATGAACTCCCCAGAGCCAAAAGCATAATGTAAGTCGTGAAAAGTCGTGAAAATCTAGCCCCTTGGTGATGTCACTTTTGGTGGGAAATTGTTTTTGGGGGTAGACCCGGACCCTACTCGTCGAGCGCTTTCCGATGACACAACTTTAGTTTTCGTGCGATGCCTAGTTTGGATTTTAGAGGCGAGTTACTAACGACCCCCCACCCCCCACGAGACTGGGTGTGAGGATCTGACCGGAAAGACGGCACGGGTTAGTGATTAGGGTTTGGGGGCGCATCGACTGCATTGGCTACAAAGCGCCCATTTGCTCTCATGCTCTGACGTCCCGCAGATTTATGGATAGTAGTACAACTAAACTAACCGCGTAAGTTCTCCAGAACGAAGAGCCCAGAGCGTTTTGTTTTGCTGGCGGCCGGCTTCTGTAACCAGGCTCCCTTCGACGGCAGCAATCATGTGGCGGAGCGTACAAATCTACGACGTACTGTTCACGTACTACGTCTGCCGTCTGTGTCGCGACTCCTCAACAACCGCCGTCGATTTGTATGATAATCTGCCCGTCGCAATGGCCTATGCAAAACCTGTACACGTGCCGCCCAGACTGACAGCTCCGCCACCAGCCATCTAAGTCCCCATCCTATAAACACTACAAGGGCATTATCTGGCGTGGTGTGGGGCCTTACGCAGATTACATCACCCCGCTCTGCCAGACGGTGAGACCGCAACTCACTACAATGAGCAGCACGAAGTAGATGAAGTCCCAGAAGCTGTGCGCGTCCTGGATGTAGTACATGATGTCGGTCCATCCCTCCAGACTGATCACCTGCGGCAGAGGAAGCCGTCAGCGAGCCGCCGCCGGCTGTTTGAGGCACACTGGGCAGCACGGTGTTTGAGGAGCACTGGGGAGCATGGTGTTTGAGGAACACTGGAGAGCATGGTGTTTGAGGAACACTGGAGAGCATGGTGTTTGAGGAGCACTGGGATAATAGTGTTTGAGGGGCACTCGGGAGCAGGACGTTTGAGGCCCAATAAGGAGCATGGTGTTTGAGGAACACTGTGGAGCATGTTGTTTGAGGAAAACACTATGGAGCATGGTGTTTGAGGAACACTGGGGAGCATGGTGTTTGAGGAACACTGTGGAGCATGGTGTTTGAGGAACACTGGGAGCATAGGTGTTTGAGGAGCACTGGGGAGCAGTTTGAGGAATATGGAGCATGGTATTTGAGGAACACTGGGGAGCAGGGTGTTTGAGGAGCACTGTGGATCAATGTATGAGGACACTGGATGTGTTTGAGGAGCACTGGGGAGCAGAACGCAGTCGACGCCGGTCCGCTCAGCACCATGACCATAACCGTTCAGACGTGCTGCCATATACGTTGCCATACATACGTTGGTTGGTTATTGGTTTTGCGACACATCGACCGTTGAGTCATGTAGCGTCGCCTATCTCTCACGCCGATTGGTCGCGGGCGAAGAGTAGCGACAGGTGAGACTCGAACCCACAACCTTTCGATTGTGAGACGAGCAACTTACCCCCAGGCTACTCGTCCCCTCCCTGCCATACATATGTGACGCCATCATAATGACCGCGGCGGATCGCGACAAGCCACCGGAACTCAGAACGCAGAGGACATTCCAGCTGTGGTCACCACGCAGAGCTGACCATGGACACAGCGCGATGACGTCCAGCAACCAGAACATAACTACCATACAGAGCTGACCATGGACACAACGCGATGACGTCCAGAAACCAGAGTATGGCCAACGTACAGAGCATGGCCACCATACATAGCATGGCCACCATACAGAACATGGCACTACAGAAATGACCACCATACAGAATGGTCACCGCAACATGAATAACAGAACATGGCCACCATACAGGACATGGCCACCATACATATCATGGCCACCATACAGAGCATGACCACCATACAGAACATGGCCACCATACATAACATGACCACGATACAGAACATGGCCACCATATAGAACATGGCCACCATACATAACACGGCCACCATACGGAGCATGGCCACCATACATAGATGACCACGATACAGAACATGGCCAACCATGCAGAACATGGCCACCATACATAGCATGGCCACCATACAGAACATGGCCACCATACAGAACATGGTCACCGTACAGAACATGGCCACCATACAGAACATGGTCACCGTACAGAACATGGACACCATACAGAATATGGCCACCATACGGAACATGGGCACCATACAGAACATGGCCACCATACAGAACATGGCCACCATACAGAACATGGCACCATACAGAACATGGCCACCATACAGAACATGGCCACCATACAGAACATGGCCACCATACAGAACATGGCCACCATACAGAACATGGCCACCATACAGAACATGGCCACCATACAGAACATGGCCACCATACAGAGCATGGCCACCATACAGAGCATGGTCACCATACAGAACACGGTCGTACAGCGCCAACCAGTGGCCACGGACATAGCGATGACGTCCCGCACGTCCGACCCCACCGCTGGGCAACGCAGTTGAGTCTCTATGGCTATTTATAGGCGAATAGGCCCCAGCTGGACTGCACGACGTTCCAATGTCAATGAGGATGACGAAATATACCACATTATTAAAATTACTACCAAACTATAGGAGTACAAAATTACTACCAAATAAAAAAGATAATTATAAACATTATTGCTACCAAATCAGAAAGATTACAGCCAAACTATAGGCTGTGCATTCCAAAAGTAGGCAAGCCCGAAGCTACACAAGAGGGAATTACTCAGCTATACTCGATAGGGGGTATTCCCCGACCCGCCGGCAATTCATTTCCAAAGCACATGACCCTCCAGCAGGCGCCGCAGCCGGGCCCGCGCAGCGTCGCCGCTCACCAGGAATATGGCCACCCAGGCGAGGCCGATGTTGTCGAAGGACATGGCGCCCTGGAAGGGGTTGCGGTCGCCGGCCCTGCACTCGCTGTAGTACTGGTTCCAGTTGACGCACGACGTGCCGGTGGGCGCGTTGGAGCGGTTGGGCCGGGCGGCCGCGGCGCACTCGGTCTCTGCGGACAGACGCGCGGCGCACTCCCGTCGTGACGCGGTGCGGGCTGCTGTCGCCGGCTAGATTCAGGGCCGTCAGTGACAGGGCTACCAGTGTCGGGGTTGTCAGTGAACAGGCTACCGGTGACAAGGATACCAGTGACAGGGATACCAGTGATAGGGCTACCAGTGACAGGGCTACCAGTGACAGGGCTACCAGTGGCAGGGCTACCAGTGACAGGGCTACCAGTGGCAGGGCTACCAGTGGCAGGGCTACCAGTGATAGGGATACCAGTGACAGGGTTGCCAGTGACAGGGCTACCAGTGATAGGGCTACCAGTGATAGGGATACCAGTGATAGGGCTACCAGTGGCAGGGCTACCAGTGACAGGGCTACCAGTGATAGGGCTACCAGTGGCAGGGCTACCAGTGACAGGGCTACCAGTGACAGGGCTACCAGTGATAGGGCTACCAGTGGCAGGCCCAGTGGCAGGGCTGCCAGTGACAGGGATACCAGTGATAGGGCTACCAGTGACAGGGCTACCAGTTGTAGGCCCATCAGTGACAGGGCTACCAGTGACAGGGTTGCCAGTGACAGGGTTGCCAGTGACAGAGCTACCAGTGACAGAGCTACCAGTGACAGGGCTACTAGTGATAGGACTGTCAGCAGCATGACCGTCAGTGACAGGGATACCAGTGATATGTTCAGTGGTCTGATGAGGCACAATTCAGCACAGTGCATTGAAGTTTGGGGCACGCACTCCATATTTGGCAAAGGAGCCCGATTTCGGAAAGATGATGGGAAATATCGGGTGAAATGGATTCCCAGACACACACACACACACACACACACACACATATATATATATATATATATAAAAAAATATATATATATATATATATATATATATATATAATATATATATATATATATATATATATATATATATATGTACCAATATTGGAGGAGCTATGTTCGTGATCTGGCTTCTGTGCTAAATATGGAGCACGCGTCACAAATTTCAATTCATTATGCCGAATTGCTGAAATTGGTTTTCCTTGTTTCTGAAATTCCTGCATTTCCACATAAAACGCCAATAACACAACACGTGACAATGTCAAGGGTACGACCCAATGACGGAGGTGCTGAACGTCTCATGCAGGACCCCCATCACGTGTGCTAATGGAAATAGCATGGCTCAACAGACTTCGCCAGTTGGGCAGACTCACTGTTGATTTTGGTGGGCGGCAGACTTCGCCAGTTGGGCAGACTCACTGTTGATTTTGGTGGGCGGCAGACTTCGACACGTGTGCAGTCCGTTGTCCTTCTCCAGCGAGCAGATGTAGTCCTTCTCCTGCTCCGAGGTGCGGTAGTAGGACGACACCGAGCTGCGGCAGGTCGGTACATTGGTGGTACATCGGTACATTGGTACATTAGTGGCGCGTATGGCCCAACCTGGCCTGGGCGGAAACGATCTATAGCAGCTCGTGGCACGACATACGGATGCACTATATAGACATAATACATTAGAATGCTCTCAATCAATTATGTTCAATCCTCTCAATCGGCTGAATGTAGAATGTCCGTTACACAAAGTACTATTAAGCAAAAGTTGTTGGACAAGGAGGTGCCGAGTTAATTTTGAATGCTAGTTGCCGCAGATGCATAGACAATGCCGACAAGAAAATAGTAGTGTCGTTTCAGTATGGTAGTTGTGTAAAGGATCGAGGAAGATTGCTCATCTGATGGCTCGTATAACACTCCTTGAATCCCGACCTGCGTATATCTGTATGAAATTAAGTTCACTTATGGAAGGGGCATTCAGTTTGGTGTATTTATGCCGAGCTTCCAAAGGGCTTCCCAATGGGTTAGGCGGTGGTGTCAATGGTGGTGTCAGTGGTGTCAGTGGCGTTAGTGGTGTCAGTGGTGTCAGTGGCGTCAGTGGTGGTGGTGTCAGTGGTGGAGGTGCGGCGGTGGCGGCTCCATTGGTCGCTGCGCAGTTTTCGCAGCGGAGCTGATTGGTCAGTCCGACAACAAGCGCCACTGTTCTCAGGTCTGCAGGGTCTGCAAGCGACTCAGGTCCAGAGGCGTAACCAGGAGAGCCCCTAAAGCTATACCTGATCCGGCAGGAACTCGTGGAATTTGCACACCAACCCACAACTTCTTGTCGCGCTTCGTGCGCCGAAATAATTGGCCATCATATCATATGGGCGTTATATAACCAGTAGCAGTTGATGCGCCCTTAAGCCCAAATAATCAACCAATCAATCGGCCATCAAATCATATTTTCTGGTGGTCCCCCTTCAGAAACTTCTGGGTGCGCTACTGTTCGGGCCAAGTATAAGTGTGTGCTGCGCCATGTCGCATGTGATCTGTGCCACACAGTTGTGTTGCTTACTGTTTGCGTGCATTGTATGTTCGGTAAACACATGGTGTGTAGTAATATGTGCTAACATGTATACCTAGTAAAAAGGAATATATTGTCATTGTTATCACTGTAGTTTTTCCAAGATCGCATGACCCTGGGCTGTTGAATGCCGTTTTGTTTCTTCAAATCGGCCTATTTGCTTCCGAGCTTTGCATTTTTTATCAGCTCTGTCTGGTACGACCATGACCGTCATGGGCGGGGATGGCCGAGTGGTTAAGGTGTCGGGCTATGGGTACCAAAGGTCTCGGGTTAGACTCTAGCGCCACTCAAGACATTTCCCAATCCCGAGGCCCACCGGCGAAACAGTGTGGGCGGCGCCATTAGCCGTGAATGTGCATAAAGTGTGTCGTGAACCAACCAATAAATAAACAATAAACAAACCATGACCGTCCTATCCCCCCCCCCTTCACCTCACCAGACGACATTTGCAAAACGTCCCGCATAACACATGTGAATAACACATGTTTTGGATGGAATGATGTAATGCAATTGGATGTACACATACATACCGGGCTTTACACATACCAGGTTTCCATTATAATCCACGATGCTGCACACAGCTGCTTGCTCACCACCCGAGTCATCCACTTGAACTTCACCTTGCATGGCTGATGAACCACGGCGCTTTCTCACATGACACGCTACCACCTCACGTTTGCATGGTTCAAATAGGAGGAGTAATGGCCGACATTTCAGCTCTCACCTGCGCTGCACTACTTGGCTTTGACCTGTGTCCGGATTCGGCACACTTGGCATCGGGTACCTCCATTATGCAGCACGCTTCATCTGTGCACAATAACTTCACACCATGGCCTTTGATGACTTTTCACCAACGCGTTGCCGAGAGAGTCACATTTTCCAACGATTCACACTTTACAGCTTTGATGTTGCCCTGTGAACTTAATACGAACCTAAATCGTAATTTCTTAAGTGCTGTGAGATCGCACTCAAGAGCGCTGTCGAGTGTCGTTTGAATTTGTTAAATTCTGCCTAACCGTTTTTGAGATAAGCAGGGGTCAACATTTGTGCCCCTCCCCCCCCCCCACACACACAGTGTGCGGCTGAGGAGCCAGGTCAATGCCAGGTTAATACCTACATCGGATCAACTAGCATTGCTAAAACAACATTTTGTGGCTTTAATAGTCACACCAAAATGTGATCAGTCTCAGTACTTCGATTTTTTTCAATAATAAACTACCAGTTATTTTAGTGGAGTGGGCGGGGGCTGTTCGCAAATTTTCGCCTCGTACTGCAAAAATGCTACACCGACGTCCAATTGAAATTGTCTTGTACGTCCATCGCCCACCCAGCAACCGAAAAATAACACGTGTGATCGTGAACTAATACGAACGACACTTCGTTCATGGCAACTGCAATCACGACACAAGACAGTTTCGTAGAACAACATGTAGTGCCTGCTAACAGCGTGTGGGATACAGCGCCCTAGCATGCAGTCGCAGCCACAACACTTGAGTACCGGCAGAACCAGTAAGATCACTGTAACGTCTTAGCCACCGCCCTGATCGTATTGCCGCAACCACTACACTGAGCGTACCACCGGAACCACTACACTGACCGTACTGTCAGAACCACAAAATTGACCGCACTGTCAAAACCACTAAACTGACCGCACCACCGGAACCACTACACTGACCGCACTGTCAGAACCACAACATTGACCGCACTGTCAAAACCATTAAACTGACCATACCACCGGAACCACTACACTGACCGCACTGTCAGAACCACAACATTGACCGCGCTGTCAAAACCATTAAACTGACCGTACCATCGGAACCACTGCACTGAACACTCAGTCTTAGCCACTGCCCGCGGGGCGCTTTCACTCGCAAAAACAGCAGCTATAGAATGTGTCCAGTGATCAGTCGTCAGCGACTAGTGACCAGTGAACTGACACCGATTACCTGACCCCAGTTATAGATCCTTCTTTACGCGCAACACGACCAGGCAGAATTCAGCGATTCCGAACGTTCTGGAGACGACGACCGCCGGAGTTCAGTAAGAAGCTGCGCCAGTGACGGATCGCGTTCGTTGCGCGGCAGTTGGCATGGCAACACATCGACACTATCCCGGCACGACCGGAGAAAGTCCTCTACAATGTGTCACATGAGAGACAGAGCTGCGTCCGCGGGGAGGCCATGGCGAGGGAGATTCGTCTTGCTGGTAGTTAATGAAAAGTCACACGAGGGAAAATTCGTGTGCAGGGGAACGCTGTGATGAGAGAAGTTTACTTCTGCTCGATTCATTGATTTTCCGGTTATTTTTGGTTGGTTTCCTTCGGCGCCCAGAAGACATGCGTTGGTTTAATCGCCTGGATTTACCTACTTGGCGGAAAATTAGCCCACCACAACAGCAAACTCATCACAAACTAGAGGTCAAGCATCAAGAGCGTCAAAGGTCAGGGGCCAAGTATCCGACAGACCTGAGCAGCAGCGTATGACGGCAGCCGGCGGAGCAACACTACCTGGGTGGGGCGGGGACGGCCGATTGGTTAAAGTACTGGGCTCTGGGTACAAAAGGTCCTGAGTTCGACACTAGCGCAGCTCTGGACATTTCCTGAACCCGCGGCTCAGCGACGAAACAATGTGGACGGGGCCATCAGCCGTGAATGTGCATAAAGTGCGTAGTGAACCACTCAATAGACAAACAGCACTACCTGGGTAGATGGTGCAAAATCAATATCGACTGTTTCAGTTGGATTGCCGACGAATTTCTGCCTTCATGAGAGGATTCAAATGTTTTCATTCACCGCACTTGCCTTCTCAATACTGTTATGCTTTGCGGACTTATTACTTAACCCCAGCAGATAAGAGATATATATTTATATATATATATATATATATATATATATATATATATATATATATATATATATATATATATATATATGTGTGTGTGTGTGTGTGTGTGTGTGTGTGTATACGCTACACATATATATGTACATATATATGTACATATATACATATATACACCAGGCGTCAGCTTCGGCACTATAATATTGCTCTAAGATAGTTAAAAGTACAGGAAAGTGTAGCTTTCTTTCCAGCCGGATGTTCGGAGAGGCAGAATCTGTTTGTTCTGGGCGAGATCGACCGGTGCCACTACAGCCGCTGCTGTGCGGCAGGAACTCCTCTAGGTCAGAGGCGGCAAATCAGATTGAGCCACTAATTGAGCTTCGCTCTCCCGATTGCCGACAATCAATTGGCGATCTGGTCTGGCCAGCTGCCAGGTAGGAACAACTGCCTCCAGTGGTGGCTCACATATCCGTGTAACAGTCACCTGTGCTACCACACATCCCCGCATAACAGCCTGCCGCGCTTCCTCACATCCCCGCACAAATATTCCTCCCGCGCTTATTCACATCCCCAAACAACAGCCTCCCGCGCTTCCGCACTTCCCCGCACAACATCCTCCAGCGCTTCCGCACATCCCCGCACAGCATCCGCCCGCGTTTCCGCACATCCCCGCACAGCATCCGCCCGCGCTTCCGCACATCCCCGCACAGCATCCGCCCGCGCTTCCGCACATCCCCGCACAGCATCCGCCCGCGCTTCCACACATCCCCGCACAGCATCCGCCCGCGCTTCCGCACATCCCCGCACAGCATCCGCCCGCGCTTCCACACATCCCCGCACACAGCCGCCCGCGCTGTCCCACATTCCCGCGAGCCGACACCAGTCAGCCGCAGCGGGCAGAGCTAGTTACTATTGCCACGGTTTGCGCGGGCTCACCAGTCCACATCCGGACAGGACAGGACAGAAACAGAGGCCAGAATTGGGCAGGGAGGAACTTGTGCGGCGTTGGCCCGCTGTACCGCTGAAGCCCGGCAGCGTTAGAGAGAGAGAGAGCGAGAGAGAAAGAGAGAGAGAGAGAGAGAGAGAGAGAGAGAGAGAGAGAGAGAGAGAGAGAGAGAGAGAGAGAGAGAGAGAGAGAGAGAGAGAGATATATATATATATATATATATATATATATATATATATATATATATATATATATATATATATATATATATATATATATATATATATATATATATATATATATATATATATATATATATATATATATATATATATATATATATATATATATATATATATATATATATATATATATATATATATATATATATATATATATATATATATATATATATATATATATATATATATATAGAGAGAGAGAGAGAGAGAGAGAGAGAGAGAGAGAGAGAGAGAGAGAGAGAGAGAGAGAGAGAGAGAGAGAGAGAGAGAGAGAGAGAGAGAGAAGAGAGAGAGAGAGAGAAAGAGACAGAGACAGAGACAGAGACAGAGACAGAGACAGAGACAGAGACAGAGACAGAGACAGAGACAGAGACAGAGACAGAGACAGAGACAGAGACAGAGACAGAGACAGAGACAGAGACAGAGACAGAGACATAGACATAGACAGAGACAGAGACAGAGACAGAGAGAGAGAGAGAGTGCATTCTTCATTCCCCCACCTCATATTCAAAATCGGCAGTACATTCTTCATTTCGACTATCTGAACACGGTCTTGACATTGACAGACCAACGCACGGTCGCACAATTGCAGATTCCCGACGAGCCCGCAGGGCACTATCGTCTAAAGCCCGACCACAGTGCTTCCTGAACGTCGCTCCTCCCCGAGCAAGCTGAAGCCTATGCCGTGCGGAGTGACGCGTCAAGAGGCAGGCGAAGGGCGGGGATGGCCGAGTGGTTAAGGTGTCGGGCTATGGGTACCAAAGGTCCCGGGTTCGACACTAGCGCCGCTCAGGACATCTCCCAATCCGGCGGCCCACTGGCGAAACAGTGTGGGCGGCGCCATTAGCCGTGAATGTGCATGAAGTGTGTCGTGAATTAGCCAATAAACAACAAGAGGCAGGCAGGCGGAGGCAAGTGCGGTGAGACACACGCGTTGTGCGTCGCGCTGTGGTGTGTCGCGCTGTCGAGTGTCGCGCTGTGGTGTGTCGCGCTGTCGAGTGTCGCGCTGTGGTGTGTCGCGCTGTGGAGCGGCGCGCTGTCGAGTGTCGCGCTGTCGAGTGTCGCGCTGTGGAGCGGCGCGCTGTCGAGTGTCGCGCTGTGGAGTGTCGCGCTGTGGTGTGTCGCGCTGTGGAGCGGCGCGCTGTCGAGTGTCGCGCTGTGGTGTGTCGCGCTGTGGAGCGGCGCGCTGCCGAGTGTCGCGCTGTGGTGTGTCGCGCTGTGGTGTGTCGCGCTGTGGAGCGGCGCGCTGTGGAGTGTCGCGCTGTGGTGTGTCGCGCTGTGGTGTGTCGCGCTGTCGAGTGTCGCGCTGTGGTGTGTCGCGCTGTGGTGTGTCGCGCTGTGGTGTGTCGCGCTGTGGTGTGTCGCGCTGTGGTGTGTCGCGCTGTGGAGTGTCGCGCTGTCGAGTGTCGCGCTGTGGTGTGTCGCGCTGTGGAGTGTCGCGCTGTGGTGTGTCGCGCTGTGGAGTGTCGCGCTGTGGAGTGTCGCGCTGTGGTGTGTCGCGCTGTGGTGTGTCGCGCTGTGGTGTGTCGCGCTGTGGTGTGTCGCGCTGTGGTGTGTCGCGCTGTGGAGCGGCGCGCTGTGGAGTGGCGCGCTGGGGAGCGGTGCGCTGTGGTGTGTCGCGCTGTGGAGTGTCGCGCTGTGGAGTGTCGCGCTGTCGGGTGTCGCGCTGTCGAGTGTCGCGCTGTGGAGCGGCGCGCTGTGGAGCGGCGCGCTGTGGAGTGTCGCGCTGTGGTGTGTCGCGCTGTGGAGCGGCGCGCTGTGGTGTGTCGCGCTGTGGAGTGTCGCGCTGTCGAGTGTCGCGCTGTGGTGTGTCGCGCTGTCGAGTGTCGCACTGTGGAGCGGCGCGCTGTGGAGTGTTGCGCTGTGGTGTGTCGCGCTGTGGAGCGGCGCGCTGTGGTGTGTCGCGCTGTGGAGTGTCGCGCTGTCGAGTGTCGCGCTGTGGTGTGTCGCGCTGTGGAGCGTCGCGCTGTGGTGTGTCGCGCTGTGGAGTGTCGCGCTGTCGAGTGTCGCGCTGTGGTGTGTCGCGCTGTCGAGTGTCGCACTGTGGAGCGGCGCGCTGTGGTGTGTCGCGCTGTGGTGTGTCGCGCTGTCGAGTGTCGCGCTGTGGTGTGTCGCGCTGTCGAGTGTCGCGCTGTGGAGCGGCGCGCTGTCGAGTGTCGCACTGTGGAGCGGCGCTGTCGAGTGTCGCACTGTGGAGCGGCGCGCTGTGGAGTGTCGCGCTGTGGAGTGTCGCGCTGTGGAGCGGCGCGCTGTCGAGTGTCGCGCTGTGGAGCGGCGCTGTCGAGTGTCGCACTGTGGAGCGGCGCGCTGTGGAGCGGCGCGCTGTGGAGCGGCGCTGTCGAGTGTCGCACTGTGGAGCGGCGCGCTGTGGAGCGGCGCGCTGTGGAGCGGCGCGCTGTGGAGCGGCGCGCTGTCGAGTGTCGCGCTGCTGCCGAGTGTCGCGCCGAATGAAGGTGACCCCCCCCCCCGCCGTCGGCGGAGCCTCCCCCAGTCCAGAGCAGAGCACGCAACCGGGCACGTGGCAGGTCACGCGTCTGGGCGCGCAGCACGGCACGCATAGTTGCGTTTGCCTTCAACGTGCAGAGCCGGCCAGACGTGGAGAAGATGTAGTAAAGTCTCTAGAAATGTACTGTCTTGACCGTAAAATATGTACACTGACATAGTGCCATGCTGCCGGTCGGCAACTGTGGGTGCTGTGACCCCGCAAGCCAGCCGATCTGCCACGTCCCGTAACGGTCAGCTGTTTCCCACTCGGCCGGTCGACGCTGTCGCCGAGCTGCGACCGGAAACCTAGAATCGGCGCTTTTCCGGCCGATGCCCGGCAACCGTGACGTGGGCTTTCGTCGCCCGGTAGCGGCCGTACCCCACGAACCACCTCTGCTGGTTGGAGCTGTCTGGACTGTCGAGCGGTGCGGGCCTGTCGCGCGGTCGGTCGCGTGTACAAATTAATAACTGTATTTCGATCTAAAAATTTAGAGCTGTGATTGGTTGCTGTCGGCTGTCGTCCTGGAACATTATTGCGTGCGTCTGTGTGCGAGTGTTACCATATATTCGCTCCACCTTCTGCACAATACATCGTGCCGAGAACATTGAACTTTTGCAACCGGAGTGACGCGGACGCGAGGTCGAAACCCTGGGCTATTCACACCTATACAGAGTCCCAAAATACTTGTCTACAAAGATGCTAAGAGTCAACGCAGAGGGCACCGTGTCAGGGGTCTGATACGCCACAGTGTGATGTGGCGAACGCTGAGCACAGTGCCAGCTGGGAGCTGGCGCAGAAGTGCGCCGAGTGTAGAGAAGTCTGCCTTCTGGCTGACAGAAAGCAAGACACCGAACGAATTCAGGTCTGGACTGAACATGCAGCTTGAGCCCCAGCACAGTCTGGGCCCATAAAAGTGCATTCAACACTGCACAGGCATGGATTCAAATACTGCCTGCAGTGCGGACCAGTGCCAAATGTAAAATATGATTCATTAAAAAAATAATGCAGTGGGATACGCATCTACTGTGCGACAGCTGTTCGTTCTAGTAGATGGCAACATCCGACATTCAAGCATCAATCACACTTTAAGTTCATGCAATCATAACTTAGTAAACATCTCGTTTTCGGACTGGATTCTAGACACAAACCATCACTATGCATATGCCTCTGTGGGGTAGTACGGTATATACAAAGCGAGTAGCATGGCCGGAAGCATGTCTGAGAATTAATGTGCTGACAGCATGCAGTCGCCCACGGAATAACCCGGAACATAAATAGCTCGATACAGCGGTGCTCTTGGTTGCCGTTCAGCTTGTTATATCAGCACTCTTGATTACGGTTCAGCGCGGGTCAGAAGTACTTTTGGTTACGGTTCAGCTCTGTACATTGGTACCTTTGGTTACGGTTCAGAAAGGTATGCCGGTACCCTTAGTTACGACTCAGCGCGGTACAGCGGTACTCTTGATTACGTTTCAGCGCGGTTCGGCGGTACTCTTGTCTACGGTTCAGTACTGTACAGCAGCACCCTTGGTCACAGTTCGGCTCTGTACACTGGTACCTTTGGTTCCGGTTCAGCGCGCTACAGCGGTACTCTCTTGGCCACGGTTCAGTCGGCGTGTCGGAAGCGCACCACATCCCGGGAACAGATTACCATGTAACACGCACTGGCGTACTTTAGGACCAAGAGAAAAACGGCAGTGTCGCCTTTCAGCTCGAGTAACAGCCGGCGAGAAAAACCTGCCTTGGCGACGTGACCATTGAAGGCGACCCACCCCGCGCCGTCGTCGGAGCCTCTCCGAGACGACCTCTAATTAGAGCTTCTCCGTCGACGATCGATCCGACGGGTCGCAATTTGCCCCGGGGCGGTAGGAGGTGTTTTCGCCAGCTAATTGTGCACGAGCCAGGTCGATGCTAATCACATGACAGGGCGCAGGTGGCGGCACAACAAAATAATGACACACGGGCGTGCCCACGGAGGCACGGCGCGTCCTGTGTGGCGACCTGTGTGGCGACCTGTGTGGCGACCTGTGTGGCGACCTGTGTGGCGACCTGTGTGGCGACCTGTGTGGCGACCTGTGGCGACCTGTGTGGCTGGTGGCGACCTGTGTGGCGACCTGTGTGGCGACCTGTGTGGCGACCTGTGTGATGGTCTGTGTGGCGACCTGTGTGGCGACCTGTGGCGACCTGTGTGGCGACCTGTGTGTGGTCTGTGTGGCGACCTGTGTGGCGACCTGTGCGTGCGACCTGTGGTTTCGACCTGTGTGGCGACCTGTGTGTGACTGTGGATGTGTGTGGCGACCTGTGTGGCGACCTGTGTGGCGACCTGTGTGGCGACCTGTGGGCGTGGCGACCTGTGTGGCGACCTGTGTGGCGACCTGTGTGGCGACCTGTGTGGCGACCTGTGTGGATGGTCCGTGTGGCACCTTTGGCGCCTGTGTGGCGACCTGTGTGGCGACCTGTGTGGATGGTCTGTGCGCTGGAGGCTGGCTGCGATCAGCGGGAAACATTCGACGTCGTGGCGCCTTCGTCATCCCCGGAACACGCCAACCAGAACAGTGGGGACGAGTAGCCTGAGGGTAAGATGCTCGTCTCGCAATCGAAAGGTTGTGGGTTCGAATCTCACCTGCCGCTACTCTTCGCTCGCGACCAATCGGCGTGAGAGATTGGCGACGCTGCATGACTCAACGGTCGATGTGTCGTAAAACCAATAACCAACCAGCCAACCAGAACAGTACTAAATCGGTGTTTTGTCCGGGCAAACTTTAAGATATTGTTCCCACGTATTCGTGTCATGGCAACGGAAGAGCTTCGAGCTCTTTTACGACGCATTCGACTGCCAAGTCGTACAGCATCGTCAGCCTCTCACGCCGATTGGTCACAGACGGACTCGGCAATCCCGCCGGGTATGGGATTCGAACGCACAATCTTGCGATCAGCAGTCCGACGCTCTACCAACTGAGCTACCGCGGCCCCCGCCACGTCACTGGCGGATTAATGTCCAGTGCCGGCTGCTGGACCTGTGCGACCACCCGACCTGGCTATATATAAAGCAATTGGGATCCAATCTCAATTTGTCCACCGCCACTTAGGAATATCAAATGACGAGCTCAGATTTAGAAACATCAGCCTCTCTTGTTTGAACAATTGCGTCGCGCGGTGTACACCAATTGCATGCCGCTTCCCGAGCTGTTCAGCTTTGGCTGCCGTTTCGCGTAGGCGCTGGAGCGGAAAATTCAGCGTCAGCATCCGATGTGGAAGCTTTTTCCTTCCCAAACCAAGGCTATTTTAGTAGCGTTATAGCGGGCATGGAAGCCGCGTTCTCTTCGAGCGTCGGACGTCTCTGGGGCAGCCCCCAGTGGTGTGTCGATAACATACCAACACGACTGGGGCAGCCCCCAGTGGTGTGTCGATAACGTACCAACACGGCTGGGGCAGCCCCCAGTGGTGTGTCGATAACGTACCAATACGGCTGGGGCAGTCGCCGGCGGTGTGTCGATAACGTACCAACACGGCTGGGGCAGCCCCCAGTGGTGTGTCGATAACGTACCAACACGGCTGGGACAGTCGCCGGTGGTGTGTCGATAACGTACCAACACGGCTGGGGCAGTCGCCGGCGGGGTATCGATAACGTACCAACACGGCTGGGGCAGTCGCCGGCGGTGTGTCGATAACGTACCAACACGGCTGGGGCAGTCGCCGGCGGGGTATCGATAAAGTACCAACACGGCTGGGGCAGTCGCCAGCGTGTGTCGATAACGTACCAACACGGCTGGGGCAGTCGCCGGCGGGGTATCGATAACGTACCAACACGGCTGGGGCAGTCGCCGGTGGTGTGTCGATAACGTACCAACACGGCTGGGGCAGCCCCCAGCGGTGTGTCGATAACGTACCAACACGGCTGGGCCAGCCCTGGTGGTGTGTCGATAACGTACCAACACGGCTGGGGCAGCCCCGGTGGCGTCGATAACGTACCAACACGGCTGGGGCAGCCCCCAGTGGTGTGTCGATAACGTATCAACACGGCTGGGGCAGCCCCCAGTGGTGTGTCGATAACGTACCAACACGGCTGGGGCAGTCGCCGGTGGTGTGTCGATAACGTACCAACACTGCGTTGCGACGTTGATTAACTTGTGCGCGCCATTGGCAAGCAAGTATGAGTAGAGAAGCTCGTTATCGAATCATCCCGCGGAAGGAAGGAGATGTGGCCATGTAGGCTGCACTTCTTGTACAGACAAAAACGTTCTCCAGAAAAACGAGACCGCGCATTCAGGTTGCACATCTGATGCAGTTACTGCGCCGACAAGTTGCACAGTAATTCGTTTTGGAAAGTGATCATTATAGTTCACGGTGAGATGGCCACGGATCAGATTAAGAAGAGCTGATGGGTGCTGTACAAATCAAGGGTCTGCGGTTGTTTCGAACGCCGGGGATATAAAGCACGAAAGCGCTGGCCACACAAACCGATCCAAGAAATTCATGTTAGATGATGGGTATGTGAAACGAATCTCTTAGTTGAAGTATGGACATGGAAGGATGTATAAAGAGGGATGTATATGGAGAAAATGGCATGGAAAAAATTGACCGCGTCCACCTGCCGCCAAGCATTTTCAAGGTGTTCCGGCCCAGAATATTCTGGGTCGAATACCAATAACGCTCCAGAATATTCTGGTTTGTGTGGACAAATACGCAATACATGGATAAGCTTCTATATTGCAGCAGCCATGTCCGCATTTAGTGTTGCTAATATTTCAAACCTTTTGGTACATAAAATAGCCAAACGGCTATATTATTACCCAGTATGACGAGTAATTATATTTATGTCCACAACTTTCGAGCAGATAACGGATTTCTGTCAGCAAACACGACAAGAACAGGGTTTCGGTTTTGTGATGCTCAAATCGGCATCTGGTGTTAATTATGTCCCAAAGATACTGAAACCGCAAGGGAGTCAAATAGTTGGATCATTGCATGACATGATGGTGTTTTCTACTGTGGTGACAATTGCTGAGGCAGTAATGGATTGAAGCTGACAACTATAGCACTACCAAGATAAGCTTCCATTTGGTAGCGCCTAGGCTCGCAACTAATTTTGTATAGGATTCCGAAGGATATGGTACAACAAGATAAATAACCAAATATATTTTTACCCAATAGGATGCTTCTTTTGTTATTGCTTTGCCACTGTGGAGGTTAAATGACTTTACGCCTACAGGTAGAAACATCCGAGTTCTGCTCGTGCTTCCGTTAAGTAGTTCATCATTTGATGGATGGTTCGTTTATTTGACAAATTAAGTAAACCTGCGTGAACTTGAAACCCATACTTATTGCACCTAAATTCACATGTTAATAAGTACATCTTATAAGCTTATTCAACAGACGTTATGCACATCTTTCTCGGGGTTTCCGAAGAGTATTTCTGTATGGATGTATGTAGCATGGCTTCAACAGACCCATACACTATACTTTCTACGTGCGAATTACATTTCCACTAGCTATTGGCATGTGCAAACTATTGCAAACCCAGTGGAAGCACAGTGGAACTATATTGCCTAGATCTAATCGCCTTACGCACGTTCCAGAAGGGAGCTACATTGCTGTTCACTCACTACACAAAATACTCGGGACAGTGTAAATACTGCCATTGATAGGCTGCCTGCTGAAGGTAGACTCTCTGCTACAGGTGGGCTCTCTGCTACAGGTGGGCTCTCTGCTACAGGCAGGCTCTCTGCTGTGGACTGCCTGCTACAGGCAGGCTCTCTGCTGTGGACTGCCTGCTACAGGCAGGCTCTCTGCTGTGGACTGCCTGCTACAGTTGGGTTCTCTGATGTGGACTGCCTGCTACAGGCAGGCTCTCTGCTGTGGACTGCCTGCTACAGTTAGGCTCTCTGCTGTGGACTGCCTGCTACAGTTAGGTTCTCTGCTGTGGACTGCCTGCTACAGTTAGGCTCACTGCTGTGGACTGCCTGCTACAGTTAGGTTCTCTGCTGTGGACTGCCTGCTACAGTTGGGTCTCTGCTGTGGACTGCCTGCTACAGTTAGGCTCACTGCTGTGGACTGCCTGCTACAGTTAGGTTCTCTGCTGTGGACTGCATGCTACAGTTAGGCTCTCTGCTACAGGCGGGCTATCTGCCATAGGCAGGCTCTATGTTGTGGACTGCCTGCTACAGGTAGGCTCTCTGCTACAGGCAGGCTCTCTGCTGTGGACTGTCTAATACAGGAAGGCTCTATGTTGTGGACTGCCTGCTACAGGTAGGCTCTGCTAGGCACAGCAGGCTCTCTGCTGTGGACTGCTAATAGCAGGGCTCTATGCCGTGGACTGCCTGCTACAGGCAGTAGGCTCCCTGCTCCGACTTAGCCGGCTAAAGGCACGACATTCGCCTACTCTGCCACACTGAACAGCTCGTGTCGACACCACTTCAAGCAGCACCACTTAGCCGGCTAATAGGCAGCTAGGCACAAGCAGCACTGCCTAGCCGCCGGCCAATAGGCAGCTAGGTGTCAGCCGCACTGCCTAACCGGCTAATAGGCAGCTAGGCACCAGCCGCATTGCATAGCCGGCCAATAGGCAGCTAGGCACAAGCAGCACTGCCTAGCCGCCGGCCAATAGGCAGCTAGGTGTCAGCCGCACTGCCTAACCGGCTAATAGGCAGCTAGGCACCAGCCGCATTGCATAGCCGGCCAATAGGCAGCTAGGCACAAGCAGCACTACCTAGTCCGCTAACAGGCAGCTAGGCACAAACGGATCGCCAATACCTAGCAATGCCTATGGACGACTACATGGACACTGAGCGAAACTGATAGTAAATTGGTTTCAGAGCTGGACGAGACTCATGCCTGCGACGGATGGTGGTCCAGTCAGCGTGAGCGCGTGATCACGCGATCACGTGATCACACGACACCGCCGAAGCCTATCCACAGGCTGACTGGTAGAGCCGGGTTAGTAGCCGGGTTATCAGCCGGGTTATCAGCCGGGCTAACAGGGAGCGGAACTGGGTCATCAGCCGGGCTAGCAGCCAGGTTAGCTGAAAGTGGAGCCGGGTTAGCAGCCGTGCTAACAGGGAGGAGAGCTGGGTCATCGGCCGAGTTAGCAGCTAGGTTAGCGGACGGTTTCGCAGCCAGGTTAGCTGAAAGTGGAGCCGGGTTAGCAGCCGTGCTAACAGGGAGGAGAGCTGGGTCATCGGCCGGGTTAGCAGCTAGGTTAGCGGACGGTTTCGCCGCCAGGTTAGCAGAAAGTAGAGCCGGGTTAGTAGCCGAGTTAGCTGAGAGCAGAGTCGGGTTAGCAGCCGTGTTAGCAGCGGAGTTACCGACCGTGTTATTTGAGAGCAGAGCCGGGTTAGCAGCCAGTTTAACGGGCATGTTATCAGTCAGGTTAACAGGAAGCAGATTCGTGTTGGCATTCGGGTTAGCATCCCGGTTAACACCCGAGTTAGGGGCCCGGTTAGCAGCCGGGTTGACTGAGAGGAGAACCGAATTAACTGCCGGGTTAACGTCCGACTTAGCAGCCGGGTTACCGGGCAGCAGAGGCGGGCTGGCAGCCACATTAGCTGAGAGCAGAGCCCGGTCGGCAAACACGTAAGGCCGGGTACGGCCGGCGAAGCGGAGCAGGAGACACTGCGCCAGGTGTGAGGCGGAGCGCGCGCCAGGCGGGCAGGTTACCCGGGTTAGGCAGGAGGGTGGGTTAACCGGGTTGGGCCGGAGGGTGGGTTAGCCGGGTTAGGGAGGTGGGTAGGTTATCCGAGTTAGGCAGGCGGGTGTGTTAGCCATGGCAGGTGGGTTAGCCGGGTTAGGCAGGCGGTTTGGTTATCCGGGTTAGGCAGGCAGTTTGGTTACCCGGGTTAGGCAGGCGGTTTGGTTACCCGGGTTAGGCAGGCGGTTTTGGTTACCCGAGTTAGGCAGGCGGTTTGGTTAGCCGGGTTAGGCAGGCGGTTTGGTTACCCGGGTTAGGCAGGCAGTTTGGTTACCCGGGTTAGGCAGGCGGTTTGGTTACCCGGGTTAGGCAGGCGGTTTGGTTACCCGGGTTAGGCAGGCGGTTTGGTTACCCGGGTTAGGCAGGCGGTTTGGTTAGCCGGGTTAGGCAGGTGGTTTGGTTAGCCGGGTTATGCAGGAGGGTAGGTTAGCCGGGTTAGCTACGGCAGGCGGGTTAGCTGGGTTAGCTACGGCAGGCGGGTTATCCACGGCCAACGGCAACACCGTCCGTGGTCGAGCTGCCCTGGGCGCCACGCAAAGCCGGCTGTTGTGGCGGCTGGACGTCTGAGGGGATGGGGGGGGGCAGGGGGGTGCTCTTCCACCAGACGTCGGGACGGTGCGTCGGTGCCGTCGGAAGGCCGTCGGTGGATTACTGGACCGACGCTGGGTGGTCAGGGCTAGCGCTGCTATAGAGGTGGTGCAACAGCCAAGGGTGAGACATTGAATGTAAGAGGTAAAGGCTCGAAACCAGATGGCGGCCTGATGCCATTGGCTGGAACACACGGACGGAAAACAAGACTGTTAGATCGTGCATTCGCGGATAAAGTCAGGAAGACACCAGTGATTGCTGGCAAATCGATCAATAGTTCCCTTAGTCTAATTATTGTTGTTACAACTTTCAATGAGAATATCACATATCGGCTGGTTTATGTTTGCGTCCACCGCCGTGGAATACTTCGCGTTAATGTTCCTCCCTCCGCCTTAGGGCATGGTGAGTCTCATTGGCCGATGATCACGTCCTGGCTGTGAGTGACGAGTGCGTCATCAGAGCAAACATGTCCAGCCTCCCGAAGACTGCATACGCATCTGAACTTGATTTGTGTCGACTTAAACAAACGAATGTTGTCTTGTTTAATACAACGAAGAGTGGCTCTTAGATGCTCCTCGGTTTCCTCCACTCCTGCCGATGGCCCCTGGCCGAAACGTTGAGTAATACAGTATAATCCTTAACGTTACGTTTGATGTAAACTCAGCAACTCCTGGTATACTGAAGGCAGTATATTTCTTCTCACGCAATGAATGTTATCTTCCTGTCATCGAGGATGCACCCCATCACATGATAGTTATTCGCGACCGCTGTGATGTCACCCAGAGAGGGAATAACACGGAAGTGAAAACTTTCGACATCCGGCCGACTATGCCGCAGGAAATGAGCACAGCGAGCGTCGTCGGGCAAAGTTCCGTTACACGAGATAACCCGCGAACATGAAATTGTGTAGCGTTGGGTGAAAACGCGCCGGCGTTGCCAGCAGACGCGGCGAAATATCCCCAACCGCTTGCTGTCTTTCCATCGCAAACCGTTAGGGGTAGACGAGCTCTACGGAGAAGAGATTCCCACTACCCTCTACGTGAACTGCTTCGCACGACATGTGGGGTAGCCAAGCTCCGAGGAGAGGATGCTCCGCTCCCACTCTCTTCTGCACGAACTGTTCTGCACGACATGTGGGATAGCCAAGCTCGAAGGACAAGAGGCTCTCACTCCCCTCTACATGAACTGCTCCGCACAGCATGCAGTCTACTCAAGCTCCCCGGTGAAACGACTCCCACTTCTCTCCACGTGAACTGCTCCGCACAGACCGCGTGCAGTTCGACTTGCATACCAACATTTGGAGCCGACGCCCGGACAGCTCCACGGAGCGACAGCGGCGGACGCCCGCTCCTCAGCGGAGGCGGGCCGCGCGCCGACAGCCGGCCAGCCCCGGCTGGAAATTCAATCACCATTCGGGAGGCGGCTGATCTGGCGGTGGGTCTACGCTCGGAAGCCGGCCTGCCGGGTATCCGCCGGCCAATTCCGGGACAGCCAAGCGTACGGGGCGGTAAATCCGGCGCAGATCGGCTCTGCGCGTCAGAACTGGCAATCAGGTCCGCAGGCTGATACCCCTCTGTCCCGGGTGGCTGTGGCCGGTGATACCTCACTGTCACGGACGGTCGTGCTCGTGATGCTTCTGCATCAGGGGAATTTGTAGTCGTCGGTAATACCTCTGTCTCTCTGTCTCTCTGTCTCTCTGTCTCTCTCTCTCTCTCTCTCTCTCTCTCTCTCTCTCTCTCTCTCTCTCTCTCTCTCTCTCTCTGTCTCTCTGTCTCTCTGTCTCTCTTTCTCTCTGTCTCTCTGTCTCTCTGTCTCTCTGTCTCTCTGTCTCTCTGTCTTCTCTCTGTCTCTCTGTCTCTCTGTCTCTCTGTCTCTCTGTCTCTCTGTCTCTCTGTCTCTCTGTCTCTCTGTCTCTCTCTCTCTCTCTCTCTCTCTCTCTCTCTCTCTCTCTCTCTCTCTCTCTCTCTCTCTCTCTCTCTCTCTCTCTCTCTCTCTCTCTCTCTCTCTCTCTCTCTCTCTCTCTCTCTCTCTCTCTCTCTCTCTCTCTCTCTCTCTTTTTTCCCCGGACACCTACACTAGGTGACGTCATATTTTTGCACAGTTCAGGCGCTCGAGACAGAAAGCCGCGACAGAACAGCGGGCGAGTTGTGAGCTCCTCAATTTTCTCCCAGAAGATTAGGCAAATAAGGTATATGAGGCTTCGCGATGCGCGTGAAAATCCTGAGCCCGCACACCTGGACGTGAGAGACGAAGTAGGACCGCGTTTCTCGCTACCACAACGCTATCAGGTGTGACTTGAATAATGTATGGGTTCGGGCCCCCTGTGGCGGCTTCAATGGTCAGCTGGCCAACACCTCACAGCTATAAGGTGGCCTCATTGCTCAGCTGGCCAACACCGTATGGCTATAGCGCAACGTCACTAGTCAACTGTGCAGCACCGTACAGCTATAGGGCGACGACATTAACAGCTGAACACCGTACACCAACTGTGCAGCACCGTACAGCTATAGGGCGACGACCATTAGTCAACTGTGCAGCACCGTACAGCTATAGGGCGACACCATTAATCAGCTGGCCAACACCGTACAGCTACAGGGCGACACCATTAATCAGCTGGCCAACACCGTACAGCTACAGGGCGACACCATTAATCAGCTGGCCAACACCGTACAGCTATAGGGCGACACCATTAATCAGCTGGCCAACACCGTACAGCTATAGGGCGACACCATTAATCAGCTGGCCAACACCGTACAGCTATAGGGCGACACCATTAATCAGCTGGCCAACACCGTACAGCTATAGGGCGACACCATTAATCAACTGTGCAGCACCGCACAGCTATAGGGCGACGTCATTAGCCAACTGGCAATAGTCAGCTGGCCAACATTTCACGGTAGTGCACGTAGGTATCCAATCTGCCAACTCAGATGACCACAGTGTTTGAAAGTAGAACAAGTTAAAATGACTAGCCCACATTGGCAACGAACGCTACATTTCAGCCGTAAAATAATTTCATTACAGACTCAAGTTTGTCGATGTTAGATTACTTTGAAGACTGGCGACATTTCTTGAATGCAAGTGTTTGGTCGGACCTGGCTCCAAACGTGTTGGAGTTCGCTGAGTATTTGAAACACACATCTGAACATTAACTCAAGTAACTCCGCATGGCATACATCGCATGGTTTTTGTTAAACGATTATGTCCGCCTGTTGCCGTACCTGCACACATAGCAAAGTGGCAGAGATATGAAACGGAGAAAGAGATGACCAAGACACAGGGAGTAGAGTGAATCGGGGCGGGGGGAATGTGGAAGAGACAGAGGGAAGAGGGTGAGAGGGAAACAGAGCCCGAGATGAGTGTGCGGCGAGAAAGCGACTGTGGCGGTGACTGTAGAAAATGGTTAGGATTCTAGTGCTATTAACACAGATGAATACCGTGTGTGTTGTTGTTTCAATTAGTGAATGTGCGATGTAGAATTTTGGTTTGGTTTTTCATACAGCGAAATATTCCATGATGAATTTAAGTCAGAGTGTGATTTTAGTGCCCTTTTTATGAACTGGTTTCTATGATATGTCGCTTCTCTGGAAAATGATCGCATATGTGCGTGTACAAAATAAAAACAGCATTCATTGTCAATGTGGGCCTTAACACGCGCCCTGGAGGGCCTCTGAAAATAACGCGCACTGGAGGGGGGAGGGCGGATTCCGCCCGCCCCTAAGCTCTCAGCTCCTATGAAGGCTAGAGCAGCAAAATTCGCAGAGTGGATGGACACGGTAGTGAACTCTATTATGCGCAAAGTTCATGACCTTAGGTCAATATCTTCAAGGTCAAATGAAGTCAAATTAACAAAATTTTCTGGTTTTGCGTGGCATTGCTTCTCATTGTTATGGATCACTGTGATTGTGTTTAAATGCTCCAAAATTGGCATTAATGATGTTTTGGACATTACTAATGATGCAATACAGATGCCAGATCCGCCATTTGACCTCAGTTCAACTATATAGGAGCACTTTATTAGGTTATTACCTGCTCCAGTTACCTGAACCGGGCTGCCCAACTGACTGCTCCGTTGGGCGGCTCGGCACAATCGGCTTCGCAAAGAAAGGAGTGAAATGCATGAATAAAGTATGGAAACGCTTAGGCACACAATGACGAACAGTAGATTTCGGGATGTATAGGGAGTAACATGTAAAGTGACATCAATCGCATGACAGTCATTTGCATTTATGACACATTCATGTTGACCAAGTTTGTTTCCATTAGCCTGTCATGAACTTGACCTGCCTTGACCTTGGCGACCTAACATGACTTCTAAATTACATAGCATAACAATATGCATCAAACAAGTCGCTAGTGTTGTCAATAAAACTTCCCTTTTGCCAATATACGGGAAGCGCATCAGCGCCGATTTTTGTGGTCTGGCGCTGCGAATTGTTTTTATTTAACGGCTCCTAACTTGAAAATTTTTCAGCCGATTTTCATTTTTCTTACTGTAAGCAATGCGCCGGTCATTTCTAAGTAGGTACTCAAAAACGTGGCGTATATCGGCCGGTACAATATGGAGTTATGTACGAAAAAGCTGAAGGTTTGCGCATTTCGCCATCTCCCCTCAAGGGCGTATCTTAACCTGTCATGAACTTGACCTGACTTGACCTCGGTGACTTGACATGACTTTGAAACAATGTAGCATGACAATGTGCATCAAACAAGTCGCTAGTTTGGTCAAAAACACTTCCTTTTTGCTAATACGGGAGGAGCATCAGCGCCGATATTTGTGGTCTGGCGCTGAGAAAATGTTTTGACTTTAGCGACCCCTAACTAGAAAAATGTTCGGTCGATTTTCATTTTCTTACTTCAAACAACGCGGTGGTCATTTATTAGATTAGCAGGTACGCAAACAATAGCGTATATCGGCCGGTAAAATCTGGGGTTATCTTCGAAAAACCGGAGGGGTGGACGAATTTCGCCCCCCCCCTCCAGGGCTCGTGTTAACGTATTGCTTTTTTTCAAGCATGGTACGCAAGAAAATAGACTACTCGTTCTTACAATTCCATCAGCTCCATAGTACTAGTGACCTTAAGGAAGAAATGGGTCATTTTTGAATCTCAAATCAGAAGCTGGGACGCACTGAGGAAACAATTACATTTCTCACACATCGTTGGCAACAGGGCGTCGCTCCAAGCTCTACCTCACATCAGACACCGTCTCGAGAAGACAGACGTCAGAATCATCAAAAGAAGCGTCTCATCTGCATTCCGCCATACGCGGTGCAGAAATATCCAACTCGTTTGGACAACGGAGCTGCATTCCAGCAATCCTCGCGACCCACTGCAGTAGAACTAAACACTTCTTGTCCAACTTGGAAGTGGTTGCTTGCGCGCCTGATCGCTATTCTATGTCGGGAAAGAATGTCAAGTGGAGCTCGCGAGTTGAGGAAAGCGTAATCACTGGGGAGAACTGCGCTGGCTGCAATTTAAACTTAATTTACACCGGAATGGTGCTGCACCGGGGGCACCAGCGGCCATCGTCCGTCGCAGCAACTTTCCTCGAGACACCACACTAACAAAGACAAAAGCAGTACCTAGACCAACAGCGTACCACCGTCATCACAGCAACTTTCACCGGGACAACACATTAACACGGCAACAACACTGTGGAGGGAAACAGCGACCACCGTCCACCACAGTAACTATCCTCGAGACACCACACCAATAAAGAAAACAGACCTACAAAAGCGTACAAAGTCCACACACAACACCTCAAGACACCACACCAACAAAAACAAAAGCAGTACCTAGACCAACAGCGTACAAACGTCCATCACAGCAACTCTAATCGAGACAGCACACCAATAAAGACAACAGCACTGAGGATGGCAGCAGCGTACAAACGTCCATCACAGCAACTCTCCTCAAGACACTACACCAACAAAGACAAAAGGAGTGTATCTAGACCAACAGCTTACAAACGTCCATCACAGCAACTATCCTCAAGACACCACACCAACAAAAACAAAAGCAGTACCTAGACCAACAGCGTACAAACGTCCATCACAGAAACTATCCTCAAGACACCACACCAACAAAGACAAAAGTAGTACCAAGGTCTACAGCGTACAAACGTCCATCACAGCAACTCTAATCGAGACAGCACACCAATAATGACAACAGCACTGAGGATGGCAACAGCGTACAAACGTCTATCACAGCAACTCTCATCGAGACAGCACACCAATAAAGACGACAGCACTGAGGACGGCAACAGCACTGCCGTGGATAACGGCGTTGGTCGTGACAGCACTGGCCTGGCCAGCACCACAACTACTTCAGCATCACTGAGGACAGCAGCATCTCTCACGGCAGGGCCTCCAAGGACATCAGCACCGCTGAAGACGGCAGCAGCGTCTTTCAGGACAGAATCGCCAGGAAAGTCAGCACCACCGAAGACAGCACAGTCCCTGTCCCGGAGACCACAGACAGCAGCAACACAAATATTCGCACCCCCACTGAGTACAGCAACAGCCGACTAAGCTTGCACAGTACTGGCACACCAAAATGTCTGAACAAAAAAACGGAAAATTGAAAAAAGAGGAAAAAGAAGAAAAAGAGGAAACGAGGACAACCACCTACCTGTGGGTGTGTGAAGCCATCAAGGAAGGCTTCGCGAAACAACCCGCATCGACCGTATTCGGAATTGTGTTCAGAAAACGACACATGTCCAACGGATGTCAGCTGTCAGCCGAAAAAGACGGACGACGAAGCTACAGAGGTGATTACAGTTGTCACCATTTTGAAAGCTCGGCAAGCACGAACCAGTAGACTTGGCAGCCGCTCGGTTGTGGAGGTGAAGTTGATCTCCATCCCCCTCAGATCTTCAACAAATAGCGAAGAACGGCATCGTGCAACCCCGTGAAGATTTCCATGGTTATGCTTCTATATTTGTATGGTTATGTTTTTTACCTCAGTTGACATTGAGTGACCTTTTTGGGAGTGTTTGGGTCAATGTGTGGTATTATTTACCCTGAATTCAGATTCAGCGCATACGATATACTTAGAGCAACTAGGAGTACTACAATTTTTTGTCATCGGCAATATTTGGCCCATTTCCGGCATACCGAAAATTTGGTTCTCATGTTCACCGGGCCTGATCTATGATACGTGCATCAAAGTGCATCGTCTGCGGTGTAAATCGACTAACAATGAATTGGGAAATACGTCTTAATGCTGCCTCACGAGATACAGGACAGTTATTAGCTCATGGAATCCGGCATGCATGACTCATTCAATAATTTGTCATTGGTCTGAGCCTGAAGGCTACCACTAACACAAAAATTACAAAATGTAATATTCGAGATAAAAAATAGTCCGCGGCAACACGTTACGTCCCATCCTATCCTGCGTCCAATTAATATCGTAAGAGGCACGTAGCAAATACGGGAAGGGCGCGAAAGCACCGCCGGTAGCCAAGGATGACGTAAAGCTCAAAAAGCCAGATTGTACCGGCTTTCCCTCGATCCAACCAAGAGCGGCGTGAAGGCGAAGGCGCGGACGGACCACGACTCCAACTTCTCCCACATCGGCAGTTGAATGCCCCCAGTTCCGACTTCTACGCTTCAGCCGGGCGGAGAGGTCCGGCCAGAAAGTAAGTTCCCACGCGAACTTCTCGTCTGGCTCGCCGCGATCCCAGGGGGGTCGACTCGACTCGTAATCCCGCCCGGCAAGAGTGATGCGAGCGCGACCTTCTGCCGGTAGTCAGAAGCGCCTGCAGGATGTCCGGCTGCAGCTTATCGAGTGACGGCACCCGGATCGCAGCGTGCTGTCGCGGACAGACCTAGCCAACGCTGAATACGGCAGAGAGACCCATCAGCGTCTGATGGAGGCGGCAGTGAATGTTGTAGCGCGTGGCTCGAATCCACCCTGTGCCCCCGGCTCCGGACCTGTTGAGGATCTGCGGAGATCATCGACCAGACGGAGTATGACGGAGCGTAGCGTTTAACGTTTGCGCCAACACAAGTGTTCAGCTGAAGAGAAGTGTTCAGAAAGCGATCCGGGAAAAAGACCGCCGGAGATAATCGACTGTGTTCAGCAGCGTGCGTTTGGCGTTCAACAAGCACGTCGAATCCCAGAAGTGTGTCGTGTTCGCAGTTTGGGGCGGGGATGGCCGAGTGGTTAAGGTGTCGGGCTATGGGTACCAAAGGCCCCGGGTTCGACACTCGCGCCGCTCAGGACATTGCCCAATCCCGCGGCCCACCGGCGAAACAGTGTGGGCGGCGCCATTAGCCGTGAATGTGCATGAAGTGCGTCGTGAACCACCCAATAACCAACAAACAAACAACAGTGTTCGCAATTGAATGAAGCTGATGTGACATGATTTTCGTATTTGTCTCACGCAATTTCTCGAGACTACAAAAGGACACACTGCGTCACTATACGTGCTGCCCGCCGGTTGCAAATGTGTATTTCCCGGTGCCATGGGTGTGACACTTCGCCGTTATCTTCAGTGACAATGGGCCAGTCGGGAACCAGCGCATTAAGGGGATTGGCTCCGGCCCAAACGAAGCGCAAACTGGGAGCCTCACCGCATCAGACTGTTTCGTGGGTCATTTGCGGCCGTGCTTCCACCGGGGATGAGGCCAGTTTGGTAATGGCTAGCTTTCTCGGAAACTCAGGCACTGTTAGTTGTTAGGAGGTGCATTTGCCATTTGGCATTGTGTTTGGGCATGCGGGAGGCACGCTGAGGAGGAAGAAATCGAACCGTTATTTATAGCATGCGTGTAAGAGCGGTGTCCAAAGTAATGCACCAGGAGAAGTTGAAGCTCTTGGTGAAGCTTCCTGCCGCCCAGATCTCCTGCCCAGATCTACTACCTAGATCTTAGGCATATCTTTTGCGGTATAAAGATGCATAACGGAGGCCTGCATATTCAATCTCTCTTGATGAATTGAGAAACCTGAAATTATGCAGACTGACGTTCGAACCGAAGTACCACATTGTTCGAATTGAAGCACCACGTACCCTTAATGTTCATCCCCAGTTCTCACTACGCCTGTAGTTCTCAGCACGGTTAAATCAACATGCGTTAATAGTTAATGCACCGACATCACACTAGGTTATGCATGCTGGCACTTTCCGACACTAAGCCATTTCCAGGTCACGCAACTCGGCAACACCACGATGAAGGTAGAGGAAAACACCGGCCGCTTCGTGATAAGAAGTCACGAGAATCCGGAGCGGAGGCCGAGAGGCGCCAGAATTCTGGAGATGAGGCGGGGACAGGGGCGGGGTTTTGGATGAACGGGAGGTGGCGGGGTCTGGGGCGCACGGGAGGTGACGACAAATACTACCGGGTGCTGATGAAGATTAACGAACTGGCACACACACACCGAAATGCACTGCTTGTTAGTAGTAAGCGAACTGCAACCACCACACTGCCTGAGGCTCTTACGTCGGAACGCGAACTTTAAACGTGTAAAACGGCTTCAGCGACCTGCGAACAAGCAGTATACGTGAATAGTGGACACGCAGCAAACCAAGGTTAAGTTGTATGCTATTTCAGTTCATGTAACCATCCAACGAATGTAATTTCCTACACCATCCGCTACCTTGCTCCCACTCTGGAGAGTGCATGATACTGTCTCCTCACATCTCTACGCCCCACACCGATCTTCACTGCCGCGTAGCACGGACACTGCTGCTTCCTCACCACTGCACGGCTCCGACACAACCTCCTCATTATAGGTGAGTTCACTGGCCCATAGCTCACTCGCGGTCAACTGAACTGTCGCTAAGCTGTGTTGCAACGGAGCACCAGGGCAACGGCCAACGGTGGGCTCAAGGTATTACGATGCCGCACAGACTTCGCGTGTCGTTCCTTCATGCCGAGAGCTTGCCGGACGTGAAACAATATGCCATCAGGTCCAGGTGTGAGGAACTCAGGTGACTATAGTGTTTTCAGACGGAGGCGTTCCATCAGACAGACACAGACACAGACTTTTTACTGAGGTCATCCACAATTAGCTTGTGGCTACTATAACCTTGCGTCAACTAAATATGACAGCAGAGCAGACAGAAAAGGTCGCAATACCAATACAGCTAAACGGGCGGTGAAACATGTCATCATGAACATTTTTGTCTTTAAGTAAATAAAATACACCGGGGCGAGAAGCAAATCAGTCCAGCACCGGTGGCACGTTGAGCAGGTACCGCCGTAGGTGGAGACCGAAGACACGGGAAGACGCATCAGCTGGAGTGGCAACGAGTTGAACATAAGTGGTGCTCTGGAGCTAAAACGCCTCTTCACCATCTCGGTGCGGGAACGATCATGCTCCGCACGTCCGATATCTAACCTCCGGCCTTCGGAACGTCACTTTCGTCAACACTGTAATGCCACTCGCTGTCATCGTGTATGTTCGTGATGATGGTTTGTGCTGCACATTAGTGCACTACTGTAACGGAAAATGAAACACCCCAATCGGGAGGATCTGAAGTGCATTATATTCCATTACAATGCCCTATTAATTTATGGCACCGACAATACCTTTCTATTAGGTCAGAGCCCCACATCAACACCTCACTAGTTCAGACACTACCTCTCCAATAACTCCCCACTACCTCAGAATCCCACGCTATCGCCTCAAATGGTTTAATACCGCACACACCAGCGTAGCATGCCACTTGCAAAGTTGGTATATAAGGAGCTTATAACTTGGCAATCATAAATCAATTCAGTTATTAGACACCAAATCACTTACAGTCGACAAGGCTTGGCGATGAATCATGGGGCGGTCACCAACTTTCACTCGTCGTTAATTATTTTTGCCTGGTCAGGAAAAGCTCGTTCGTCCTTGTTCATTGATTCTATGGTGTCAGCTCTTTCCACCCGGAGGTGCGCTGGAGCTGGCCACTGCCGCTGCCACGTGGGGGATGCCGCGGCGTGGCCTTCCAGTGTCACTTGCAGTGTCACTTGCAGTGTCACTTACAGTGTCACTTACAGTGTCACTTGCAGTGTCACTTGCAGTGTCACTTGCAGTGTCACTTGCAGTGTCACTTACAGTGTCACTTACAGTGTCACTTACAGTGTCACTTACAGTGTCACTTACAGTGTCACTTACAGTGTCACTTGCAGTGTCACTTACAGTGTCACTTACAGTGTCACTTACAGTGTCACTTACAGTGTCACTTACAGTGTCACTTGCAGTGTCACTTACAGTGTCACTTACAGTGTCACTTACAGTGTCACTTACAGTGTCACTTACAGTGTCACTTACAGTGTCACTTACAGTGTCACTTACAGTGTCACTTACAGTGTCAGTTCACTGTCACTTACAGTGTCACTTACAGTGTCACTTACAGTGTCACTACAGTGTCACTTACAGTGTCACTTGCAGCGTCACTTACAGTGTCACTTACAGTGTCACTCACTACAGTGTCACTTACAGTGTCACTTACAGTGTCACTTACAGTGTCACTTACAGTGTCACTTACAGCGTCACTTACAGTGTCACTTACAGTGTCACTTACAGTGTCACTTGCAGCGTCACTTACAGTGTCACTCGCAGTGTCACTTACAGTGTCACTTACAGTGTCACTTGCAGTGTCACTTACAGTGTCACTTGCAGTGTCACTTACAGTGCCACTTGCAGTGTCACTTACAGTGTCACTTACAGTGTCACTTGTGTCACTTACAGTGTCACTTGCAGTGTCACTTACAGTGTCACTTGCAGTGTCACTTGCAGTGTCATTTGCAGCGTCACTCAGTCGTTTCAGCGTCACTTACAGTGTCACTTACAGTGTCACTTACAGTGTCACTTACAGTGTCACTTACAGTGCCACTTACAGTGTCATTTACAGTGTCACTTCAGTGTCACTTACAGTGTCACTTACAGTGTCACTTACAGTGTCACTTACAGTGTCACTTACAGTGTCACTTACAGTGTCACTTACAGTGTCACTTCAGTGTCTTCAGTGCTGCAGTGTCACTTACAGTGTCATTTCAGTGTCTTTACAGTGTCTTCATGTCTCAGTTCTACAGTGTCACTTACAGTGTCCTTACAGTGTCACTTCAGTGTCACTTAGTTACTTACAGTGTCACTTCGTGTCACTGATGTCACTACAGTGTACTTACAGTGTCACTTACAGTGTCACTTGCAGTGTCACTTGCAGTGTCACTTGCAGTGTCACTTGCAGTGTCACTTGCAGTGTCACTTACAGTGTCACTTACAGTGTCACTTACAGTGTCACTTGCAGTGTCACTTACAGTGTCACTTACAGTGTCACTTACAGTGTCACTTACAGTGTCACTTACAGTGTCACTTACAGTGTCACTAGCAGCACAGTCAGGAACCTCCCACCGCCAATGACTGACAGCGGCCGCGCCTTCACTGCGCGCCGAATGACCGAGGAGCGTCGCGAGATGTCACGTAGTGGCCACAGTCTGCACTGGTATGCGCCATGTGGCCACAGGGTTGATCCGTGATCTAGCACGTGTTACGTGTCATGTACAGCATGTCCGCAGTGATCGGGCCGCCGGCTCAGGGATCACCTCTGCCGCGAGAGGCAGACCGCGGCTCTGACGTCACAGGACTGAAGTTATGACGTCACAGGACAGCCGGCGACGTCGGCGGGCCACTCCGGTCACTGGTCTGACTGCGGGAGTGGACTCAGTGTGCTGAACTGGCAGGAAGATGGCAACGGGATGCCCCGCCTCTGCTGACGTCAGCCCGAGGTCAGCCCCACCAGCTGACACCCCTTCCGACACCCAAGGTCAGTCACACCTGCTGACACTCCATGCGGCGGGAGCAGTCGGTCCACGGGACTGGATTCAGGCACCTGTGGGACTGCAGCACTCCCAGTCGTACCGCAGCAGGGTATAGAGCCCCCCGTTGACGTGGTGACGCTCCAGGTGATGCCGACAGTTGGTTGGTTGGTCGGTTATTTGAGTTTTAAGGCATATCGACCAAGTTTGGTCCCATAGCACCCGTTAATCTGGGGCGACGTGGAGCACCACACCTGTTGGTGTGGTGAAGGTCGGTGGTGCCGGCAGGGGCGGTGTGGAGCACCTCACCTGTTGGTGTGGTGACGGTCGGTGGTGCCGGTAGGGGCGGTGTGGAGCACCTGTTGGTGTGGTGACGGTTGGTGTGGAGCACCTGTTGGTGTGGTGACGGTTGGTGTGGAGCACCTGTTGGTGTGGTGACGGTCCGTGGTGCCGGTAGGGGCGGTGTGGAGCACCTGTTGGTGTGGTGACGGTTGGTGTGGAGCACCTGTTGGTGTGGTGACGGTTGGTGTGGAGCACCTGTTGGTACGGTGACGGTCGGTGGTGCCGTGGCTGGTGTGGAGCACCTGTTGGTGTGGTGACGGTTGGTGTGGAGCACCTGTTGGTGTGGTGACGGTTGGTGTGGAGCACCTGTTGGTGTGGTGACGGTTGGTGTGGAGCACCTGTTGGTGTGGTGACGGTAGGTGTGGAGCACCTGTTGGTGCGGTGACGGTCGGTCGGGCCGATCGATATGGTGTGACCACGACGGCCGGACGTGCAGCACATCGGCGCCGAGCCGAAGTGCCGCCACTTTGTGCGGGCGTCGGCAGACCCTCTGGCGCCACCACTCGCCCAATCGCACCACGGTCACCTCCCAGACGTCTCTATGGGACGAGTGGTCTATGGGCAAGTCACCCGTCCCACAATCGAAAGATTGTGGGTTCGAGTCTCACCGGTCGCTGCTCTTCGGCCGCGACCAATCGGCGTGAGAGATTGGCGACGCTACATGATTGAACGGTCGACATGTCTTAAAACCAATAACCACCACACAGACATCTCCCAGTCGTCTCCCAGTCGTCTCCCAGTCGCCTTCCAGCCGTCTCCCAGTCATCTCCCAGTCGTCTCCCAGTTGTCTCCCAGTCGTCTCCCAGTCGTCTCCCAGTCGCCGCCCAGTCGTCTTCCAGCCGTCTCCCAGTCGTCTCCCAGTCGTCTCCCAGTCGTCTCCCAGCCGTCTCCCAGTCGCCGCCCACAGGCTCGGTCGCTGACTGATCACCGAGGTGCCACTTTCACAGGCGCCGCTGTGTAGATCCCCCAGTGACGTCACAACTCGTCACTCCGACACGTGACGCCGGCCCCAATCGCTCCGGTGTGGCGCGCTACCCAGCGTTTATAGCATGCACTGGAGGCCTCGGACGCTGGTGCATCATTATCCAACCATGTGGCATCACAATTCTGCAGTCATGATACTGCCACGATGATGACATAGCCCCCTCTCTGACAATAGACACCAGGCACACGTGTTTATTTTGAGCACTGTGTCCAGTTGGAGTTCATGAGGGCTGTTGCTTTCCAGTGATCGTCACTCAAGATAGCGCTGCTTTTGTTCTGGTCCATTGGATTATCACGTGATCGGGAAGTTCGGTTCCGAAGAAGACTTGTCAAGAGAATATACTAGAGGTCAGGTCAGCCACATCACTACACAACTACTCGAGGTCAGATTAGGTCAGCGGAGCCATGCGTCACCCGTCACCACTCGAGGCCGGGCCAGCCAGATCACTACGTCATCACTCGAGGTCAGGTCAGCACAGCGGAACCCTTCGTCACCACTAGAGGCCAGGTCAGGTCAGGGGAACTTTTCGCCACCACTATCTCCTCTCGAGGCCAGAAAAGTTCGGCGGTGTCATGCGCCAGCATCGTAACAACGACTAGGCGTCGACACCGTTAGCACATTGCCAAGTATTTGGGGTTTGTTGAGCACGACTGAAGGTGTCGCTGACACAGCAAATACACTGGGGGTGGGGTCCCCTCCAGCGGACCACATGACCCGCAGATGCAGCAGGATATGTCTGGGGACGACTGACGGGGGGACCCCTCCAGCAGGCTACATGACCCGCAGATGCAGCAGGATATGTCGGGGCGATGACGGGGGGACCCCTCCAGCAGCCCTACCCGCAATCAGGATACGTCCGGGGACGACTGACGGGAGGCCCCCAGCAGGCTACATGACCCGCAGATGCAGCAGGATATGTCCGGGGACGACACAGACCCCCCAGCCAGGCCACATGACCCGCAGATACAGCAGGATACGTCCGGGGACGACTGACGGGGAGGTCCCCTCCAGCAGGCTACATGACCCGCAGATGCAGCAGGATATGTCTGGGGACGACTGACGGGGGGACCCCTCCAGCAGGCCACATGACCCGCAGATGCAGCAGGATATGTCTGGGGACGACTGACGGGGGGGACCCCTCCAGCAGGCTACATGACCCGTGGTGGCTGCACAGTATGTCGGGGCTGCTGCGCGTGCGAGATCCGATGCAGCACTGTATCCACGGCGGTACTTTTGCGGTAATGTGGTGGTTGGTTGGTTATTGGTTTTTACGACACATCGATCGTTGAGCCATGTAGCGTCGCCAATCTCTCACGCCGATTGGTCGCGGGCAAAGAGTAGCGACAGGTGAGCCTCGACCCCACAACCTTTCGATTGTAAGACGAGCAATTTACCCCTAGGCTACTCGTCTCCGGTAATGTGGCGGCAACGCGGCGGGGGCGCGTGATGGGAAAGCCGACCAAGTGTGGCGATAAAGTGATGCAATTTGGCGAATGCAGTGGTAATTTGGAAATACTGTGGTGCAATTGAGCGGTAATTGGGTGGTAATGTGGCGGTAATGTTGCAGGATGTCGAGCCGGCCGGACCGGCACGATCCCGGGACGACTGCGCGGTGACCCCGGGTGACCCAGGAGCAGCAGTGGTGACCGAGCCGAGGGACGGGAGTGACCGCGTTATACAGCCATTGCACAAGAGAGCAAACTCAAGCAGGAGATCAGACACAACCAGGAGATCGGACGCAACACAGCAGATCAAACAAAACACAGAAGATCAGACACACGACAGGATACCAGACAAAACACAGAAGATCAGACACAACCAGGAGATCAGACACAATCACCCGGGGGCAATTGACCGGCAATAATTCGGAATGCCAGCTGAGCGCACTACTTCAAATCGTGAAATTACATCTGAGAATCGCCACAATCCATGGCGAAGAAGCGTGTGACGTCATGCTACGAAAGTCAAAGCGGCGCTGTAAAACGCGCATCGATAAATTAACTTCGATGCTTCTTTTTTAATGTAAATATTCCGTCCGCCTGTACCGGATGTAAAGCTCGGCTTCCCGCTCGTTTATAAATTCCAACGCCATGCAGATAAATCTTCTTCAAATTCGCCTTGGCTGAGGAGGCAGCTTAAACGCTCTGCTCAGAACACCACGGAGCATTGCACTGGCGATATGGTCTACATTCACAGAACTTCTGTGCAGTGTCTGGCGGCACAGTCTACCTACACAGAAAACCGGTACTGCGTCTGGCGGCACAGTCTACCTCCACAGAAAACCGGTGCAGTGTGTGGCGGCACAGTCTACCTCCACAGAAAACCGGTGCTGTGTCTGGCGGCACAGTCTACCTCCACAGAAAACCGGTGCTGTGTCTGGCGGCACAGTCTACCTCCACAGAAAACCGGTGCAGTGTGTGGCGGCACAGTCTACCTCCGCAGTCTACCACGGCACAACGGCGCAGACATAAGCTGTGCTTCATTAACAGCGAAGAACTTTTTGTGCAGGCCATCCACGTGTGCATCCGATGATACCCCAATGGTTTTACTAACCTGGCAGCCATTGAGGTATCTGCCTCGCGCGAGTCACTGGGTGGGATCAATTTATGCCACATTGCTATCTTGATTCAGTGTGCAATGCGTAACATGTGTATAGGCTCAAACTGCTGCCTCGATTGGTTTGGCTGTTATAGCAGAAAAAAACAAGGGGAGGAGAAAAGCTCTTGCCCCCATCCCCCACAGTGACCAGCAGTTAATCCAGTAGAGGCGAGCAGTAGACGTCTGCTGCATCATGCTATGCAGCAGCCGCCGGTCTCTCGAGTCGATTGGTGACATCAGACGTTGTGACTGCATCGCCTACACGAGCAGGCTTCCGGTGTCCGAAGCGGCACGGGGGGAGCGTCGATCCGACCGCTCTTTTGTTTTTCTCTCATTTTCTTCTCAGTTGGTCCAACGAGAAGTAAGTCTAGCAATAAGAAAGGAGAATTGTCACTTTCGTGAAAGCGGCTAAAGAGCTTTGAGTATTCGCCAGATTTCGACCTAGGATATGTTCGGCAAATAGTAGTATAAAATATGATGTTGGTGGTTAGTCTGGTGGGATAGAAGATGTTTTTTAAAGATAAATTCAATCCGAGTTCCTGCTCGGGTGGCTTTATGAACCAGGGTCCTATTGCTAAGCAGAGCTTGCTGCGTGAACCCTGGCCCCATCACCTGATCTATAAACTCCAGTTCAACGGCAGAATTTAGATCGAAAGCTTAACGTGTCGCCAATGTACCGACACGGCCGCCCGGTAGCTCGTCCCCGGCCTTATCGGGCCAGCTGCCAACTGACCCTCCCAGCCAGGAGCTAAAAGCAGACGCGCGAAGTGACTCGAATCCTGTGTCGCCAGAAAAGGCCAGCGCTCTAACCAACTGAGCTACCGGGGCGGTAAATGTTGGCAGGCTGTGTTGCACAAAAAGCACGAACGATGGGACGCAGCTCTCATTCACTGGCTTACCGACGGTAGGCCCTGTCGGATGTGAAATAGCCAGATATTGTAAACTGGCGTACGGAAGATAGCCGACTGTTGCACTGCGCCTGCTGGAATGTAGCCAGATATTGTTCTGCGCCTGCTGGGATATAGACAGATATTGTACTGCGCCTGCTGGGATATC